>JAYESA010000014.1:155255687-155833187 GCA_036927795.1 Iris macrosiphon
TAAGTCAGCATATGTCAAACCTACACATTCCCATGCGTACTACAAGGTCTTTACTTGTATTTCACTTAGATGGTTAGCACCCTGTATTTATTTATTTATTCAGTATTTCATACCTGGCATGTTATTTTCCTGTATCTTGTTATGTCCCACTGAGGACCTGGTTCTCTTCCAGATTTAGACGAGGCCTACTACCCCACGGTGTATGGTCCAGGACAGGAGACTAGGCATGCCACCGAGGAAGAACTGGAGGAGACACCATCAGAATCTACCTGATTCTAGGAGATGCTCTCTTAGGCGATGGAGATATTTTGCTAGATAGACGATACTCAGTCTATCCTTTTTTTTGTACTATTATTATATTTTGACAGTGGGTTTGTTCCCACAAGTTGTGTAATATTATATTTCAGACTCAGCATTATATATATTCAGCACTATTTCTCGATATTTCCTGTGGATGAGATAGACTTGCCTTTATTAGACTTGTAGTATTTTAGGACAGCGTAGCACGTTCCTTTGGGTCCATAAGAATGGATTAAACCCTTAGTGACATGTCAGCTGGCCAATGCCACGTGACCTAGTTCCTCACATTTTGGGACTGGGGCGTGACAGCTACCCCCGGTACGGTAGCTAAAATCAGAAGCTTTCTCGGACTAGCAGGATACTACAGAAGATTTGTACAAGACTTCTCCAAGATTGCAGAGCCAATGACTAGGCTGACCAAGAAGGATATGGAATTTGTCTGGACAGAAGAATGTCAAGCCGCATTCGATGAGCTGAAGAGGAGATTGATGACAGCACCAGTTTTGACATTGCCCTCAGGGACAGGTGGATTCACTATCTACAGTGATGCTTCAGGAAAATGGTTGGGATGCGTTCTCCAACAACACGGGAAAGTAATTGCCTATGCTTCAAGACAATTACGCCCTCATGAAAAGAACTACCCCACTCACGATCTGGAGTTAGCGGCAGTTATCTTTGCCCTAAAGCTGTGGAAGCACTATCTGTACGGAGAGCGTGTAGAAATCTTTACAGACCACAAGAGCTTAAAGTACGTATTTACACAGAAGGAGCTGAATATGAGACAGAGAAGGTGGTTAGAATTAATGAAAGACTTCGATATCTTATTACAGTATCATCCAGGGAAAGCCAACGTAGTCGCGGATGCCTTGAGCAGGTACCCAATGGCTATGTGCTTGACTTCGGATAGACACTTATTAGCTGATCTTGAGAGCTTGGAAATTGAGGTATTAGTTCCAGGAGCTGAGATTCAGATGTGGGGACTGCAGATTCAATCAGATCTGATAGACAGAATTAGAGCTGCGCAGTATGATGATGAGACTCTAAGGAATATTAGGGCACAAGTTCAGGCAGGATTGATAGACGATTTTACTATTGCGGATGATGGATCCTTACGACATGGCACGAGGATGTGTATGCCAAGCGGAGAGCTGCACGAAGAAGTTTTATAGGAGACACACCGCTCTCAGTACTCGATGCATCCCGGAGCCAACAAGATGTATCGAGATTTGAGGAGGCATGTATGGTGGTATGGTATGAAGCACGAAGTAGCATGCTTCGTATCCCGATGTTTAGTGTGCCAACAGGTGAAAGCAAATCGACAGAGGCCAGGGGGATTGCTTCAACCTTTACCCATTCCAGAATGAAAGTGGGAGCACGTGACTATAGACTTCGTTTCGGGACTTCCTCGTTCTCCAGGAGGAAAAGACACAATTTGGGTCATCGTGGATAGGTTGACCAAATCAGCCCACTTCTTGCCTTTTAAAGTGGGTACTTCGACGGAGAAGCTAGCAGAGATGTACGTACAGCAGATTGTCAGATTACATGGAGTTTCTGTGAGTATTGTCTCAGATCGGGATAGCCGTTTCACTTGCTATTTCTGGAGGAGCCTGCAGTCTAGCTTGGGCACTCAGCTCAAGTTCAGTACCGCATATCACCCTCAGACAGACTGGCAGTATGAAAGGACTATTCAGACTCTTGAAGATATGTTACGCACTTGCGTATTGGATCTCGGAGGTTCTTGGGTGGATCATCTACACTTGGTAGAGTTTGCTTACAACAACAGCTACCAAGCCAGCATTGAGATGTCACTATTCGAGGCTTTATATGGATGGAGGTGTCGTACCCCTTTATCTTTGGATGATGTTGGAGGAAGAGCCTTGTTAGGACCAGAAATGGTCATGGATGCAGCAGAAAAGGTGAAACTTATCAGAGACAGACTGCGAGTGGCACGGGACAGACAGAGGCATTGGGCAGATAGCCACCGTAGACCCCTAGAGTTTCAGGTATTGTTTTAATTTGTTTTGTTTGGTTTGTGATTGCCTTGTTTAGGTTGCGTGTTAAGATCGTTGTTCTAGGTTTGCAATTTGGTGTTCCTATGGATTTCTCCGACATGGGGCATGATTCATTTTGGCAGAGGAGGAAAGCTTAGTCCATGATACATCGGGCCCTTCAGTGTTCTTGCAAGGGTCGGTGTAGTGGCCTATTGACTTGACTTACCGCCTGCTCTAGATGGAGTGCATAACGTGTTCCACGTGTCGCAGCTGAGACGGTACGTGGCAGATCCTAGTCACGTATTAGATCACTCGGAGATCGAAGTTGGACCGACACTCAGCTATCCTGAACAACCGCTAGAGATCTTGGATCGTAGAGAGAAGATATTGTGGAACCAGACTATTCCCTTGGTTCGTGTTGCATGGAGAAATCACTCTCCAGGAGAATCAACTTGGGAGAGAGAGGATGAAATGCGCGAGCGGTATCCATATCTCTTCGAGACTTGAGATATAATTCATTAATTGATTGCTTGTTCTTGTCATAGTTATTTTAAATTTCGAAGACAAAATTCTTTAAGGAGGGTAGACTTGTCACCCCCACTTTTTGTATTAGGGGTATTTTCGTCTTTTCGTAATTAATGAGTAAATGATTACATGATAATCAATTTTATTTAATTTACAGTGACCTTAATTGATTATTGCACTTTATCGTTATTCAATAACTAGGACACTACGCTAGCTTGTCTTCCAACAGATTCACACCTTGTCCTAGACACGCCAGACCATTAATTAATGCTCGTGTCCCACGTAAATTCAGCCCTTGTACTTCTATTTAATTGTAGAACACCTCCTTGCATCTAATTTTGATTAAGCAAACAATAAACCTATTTTATGCAAATTTCCGTAAATTTATTGAACCCATTTTCCCCTTTTTATTATATTTTCCATGATTTTGGGAATGTGTAATTTAACATCAACTCCTTGAAACTATGGCCTCCAAACCCTTAGACCAGTACAATTCTCGCAGTTTTATTCGAACCCTAGCCCATCGGAATATCTCCATAGCAAGCCAAGGCCTTTCCCTAGTGTTGACCAAAGTCAACATATTCTAGGTCAACTTAACATCATATATATATATATATATATATATATATATATATATATATATATATATATATATATATTCCCTTCCTTCTAATTCCCCTTAACCCTAAATCACCCCAGCCGACTTCCCTTCCCATCTTCATGCTCACGCCGACCCTTCCCGCCGGAGTTTGGAAGCGCCGTGACCTCGCCAAGCCGACCTACTCTTGTTCATCCCCTTCACAGGCAACCCGACCCTAAAACCCGCCGGAACCGAGCAGCTCTGAGCCGGCCAAACCCGACTGAACGCCGGAGCAGCCTAGCCTCGCGTCCTTCCCCTCACCGCCTGCGAGCTGACCGGAGCCTGAACCCCGACGCCGTCAGTCCGTCGCTCCTTCCCCACTTCAACTCAACCGACCGCTGCCGCCGGATCAACCGACCGCTGCCGCCGGATCAACCGACCGCTGACACCGGATCGACTGCACCAGGAGCACGCCGGATCGACTGCACCAGGGCACGCCGGATCGACTGCACCAGAAGCACGCCGGAGACGCTGCACTCGACCTCGACCCTCCGCGGACTAGACTGGACCGATCGACGGGAGCCGCGAACACCACCTCCTTCGCGACGACTGCGACCACAACACCGAATCTTTCGCGTTCACGATCACAGGTTTGAACCCTCGCATGCATGAACACGTACACGTATACACGTATTCCTCGTAATAATCCACACGTATTAGCCGTAATGTATCCAGTATACGAACGGTATGTATATATTGTGTATGTATTATTATATGATAAACGTATTCGGTATATATATATGTATGGTGTATCTTCATCGCATATATACAGATATAAATGCCCTGTACATATATATACATACCGTATTGTGCTCAATTAACATAAAGCATATACATATTTATATATACAATATAAACCCTGTTAAGTTTTAGATGCATACTTCTGTTAAATGATAATTAATTTAGTGTTGATGTTATGATAGATAACAGTAGGCATTATATACCATGTACGAGGTGACCCTAACAAATTACGGATACCATAGCTATCTTGACCTGTGACCATGTAGCATGATAGTAGACTACCATAAGTACACTGACGTACTGGCAGGACCGTACCATTGACTATCTGTTATACACAGCAACTACAGACGTGACCCCTAGTATAGTCCTTGATCATTATGTTGATTGTGAGCTAGAGTATTATCTGATGAAGTATTGTATTAACTGCTATGTCTATAGGACTGTTGGATCATTCAGACGACACCTTGGAACCCGGACAGTGGTATTGCCAGCTAAGGACCACAGGCGAGTACATTCTCTGACAGTTTCCATTATGTTGATTATCTCTATAATTCTTGTTGTATAGCGTACATGACTCTGACACTGTTCTTTACACGAGTTGGCATCATTGAGACCTGTCACGAGGAGTCGTGATTGGAATCCATCGTGCTAGCAGGGGAAACGGGGAAGTATTAGTAGTTTATGTGATCATACCCAACCTACATGCAGCATTAGCTCACCCACATTTCACGTCGGTGCAGCCTTATCCTTATATGCCTCATCGCTGTTACATCTGGTTAGCCTGACTTGTTGGGGATGATCGCTAATCAATGTAATGAGTCATATAGTCCCAAGCCGATCACATGATATACTGATGTTTCATACACTTAGTTAGATATTCTTGACAGGTATCTTGATAGATTGATCTTGTATTTCCATATGTTCTAGTTGTTGTTCTTATATACACTTACATACCAGTTCTTTGTACTTGCGTACCCTTGTAGTTCTATTCCTTGTCAGATGTATATTGATGATGATGTTCCAGTACTTATTCCAGTATTTTTCATTGCCAGTATTTCATTCTGTCTTGTATTTTTTACACTATATTATAGTTTTTGTCAATATATGTGGAACTGCTGTTAGAGGTGTATTTTTGTTCCAATCCTGACTAGATATTTTTTTCAGAGAATCTTGAGGATTTCTGTACCATGTACTACGGACCAGGTATAGATGCAGACTATGTACCAGAGATCCTAGAAGAGACCATGCTTCTAGATGAGGCTTTGCCTACAGCTATCTAGATAGTATTTATTTATGCTTGAGACTTATGGAGATTGTTTTAGTTTATGTTAGACTTATGTTAAGTTTAATTGGAGACTTATGTTGGACAGCTAGACTGTGAGTTATCTTTATGTTGAGACATGGTGTTTAACTATGTCATTTCCTTTTATCTTTTATCGTGCCTTATAGTTGTGGTGATTGAGTTACATTGTGAGATTATTGTGAGATGTATATTGACCTCCTTATGGAGATGGATATCATTGACATGTGTTTAGCTATATAGTATTTCTGTGACTAGACAGCGTTCTACCGCCGATGCTACGACATAGGCTGGACGTACCCACGCTCTCGTGCCCCTATACCGAGTGCGGGTCGTGACAGCTTGACCCTGATTCTGAGATGGACGATTCTGCTGCTGGGAACGGCAAGGAGGAGGATCGTTGAAGTGATCCCGACAATCGCGAGCAACGTGGCCAAACTTACTACAAATGAAACATCCTCCTTTTTGAATACGACATTCATTGATGTGGTGTCCTGACCTATGACAGTAGGCACAAGGTTGCCCCTGGTTCTTTCCTGGATCTGGGTCCTGAGAGCCTCCATTATTGTGGCACTTATGCGCATTGTTACCACCTGTGTTGCTAGGGCGCTTGTGATTGAAATTTTGCACAGTGCCGGTACGAACTTGGGGGTACTGCGGCTCTAGAAAAAGGGCATATTTTATGGACTCCCGTATGGTACGATACTGAGAAACGATGATGTAGGCACGAATAGAAGGTCGTAGTCCTATCTCAAACCTTCGTGCTCGACTCTCGGCATCGCAGAGATGAGACTTAGCAAATTTTTTAAGTCTGTTGAATTCTGAGGCGTACTGCCGCACTATCATATTTTTTTGTTGCAGATGTGTAAATTCGTCTTTCTTCTTGCGACGGACGGCGGATGGAAGGTACTCCTCCTCGAAGGCCTTACGGAACATGGACCAAGAGATAGTCGTCCTGCCACCTTCACTCATTATAGCTTGTTTATGCATATCCCACCAATTGTGTGCGTTTAAACGGAGCTGAAGCTGAGCGCAAGCGATTCTCTTTGTTTCGTCCATGCGAAGAACTTCAAAGTGGTCTTCCAACTCAACCAGCCAATCCAACGCCATGAAGGGGTCCTCAGTCCCCTTAAAGGTAGCATGACACTTCTTTTTGAACTCAGATATTTGCAGGATGAGACCCTTTTCTTCTGAGGGCAGAGGTTCCAGAGAGTCCTGAGGTCCCGCGGTATCGGCTACAACTGGAACTGCCACGGCGGCCGCTGATGCATAATGGTTGCTGACGACAAGCGTCATCACAATTATTTGCAAGGTATCCATTTGCTTCTGTTATGCTTCGGTCTAAGTCCGATGCGCCAAAAATTGAGCCTCAATCCGGGACTCGAATTGGTTCTGTCATAATTCGGCTTGTCACTGCTGCGTTTCCATCAAACGCATCATCCGTTTGAATGGATCAACAGAGGGCGTGGCTGCTGGACTTCCCGACCTGCCAGATGTGCCAGAACTGGTCCCTTGCACTTGTGCCACCATCTGCGCTTGTGCATCCGGCTCTGAGGCCATTCCTTTAAAGAAAAATAACTTGCATCAGTCTCAAAATATATTATGGACTCACTGTATGGAACGTATCTCATTTTGGCCAAGCGAATTCAAGAGTTCAACTGGGAGGGACATGGTCGTTTCAAGAAAACTCTTCTGACACGAAGGTTAAAGGATCTGAAGCCATGCTCTGATACCAATATCTCATACCCTAATTTTTTGCTAAATCGATAATCGTCCCCCGGACGTGATGCTGTGCAACCGTAAGGCGTGTGTGCACAAGGCCTAGGCATAATGATATACTTTAGAACAAATGCAACATAGTACGCAAATAAGATATCACACCTTGAGATATAGAAATGTTTTCTTTATTGATAATGAACATTTGTTTACAGACTCTTGACCCAAAAGTAATAAAGATGCCGCACGGGCTTACAACTTGGACGCAAAATAAGATGGCCGATCCATACATTACATCCTTTACTAGTATCTCAAAAGCACAAAACACCTTGGGTGCGAGTCAGCACCATCGCCTATGAGCTTCAAAAAGGAAAATACGAGCTCCTTTCTGGATTATGTACTTGGGCTCCAAAAGTCACAGCACGAATGTGCCTGATCAGAGAAGGGTTGGAGAAAGCTTCAGCTCCTCGCCGCGTCGCCTCGGCTCGGGGAACCTGCTGCAATGAGGGTCAGTACTTCAAAAAGTACCGGTGAGGGCGAGCTGACCCAACATACCAAATCGATATCGTATTCATGTGAACATGCAATATTTTTATTATGTGATCTTTCTATCTTGTCTTAGTTCAATTCTTTATATATGATAGAATGGAATGACATAACAAAATGTGCCACCATTCCGTGACTTTACCTGTACCGTTTGAACCACCTGTACAAAATTTACCATGAACTTTCCTGCCACGAAGACATAGTTAGTCTGCACAGTTTAAATTTACATAAAGATCACTGTCTTGACGAGCCATCATGGACCATAGTCTGGGTTGACGGCGATGCTTGCAGCGCAGGTAGCGAGCCCCATTACAAACTCCCGCCTCACTCGTGCTAAGTTGCTAGCACAACTAACTGATGTTCCGTCCGGGACGAATCGGCCCCGGTGCCCCGACGATCGTTCGCAGGAACCAAGACCCTTGTACACAAGATTATCCATGACCATTGACGATCTGAACACTAAGTTAACATACGAAGCATTTTAAACATCAATATGAACGAAACTACTTTAGCACAATGCGATGGCATAGTCTACAGGCTGTTATGATCAATTCAGAAGTTATGTACTATCCATTGAGCAGTTATAGATGAATAAGTTATAAGTATAACTGAACACAAAATAGCTATATGTATAACGGACATGCATGCATCAATGCGATCGTTGAGAATTCTATGTGACAAGCATTATGAGTGTTTCAAGTCTACTTCTTCTTTATTCTGACTCAATTTTATTCTTTTGGTATCGTTTGATCGGAATGCACAAATGAGTCAATTTATTAAGAACGAATACTTGGAAGGAGGGCGCTAATTGAAGTAAAGTCACTCACAAGTTGGTGAACTGGGAGAAAAATGGGAGATTTTTAAGACTCTGCTTGCGCGTCGCCTACACGATCACCTGCACGTACCAACAGATGATCAATATCTCCTACTTTAGTCTCCAAGGGTTCGATAAAAAATATGAAATCCTAAGAACGAAGGCAATGAAATCCATCGAAACCGTTCAAGAAAATGCAAGTCACAAAACCAACAAGAAAGCAACCAAGCGGCGTCGAAAGCGGGCAAGGATGACCAGCGCAACGGAAAGGCCTCTCTCGACTCTGCCGCCGAGTCCTTCCTTGAGGCATGATCCGTTGAATGTGGGACCTGATTCCGAAGAAACCAATCCATAATGATGAAAGGATCTTGATTCAATCTATCCCGATCTAACGATACCAAGTATTTCTTAGCCGCGCTCCTCGAATAGGGGGAACGGAGAACTACACTATGTTGTGTTCGAAATCTCAAGGCGTGGTCACATGAGAATTTTTCTTAAAATGTCGTACAAAGTACGGGCACGCTAGATACGAATCCATGGAAGTCAAATATGGATTCACCCGAGCGTGTATGCAGCATTCAGTCAATCAATATCCTAGCCACGCTTTGGTAGTTGACTCGGTTATTATGTCCGGGCTGGGAAAATAATACATATTTATAATATCATGCATTCAAATTTGAAGGCAGTCTCGATGCACAACCAAAATATAATCACTCAACACGTGACGTGATGGGTCGCACCTCGGTGCACATTAATATCATGGACAATTTATCAAGCAATAGTAGTATCAGCACGGATATAATATTCGAGTTCAATTACCAATTATACATTGGGTCACATGAATCAAGAAAATATTCAATCAAAACAAGCAAGGCCGCATGGGAAGTCCAGGACGCATATGACTCTAGGCCGCATGACAAGTCCTGGCTGTATATGAAGTCAGGCCGCATAAACCACTTGGTCGCATATGAAGTCAGACCGCATGCTCAGGGTTAAAGTCTACTCCTTGGGACAAGTGTTGAAGTGACGGACAATGAATGAATTGTCAGTGAAATGACATAAAGTGATTGATGTGACAATCCATAAATTGTGTCAGGAGAAAAAAACAAAACCATAGAAAGATGCGCCAAAGTTTCAAAGTCATGCGTCCAAGAAAAAGTGACTGCATGCTCTGATTGCCGCATATGCCTGCTTGCCACATATGGGTCGGTGTCGCATATAGTTCGATGCCGCATGGAGGTCTCTTGGACTTAGCAAATTTTTTATTCGTTCAGCGAGTGAAAACACAAAGAGTTCAAGGATAAGCTCTAGAACACTTGTGTGATGGCAGTCATGCGTCCAACAAGATGGACGCATGGTGGTCAGTATGCGGCGAAAGCTCAGGCTGCATAGCACTCTCAGCCTCATAACTCTCTGGCTGCATGAAGACTTCTTCTTCTCCAAACAGCAGGTTCGGCCATGGCGAAAGTTCCTAAAAAAACTGAAATCTTGTTTTGTCTATAAAATTCTCATTTTAAGTCCAAATCGAGTGAACCAAAAGCCAAAATGCTTGAAATTGAAAGCTCTAACATGTGGCAAAAACTGGTTTTCAAAAATACATGTTTAATATATCAAAACAAAAAAAACTCATGAAACCCATAAAACCCTAAGTTAGAAATGTAGATCTACTCAAAATCACCCATCAAAACAGAAAACTCCAAGAGCTAAAAGTTCTTAGAAACATATAACAACCATAATGGAACAAAAATATGGAGGATTTCTCCATTTCTCATGCAAGGTGTACTTGCTTATGGAAAATGGAAGAGAAAATACAAGAGAGAGAATGAAATGAAGTAATGAAGAGAGAAGGAACATGTTGGGTTATATATTGTAGGGTTGAGGGTTGAACCAAGAGTTCTCATGAGTTGAACCAACCCACAAAATGAACCACGAACCAGATCAAACCAAAGAATGGGTCTACTCTCCATGCACATGCAACCATGCTAAAATAAAAATATGTTCCAAATACGTATATCGGGAACGGGGAGTGACACACACACACACACACACACACACACACACACACACACACATATATATATATATATATATATATATATATATATATATATATATATAGACTAATAGGAATGGATTCCTACATCCCATGTGCTCCTTTGAGCACTAGTACACTCTATTGCTATTTGTCCATATGTGCATGACTCATGTAGAAAAATGAGTACTATGACTCATATCCTGTTTACCCATATATATGTGGAGATATGTTTGTAAAACTGTGGAGATATGTTTAGATATAAAAAATTAGTTTAAATATATTCTGAATATTGAATATATTTTTATTTGAATTTGTTATATATATATATATATATATATATATATATATATATATATATATATATATATATATATATTTGAATATATGTTTAGATAATTATAATGATTTTAAGACGTTTCTACGTAAGGGAAACACGTATACGGAGAGTTAAAAAAAAATTAGAATTTTTTATTATTAATTACGTGAGGTTTAATAATTATTAATTACGTGAAGAAAGAAAAAAAAAATGGAATACGGATGATGAGGAAAAAAGTGGGTTGCGGATAATGAGGAAAAAGTGGATTACGGATAATGAGAAGGAAGTTTGTTTTATAATTTTTTTTAATATTCCGTTAGTTTTTTTTTTTAATTAAATTGGTTGAGTATTTATTAACGGTTTGACGGATAAAATGAAAGTTGGTTTAAGGTTGTATTTATCTTCCGTAAGTAATTTTTTTTAAAATTTAATTGATTGAGTATTTACTTACGACTTAGATGGCTCATTTTTGAGCCGTCTAGAAACCGCTTTATATTATGGAAGATGGAAGATATGCATCCGTCCCTACAAGTGAGATTTTGCCAAAAAAATAAAATGGGGAAAGATTAAATCTAGTATGTTCTTAGTATCCCGTAACTAAAACATAAAAAAAATTGTTGTTGTCATAAAATTGGCATGGCATGTATCAATCTAAGCTGTTGTTTGGTTAGTCGTAAGTGTTGTCGAAATTGGTGTTGAAGTATTTATTTTGCTTTCAATAAAAAAAAAGTATTTATTTTGCTATAAATGGTATATTTATTGTAATCTACTATGGTTTTCATTTCAAATATGTCTACTAATTGAAAAGAGTAATGTTATTTGTACCTCCAAATTGTCCCTTCAAATTGTCATTTCTTATGTGGAGCTGATGTGCCGTGTTAAATAGCATTATGTGACATATAACATTACAAATTTTAACCCAAAAAATTAATTATACAGTTTTTTTAATATTAATCTTAATCTTAATCTTAATGTTAATTTTAATTCTAATGTTAATTTTAATTTTAACATTAATTTTAACGGTCAAAATTAAAATTGAAATTAAAAAATTAGGTAATTAAATTTTTTGGTTAAAATTTGACATGTCAGCTGCCATGTTAGATGCCACATAATGCCTATTTAATACATCACGTTAGCTGCCACATAAGAAGTGATTGCTTTGAAGTACAATTTGGAGCTGCAAATAACATTATTCAATTGGAAACCATTTCAAATCCACCTACTAATTGGTGTCATAAAATTGGCATAAGCCTTTCAAATCCTGTAACTTTTCTGACTGCAACCATCTATGAAGTATTTTAAAACCCGCCGCTTGTTAATATTTTTGAGACACTGGTTTTGATCGGCTCAAAAAATCTCAAAAACCTTTGTAATATATTTTTGAGTCTCTTTATAAACATTCCAAATCGACAAATTTTGAACGATTTTATTATTTTATTATATTTATATCCTCATCAAAAATATATAATTATACAACTACTAATATCTTATCCTATTTTTTTTCCATCTGTGTTTCTCTTCTACTTCTAAACTACGGATACTTTTTCTGGTAAGTACTTAAAATATATATATCTCTTCTATTTTCATCTAGACGTATCTATTATTTCATAAGTTTCTATTATTTTGATCAAATATCCAAACTTCTCTCCTACTTTCATCCATGCATTTATATTATTTCATGTGTTTCTATTTATTTTATTTATCTATGGACATATAGTTAATTTTATTCGTGTAAAAACTTTAAAAATCACTCTATTATGAATTATCAAACATGTATTGGACTGATTTAAAAATCGCTACTTAAAATCACGCAAAATCGGATCCCTTATAACTGATACTCTAAATACATCTCATAACCGCTACCCCTATAATTGCCAAGCAAATCCTAAGAGGAGGAGATGCGATATGTAAGTATATGAAGCCTTCTGCGGTATAGCTAATATAGATTTCAACAAGAATATTTGACCCAGAAAAAAAAAATTCAACCCTTCCTCAACATGAAAGATATCGTAGAGGGAAAAGTAGCTTATACAATCTTTTACATAATCGCTGAAAATGATTTTAACATCTAGTCTGTTATCAACTACTAGTAATGCAGCAATGAGCCATTTAGTTCATTTAAAGATGCAACAGAAGCTTATATAACCAAAATATATTCTCCAACAAAGCATTGAAAGTAAGAGATGAGTTCAAATATTGTAAGAAAAGTAGTTCACGAGGCAGCAAGAGTTAAGGAAAAACTTGGCCTGAAAAAAGAGTATGGTTTAAAGAAATACGCACACATTTAGTGCCACAAAATCAGAATATCAGCAGAGAAAAACTAAATCTCATACAAAAGTCGTACAATTACCTTCCATTTAATACTAGAAAAAAGTTTCTTTTTATGAAAATAAATAAATCATCATAACGACTTAACGTTCATGATATAATGCTATTATCAGACTGCTGCAAAACTTTTCTTCATGACATTGATTGATATATCCAATCACCAAATAGTAGTTCTCTTTGCTGCAGGAGAATCAAACCAGCAACCACAAAATTGAAACCTGTAATATTGAAAGGAAGACACAATCAGGGAACAGATGAATACGGGCAGCATAAGAAGCAGTGTCTCGTACAAAACAACAAATCAGAGTAAATTCAAGATAAGAGGCATTTTTACTGTCACACACACCTTAACGCCTGTCGGTCTTTCCAATTGAGCGTTTCCCGGAATATAAATGCTTTGGCTTCAAGTTGGGAATAACTCTATCTGCCTCTCCACTACGAGCATCTCTGTTCCTCAGCTTTGTGGACTTCCTTGCAATCTTAAGAGCCTGGAGCTTCTGAACGGAGTCCCTAAATCCTTCTCCTGGAACAACTTCACCAGGTGGCCTTGACTGTGATCTGGATCTTGACAGAGACATTGACTTTGACCTCAATCTTAGTTTCTTGCTGGGATTCTCACCACCATCAATATCCATAGAGTCACCTCCATCTCTCTTTTATGTCCTTTCCTAGAGAGGGATCTTCCTCGTGCACGATCAACGGCAGCAGATGGATCCAAACCAAGATCAGAAAGCTGTCTCCCCATCCTCTTTGGTGTGAACTTCCTGTCCTTGTCAAATTTCCGCGGGACAGTAGGCCTACTTTCAGCTGTACTCTTCTTTATTCTGTGCTCTTGTATGAGCAAACTCTTCTTCTTCCTGATCTCAGCCAAAGCCTCTTTTTCCTCAGGGGTCAATTCCATCCCATCATACTCAAAGTCAGCTTCCTCTCCCTCTGCTTCCTGTCTGAGCCCCTCTTCCCTTTCTAACTCTTCCAACCTCAGCAAAATGTCAGCATCAACAAAATCATACACATTATGTCCATTTAAAATTTCAGGCATTGCATCCTCTTTCCATTCATCATTGGCCAATATATAATGCTTCCGCATACTGGCAGAGTAAACACCAGCACCACCATTTTCCTCTTCCAAATCTTTCTCAAGCTGCTTCTTCTCCAGAGCTGCTCTTTCCTTAGTATGTGCTTCAAGAACTACTCGGGGAATGCAAGGTGGCCGCTCCCTGTCATCCCGAGGCTTTGGCATTGCAACATGAAATCGGTTTACGACTTCATTAATATTTTTGACTTCATTTTTGTCTCGACCCTCTGGTTCAAAAGCCTCTCACAGGCAGCATTTTTCACTGCAATCACTCCATCATCAGTCAAAGCACTCATTGAGAGCAACACACCATCATCATTTGGTTCCCCACCTGGCCCAGTACCGTTTTTGCTGCCTCTTCCTTCATTTCCGTAGCAATACGCTAGTCCTGTGACCCAAGTTTGGTTCGATTCTGAGAACGTTGACAAAATCGCGTATCGTGGGCCCCGCGGCTCCACTTGACGGACGATTTTGTGATCGGCTCATCAGAATCCAATTCTGGAAGTTCCATTGGGTTCGTATCAACGTTCTGGGCTTGTTGACACTAAGTTGGACGAATTTGGACGAGACTTCCTAAGCGTAACACACTATCGAATCTAACTCAAGCATATCAATATGTATTATTAGATCCGTTCGAACATAACTTCCTACTCGCTTTTCATTCCGTGTCACGTGTGTGCTGGGTCTGTCTCATTGAATGACTCTATCATTCAATCCAAGTTTTAATTCGGTCTCTACTGCACCTTAGCGTGGAACATATATCGCTTAACACGGAGTATGTTATAATTTATCTCAATGATGATCTAGGACCGAGGCAAACTTATTCAATTCGTTATACTCGTCCATGTGAATCTAACATATTCACTTGCACTAGCATTCGATATCAGCATATTGCGAGTCTGGATCGTGCACATATTCAAGGCGTCCCTCTAACATATGCATGTCAACCAACTTAGCAATAGTGAATTCTTTGCACTCGAGTTTAACATATCAATGAGTCTTGGATCGTGCACACGTTCAAGACATCCCTCAAACATATGCATTCAACCAAACTTAGCGATAGTGAATTCGGACAAACTACTCGCAAAAATCTCAAGGGTTCTCGTCTTACGAATCACAATAATACTTCCAATGGGGTCAAATAAAATCTAAGTCATTTTAATATCACTCAAACCAAGTATTGCACTACCGTTAAGCACGATCTATCCGATCAACCGACTAGCATCCAAGTCTTATTATCTATTTCATTCACGTTTAAACTTAGTGTATATTTATCAACCCAAGCCTAACTCTAAGTCTTGCTGCCCCAGTTCTATGGCTTGTTCAAGCAATTATCTAAAGTCGGTCACACAATTTTTTTACTCGGCATAGGGTCATCTGCCTAACCGCTAGGTCGACTCACAAGGTCATAGGTACATTTCAAGTTCATGATCTTATCGAGCAAATTTGTTGCACGATACTCGTCCCAAATTTCTAAGGTCAAACCATTGATCTTTCGTACGGAATATTCTACCCAAGCTCGTTTCACTCAGATTTTTAAATATCGAGCACATATCGTTCTATCCATATCAACATGTTTATTTGCACAGGATCCAGGTTCGTTTAGCAAAATTGCTCCTAAGACATGTTCGTTCAATCAAATCCATGATATATCCACGTCGCAGGTCAAACCCATCGATTTGCATAATCTATCTCCTCTATTACGTTTCATAAAATTTACCTATCCATTCTTTTCTAAGTCTAGACCACCAAGTCACGATCCTATTTTACATCTTCGATATAAATCATAAACTCTAAGTTGTCCGACACGATCTACGTATCTGTTAATAAAATTATCAAGTATACCTTACTTCACGTTCTTAACTAACTCCTCCTCGAAACACTTTGATTTATTTGTACCCTAAAACTCATATTATCATGTCGAACCACAAGTCAAGACGATCCTTTAATTATCATGCTCCGGTCTCCCGCAAGTTCAATCATCCCCATTGGACGTGAATTACCATGCCAATGCTCCCGCGGGTTAACCGTCATAATCCGGGCGTGACACATGTACGAGCATGGAGTTTCACTCGTACAAGACAAGAACGTCAAACGTTATGGTTATCATCGAACGAACAGACACCTTATCGTTTACACTTTGCTCCATCCAAGATATAGATATATATATATATATATATATATATATATATATATATATATATATATATATATATATATATATATATATATATATATATATATATATATATATCCTTTAAGTCATGTCATTTGGCCATGATCATAATTCGTCTAGCAAAATCATCCAACTTCAATGTTACCATTTGATCAATCCATAGTTTACTTTTAACATTCCTCAAACAACTAAGTTCAAATCCTTAAGCCAAACCCTATCCAACTTTGTTACGTTTCATTCATCGAGTTTATTTATAAAATCTTTGAACATGTTCCTACGAGTTCGATCATCCCCGCCGAACGTAAAATTATCACGCCAGCGCTCCCGTAGGATAATCGTTCTCATTTAGGCCTGATGTCGAGTGTTACCTTTTGAACTAGATTTTTGCTTCGTTCGTCCAAGTCAAGATTAAATCCGTTATTGCATAGCTCAATCATTGAACCAGGATTTTCTAACTTGCATCAATCCTTGCTATCATCCACTTGTCGATATCGTATTAGTCATCTAATTTGAAACCATAACATTCATACTCAAGCTAAAATTCTATCTACCGATATCCTACTTAATCCATATTTTTGATGCACGCTATCTTCCATCGCGCTATACTCTGATTGCATCCTAGATCATTATATTTCAAACTCAAGTTTTAATTCATTTGATTCAATTTAAAATCGCTCGTATGATTTACTAAGTTTTTTTTTCTACCAAGGTATTGATTTCCATTACCTTTGAATCCCTAATCGATATAAGCCTTATCACTTGTTCAATACATTCTAACTCGTTTGAATGAAATCTTGCGTGATTCCTTCAAATTCGCTTACATGTTAGGCAAAATTTATACTAAGGCTTCGCACAATTATGTTGCTTACTGCTAGACCCGTTTGCTATTCCAAAATCCTTGATTTGCTTAAATATTTCTAAGACGATCAATACACCACCTAGGGTTCGAGCCATATTCTACAAATCATCAAATCACTTATTCGTTCCTGAGTTATTGCATACACCACTCAGGAATCGAGTCACTCAAGTAAATTTTCAATCAGGTTCGCATCAATCTCTCTATCTCATTCCTTAGAACTCATGTGCAATCCCTATGCATCATCTTAATAATCTTAATATCTTATACCCCTCTATCAAAAGTCCTCCATACAAACTACACTTAAGTCGTAACTTATCGATACGAATAACTGTCCTGAACTATATATCAAAACCCAAGCACGACTCCCAAGTTTCTCCTTAGAGATAGTCCGATAATGTTTCTATCGATAGACATTCTAAGTCTGACTTATCCTTACCTGAACAATAACCCAATCTCGTTCGCAAACTTGCTCCCACCCCAGGGTCTCATTGTGCGATACTCAACACAACTTAGCCGAAAGGCTGTGTGCATAGCGAATTGTCTGAATGATATTCTATCTCGCACACTAACCCGCTTGGTGTTCACGTATAGGTATTCGGGTTCACATATAACTTGCAGATTCTAACACGAGTCTATTCCCACGATGTCACGTCCCAGTCCCAAAATACGTAGGACTAGGAACACGTAAGCATGCCAACCGCATGGATATGGCAACTCCAATATATGGAAACCAAAATCCACACGTACGCTGTAATATGAAAATTAATCCACAAGTGGTATAAAAATATGCCACAAGTCATAGGGTACAATCTAAATCACATCTACAGAAAATCAATATAAATAATAACCAGCATCTATATAACTAGATGTCAACATAAATATCTAAGGATGATAGTTGTATGGAAACAAATCCACTACCAACTCGAATGTAAGAGCAAATATTAAAATAAGTACAACACAACAACACCATATAAGAACACCATCTAGCAATCACGGGCTCGAAGAGAGGACATCCACGAAACATATAAAGCCATCCAATCTGTGCTCCTGTAAATACTCAAGAATAGATACACCTGGCAGCGGACCAGGTCCTCAGAGGGACGTAACAAGATACAGAAAATACGAGCCAATTTGAATACAGTAAACATGCATATAATTTAAAAATAAATAAGTACGCTGTACAAGACCATCTATATGAATGCAAATGAGGATAACTTTTCGACGTATGGGTAAGGGTAGGCTACTCGATCTAATCCTCACAACCTCACGCTCGTCAGTGGACATCATCAGCCGACATACCTCTGGGTAGCGACCCTCGGACTCCATCAATCGACATACCTCTCGGGTAGCGACCATCGGACACGACCACCATAGTGCGTACTAGTTACTATGGTTTACCAGAGTGGTTAAAAGCCCATACGCCTAATGATTGTCCTCTATGATACTAAGTGTCAAGTGTGTGTCAACATATCTAATATATAGTAATGACTGAAAGGAACTACACATGCAATAAATAAACAGAAATACAATAATTATACAGAAATATACTAAGTATGTAAAATACTGTAAATAATTTGGCAAGGTATCTTGTCTGGGGTCCTGCTGCTGGTATGAATCAGAGTCCAAGTCACAGTCCAAATAGCCTATGTATTACAAATTTATCACGTCAAAAGATAATTTATTTAATTCTGGAATAATTACTCTAAAATCCTATTTTAATCTTATTATTCTGATGTTTATGTTAATTACTAAATTTTGTCCAAAGAAACTGAATTTTATCAACTCGAGACTCATGGCACGCAAATCGAGGCGATCTGTTGACCAAAAAGTCAACCGACGTAAACTCAACTTTCATGCATGATTTTCTATAGATTTCAGCGTCAAAAATATGCTGGAATTTACGGCTCGTCCGAATTCAAATTCGTTTGGGAATTATGGCACATACAAATTTGTATTGTGCACCGATGGTTAAATTCTAACCTAGAAGTTCTACAGAATTAAAAATATGTAAATAATTCGAATTAAATTCTGGGAAAAATATATGTCGATGATCTCGACATTAGCTTTCCGAAATTTTAAACGGTTCATGATTCTGATTCCTGGTTCTCCCGAAATCGCGAAAACATCAAAATACGTCTATTTTCAGATATGCTGTGCTCTACGAATTTTTCAGAATTTAATACTCATAATTTCGTAAAACAATTTATATAATCAGAAATCTAATCTCAATATCGTTCTAACAAAAAAAACTAGGCCTCGTTTGGAGTACGGAGCTATGCGCAATGGCTTCTGGAAGATGAAAGAACCCTAGATGGCAATTCTCCAAAAATCGGCTCAAGAAAAACCCTAGAAATTAATATCTAAACTATTATTAATATAGAGGAGAGAGAGAGTGCAGCCGCGGCTCACAGCGCGCCACGTGGCAGCAATCCAGGGCTGCCCGCTCAGATCGGACGGTCAGGCACTGACGCGGCTCGGCTCAGCTGAGTCCGAGTCGAACTCTGACTCGGCTCGGCTCGAGGTCGGCTCGGCTCGGCTCGCACCCACTCAGCGGTCACTGACAGGCAGGCCCATCACTGTTCACTACTGGAGGCTGACAGGTGGGCCCCCTGTTTGCTGACTGGGCAGAATTAATTACTTTTTGGGTTTTTTTTTCAGAAATTAGTTTTTAATTCAGTTTTTGATAATTAACTCAAAATAAATGCTAAAAATAATCAGAAAATTCCCAAAAAATTATAGAGAATATATTTTATTATTTAGAACCTAAAATAAAAGTTTGGGATATTTTTATTTAAATTTGAACAAAAAAATAAATTCTTCAAAGTCCTAGAAAATTAGTGTTACTAGTTTTTAATTAACTAAAATTATGAAAAAATCCCAATAATCTAAAATAGCCTAAAATAATTCTAAATAAATATTTATATAAGTAAATATACTAAAAAAATTTATTTCCTAATTAACTAAGAGAATATTCTAAATAAATTCAACATCTATAATAAATATAATAATATAAAATATACATAAAATACCTATTTTTGGTGAGGGAGTTTACACACGAAGTCTGACACAGGTTGGCACAAAGGCCTTTGCTTCAAAATTTTGTTCTACCGATCTACTTCCATGTTCTATGCAAAGATATGTAAGATAAAATTATTCTCTTAGCTAGGTGTGTTGTATTCTTTATTAGCATGCAAGGGGTGATTCGTATAGCGACTAGCACGTATCAACCATATTTTTAAGTGTGAAGGTTAAGCAAAGACAGGTTCATCGTAGCCACCCACCTTAGCGATGATTCGCCTCGGTCGAGCAATACTCTGAGCGAGCCTTTGAAAGTCTAAGTCTAAACTCCTGAAGGGCCAAGTCTAGAATCATTTCCTCGAACGAGTCTTCTCGTTGAGAAAAATGGGTCGGGTCGTCGCACTTGTGCCGTCTATCCGCATTGATGCGGAGCGGGTCGTTACATGTGCCATGGTTGCAGCAGGTTGGGAGGTGGTACTAGCAAACGCGTTCAACTTTGGGAGGATCTGTTCAAATGGAGATGAGGTATCGGACATTGAAGTCTGATTGAAATCCGAAGTATCATCTCTGGGAGCAGAAGTAGTGACCTGGGACTCCATATTTTTATCATGCACTTGATGTGCATATGTTGGTTTGTCCCAACAATAGTCTTCCACATGACCGAGCATTCCACAACAGTTATACTTTCGTGGTTGAACACGACCACCACCGCAGCCATGGCCACCACCACGACCATTGTCTCTACCACCACGGCCTCCTCCTCGACCAAAACTACGACTACCATCTCTACCGCCACGTCCACTACCACGTCCACCACTACGACCAACAGCACTAGAAACTAGGACAGAATAGTCAGTACTCTGCACCACAGAACTCTGTCCCAGAAAGAAATAATTGAGACGAGAGAAAGTATCTGCCACCGTAGGTAACTGCTCTCCAGTAAGGATTCAAGCTTTATAAGGTTCGAGCGCAGTATCCAAGCCGGCTATGATAAGTAAAACATGAAACGCTTTCTTCTTTCTCTAAGCTTCTTTCAAATCAGTAGTAACAGGATGATATTGAAGCAGTTCCTCCCACAAAGTCTTCTTTGAAGCCAGACATTCATTCACATGCTTCCTATTTTGCTTTGTATTAAACAATAACTCGTATAACTCATAGATACGTTCAACGTTTCGCTTCTACGAATATGATTCTTCCAGAGATACCCAAATCTGTTTGCTTGATTCACACCACTGAACATTAGCAGCGATATGCGGTTCCATATTATGCCACAACCACAACATAACGTATGCATCTGCACTCATCCAATATTCATACTCAGTGAAAGTTTCAGGCGGGGGTTCTTCCGTCAAAAATTTCAACTTCTTCTTCGCCCTTAACACCACTTCGATAGAGTTGGACCAGGCAAGGTAGTTTGCACCATTGAGTTTCACCGATGTAATCAATTTTTTTAATTCATCATTATGATAACAGTAAAAGGATAACTACCTCCGCTACCACCACCACTATTAACCTCGTCAGAAGATTTGGTCCCCACCATTCTTGCAGATGCAACAAAAAGACGAGATCTTTGAAATCCTAGATCTCACAACTAACCTTAATCGATGACTAACAACCAATAGAGATCTGTAGAAACCCTAGATCTCATAAACGAACCACGAACGACCACGAACAACGAACGACGAACGGCGAATCATGAAAAGTAGACGAAAAATAGTCCAAAAAAAATTGGGCTGTCGTCCCGAACCCCTGTCGAACTCACGGCCGAGTTCGATCGGCCCTGTCGTGGATGGGATGTACAGTACTTTCAAATATATGCTCCGATACCAAGTGAAGTTTGGAGATGGAGAGGAGAGAAAAAAAAAGTAGGAGAAGAGAGAATATGAAAAAGGAGATTGCTAGGGTCTCAAACCCTAGGTTGCGTCTCATGTCTATTTATATTGATATGCAATACACCCACAATTACTATTATACCCTCATATGATAGATAATAAAATAAAATAACTCTAACAATAACAAATTCCAATTAAAATATAAAAATATATATAATATATTTTAATTTAAATATTTTTATATTAATATTAGAAGAAAAATTTTATTTTACGTGCAACTCACGTAAATTACTAGTTTTAATATTAAACAAGGATATTTTTACCAAAATATTTCTAAATTCTTGTTGGTTTTGAACGATAATAAGTATTATTTTGATCATTTTGCTAGAAAATATAATAGTTATATTATAAAAGTATTGGTGGTCATTTGGTACCCAATGTTTATTTTATTTTATAAATAGAACATATTTTATCCATTTATTGTAATACTTGTAAGCAATCTAGCGATTTTCGATGAAGATGTTAATTTTTCGCTATCATAAAAAATGAACGACAACTGCAAGATAAGCCACCTCAACCCGTACCGCAATCTCAAAGGGGTACCAGCCCTCAACCCGCGTCGCAACCTCAAGGGGTACAATGACCTCAACCCGCACAACCTTAGTGGACACTAAGTTACGAAGAAAAAATGAATCATAATCGGATGTGATTAGAAATTTGGCCGCACTTTAGCGAAAAAATAATCTCGTGTGAAATTCTTGTTGAATGTTTGCATGGTAGGAAGCGACTACAATGAAAACTTAGCTATGGCATAGAAAATCTACGTAGACATCTTCACAAGTATATCTAGTATCTTGCATAAAAATATTTTTTTTATGTGTTATTATTATTGGATATTTTTTTATGCAACTTATGTTTTAGTTTTTTACTTTCATCCTCTATCCAAGATTTCTTTGTGCTATTATAAAAAAAACTTGAAGGGAGAGACAAGCAAAAAAAAATCAAACATAAGTTCTATATTTTTTATTATGACTTATTTTTGAGATTCTGTTTTCAATCTTTCTACAAAAAAATTTGGTCGTATTACAAAGAAAACTTAACGAGATGTTGAAAACATAAACTCAAACATAATTTGTATATTTTTTATATTACTTATGTTACAAGAATAATATATTAAAATTTTATTAATTAAATAATGTTTTTGTACCACTTTTATATATAAATTAATAAAAGGGTAAGTGAAAAAAGTCCTCATTAGATTTGTGTTTTTGCATTTAAAGACCCCTGGTTTTAAAAAACCCTCGCATTTTTATTTTGGCTCAGTTTGCACCCATTTTAAAATATGTCGTTAACAGACGTTAAAATACGCATGAAAAGACGATTTTACCCCTCCCCATTCTCTTCCTCCCCTCTCTCCGGTGGGAGGGGGGGGGGGGGGGGGACGGGGAGGGGGTGGATGGCCACGCGGGGAGGAGGGAGGGGCGGGGAGGATAAGGGTGGTCGCGGGGAGGAGGAAGGGAGAAGGAGGGTGGCCGCGCGAGGAGGAGAGGGGGCGGGTGGCCGGGTGGTCGAGCGGAGAGGAGGGAGGGGAGCGGGGAGGAGGAGGGTGGCCGCGGGGAGGAGTAGAGGGATTGCCACCACCGCGGCGGGTGGGGGTTGGGGGAGGAGAGGGGTGAATGGAAAATAGGAAGAGAGTATTTTAGGGTTTTTTTTTTTTTTAAACAGCCACTAACGATTAAATCTGACAGTTTGTAAACGGTATGAGACATTTTGATTGAGTCATATATTGCGGGAGGGTTTAATTGTTATATTTGCCTATCGAGTCTTATTTTGCTAATGAGACAAATTAAAGAAAAAAAATTGTACTTTAACCCTTAATAAAATAATGAAAGACTCAAATCTATATTTTTTCCTCCAAAAGTCCGAAGCATAATTTATTAAAATTTTATTTTTCTTTGTTTAGCCCAAATACATGATTTATTAAAATTTTAGCCAAAAGCTACTTTTCCGTCTTTAGAAAAAGTTTTTCCAGCGGACCAATCCCCATTTACTTGGTCCATACCCATTTTTTTAATAGAAAAAAAAAACTCTTATTATTTTAAACCGACAACCAGCAATCGGCTCGGACCCAGTCCTCTAAAACTTGACCCGCAGTTTTTCGAATTCTTCATCGAGCTGAATTTTTATTTTTGTTTGCTTGTCCAGCCCAGTCCGGCCTCCTTCCCGGGGTGGTCTGTCCCGACCTAAACCCGGTCAAATATAATCAACAATGGACCTGAACTGAGCTGACCCGACTAGGTGCCGCTCAACCCAATAGACACGCTGATTTGGTAATAGACGTGACATCACGGTTTGTATTTGGTCTTTACTCTAATTTTATTTCTGTGATGGAGGTTTGACTGTCATATAGCTTCGTACACGTAGATCGGTGCTTCCGTGTTACTCCAGTTTGCAAGTAATTCACAAGTTTGGGAACATTTGATTCCGATAGTTATGTTGGATTTCTCTGCTTATTCAAAAGTTTACAGGGACATTATTTGCAGAGAACTTGTTTCGTCAATCCAGACCATTACATATTTACGTGGGCTCTCCAGAAAGGGCCGGTCCACGGGTCGGATTGTCTGAGTCAAAACCTATTTTCGTGGATCCTTGATTCTTTTCATAGACTGGTCTTGATGGTCAACTACGACCCTGGTCTACTAGAATAAAACTTTAACACAGGTGGCTATATCAAAGTTTCGATAAGGTCACTGTACAACAAGTGGGTTCCCTCTTCTCCCTTTTCGTAAAGAGTTTAAGTGTATATATATATATATATATATATATATATATATATATATATATATATATATATATATATATATATATATATATATATATATATATAGTTGTCTAAGGGTTGTGGCCTAGTGGTTACAAAAGGGGGCTCCTGTGGGGGAGACCACGGTACGAGTCCTCCCTTTGACGTCGACTGGGTGGCTTTGTGTCACGGACGTGCCAAGCCTATTTGGATGGGGTAGGGACTTCCTGTTGGGTGATCCGGGTTGTAGACTCCTCTTCGCGGAAGGAGGGACTCCATATTGAGCACTATGAATTGTAAACCCCACTCTGCTCGGATTATATATATATATATATATATATATATATATATATATATATATATATATAAGAAGAGGGATCCGCACCCCCTCCTACTATGCATCATCAAGCATCTATATGTTTACAACCGTTGGATCTTGTTTAAGTTATCTAATCTTAATTATTGATTTATAATATGGGAATACCCATCCACGGAGCCCCGTCACAACCTTCCCTGCACCATCGGATCGGAGGGTTCGCACGGAACCCGCATGGGACCCTAGCCGATCCAACGGCTGAGGGGAGAGAGGAAGAGTTCGCATGGGACCCCAGCCGATTCAACGGCTGAGAGAAGAGCGGAACTCCCGATATATATATATATATATATATATATATATATATATATATATATATATATATATATATACACTTTAAGGTGGACTCCACTTGTCATACAGTGTCAGTAATAAAATTTTGATACAAGCATATGTATCAAAGTTTTACTCGATATACTAAAGATCACGTTGTACCTGTAAAGTTGTTTGTCGAACTTATTCCCGAACCGTCTCTATCTCCATGGGCTGAACCCTCAGGGCAGTGTGTTGACTAAAGAAAAATATTAAAACTGCCCAGACAAATTTGTGAATTTGGAGTGAAAACCTGGGAGTGGAGACTTTTCTTTTGTAGACACCCTAATCGTTACTGAAGATGAAGCCGAATAATTCAGCTCCAGTCAGGACGACCGTTCAGAACCCATAATGTAGAAGAACCCAAAAAATATTAATTTAGGCATATATATATATATACATATAATCATTTATCGAAAATAAAACTAATACATATTATGGACTTTTTTTTAACATAAAATAATTGTGGTAGAGTAGTTACTATGTTAGACTTGCATACAAGATATTCAAGTTTCAATCTTTATTGGTATTATTTTTTAATTTAGTTTTTTTTTAGTTTTTTTCGGTTTTTTTAAATAAAGTAATATATTTATATAAAATTGAAAGGAAGGGGAGGAGTTTGGTAAAATTATAGGAAAGGGGAGAACTCGCCAACTGAGTTGGCGAGTTGTTGGGGCCCGCCAATTCAGTTGGCGGGTGGGAGTTTGGACCGCCAACTCAGTTGGCGGTGGAAGTTGGATATATATATATATATATATATATATATATATATATATATATATATATTATTTCTTTCTAAATCAATTAAATTTTGTAAATAGATAATAACAAATTATCTATTATGATATTACAAAAAATTGCATTGATAATACAAAAATAAAAATATTTATTAAAAAATTTAAATCTAAAAATTTAAATAATACAAAAAAATATCAAATAAATAGTATTATAGGATATTTTAGCAAATGTCCTACAAAAAATGTCAAAAGTAGTATATATCCTAGTAAAAAAAAAACTAGCAAATCTTCCAAAAATAAAAATAATCAGTTAAAAGAGTGCAGACATACTTTAAATTTTATCTATATATACCCACCCGCCAACTGAGCTGGCGGGTCCCAACAACTCGCCAACTCAGTTGGCGAGTTCTCCCCTTCCCTATAATTTCACCAAATTTCTCTCCTTTCTTGCAATTATATATAAATGTATTACTTTATTTAAAATAAACCGTTTGTTTTTACATTGTATAATGAGACATTCTTGTTGTGGACTTGGACATGGAAACTGGAGTAAGTAGATCCTCTGCTCGAGTGGCTTTCATTGGAAGCTGCATTACAATGTGTAGGCTGATAATTCTTTTCTAGAAAACCAAGTACCACGCGCTAAAAAATCTTTGAGACCTTTTCTACAAGTTGAATGTCTGAATTATGTGCGAGCCTCTTAAGAAATGCTGGTTGAATGCTGTTAAAAAAAAAACAACGAACTAATATTTCTAATTTGAATAATTATCCAATCTAATTAGATGTTAAAAATAAATTAGTGTTTGGCAAGAAATTTTTTTTTTTTCAAAAAATTACCTATACAATAACAAAAAAATATATAAATTACAAATAAATTTAAAAAATTTTAAAAAAAATCAAAAAAATACATGTCGTGAAAAGAGTTGGCGACTTTAATGTTTGCACTAGAGTCGTCACTCCTACTGACGACATACATATTTTTTGCTTAAGCAGAAAAAAAAAATATAAATGTTGCAAAATTACCAAAGAGGCAAACGAGTCTGTTGCCAAAGAAAAAAAAAATTGGAGATGTTGTAAAATCGCCATAGGGTCCGGCGGCTGCGTGGCTTTAAAAAAAAAATTGCAAAAATGTTGTAGAGTCGCCAGGGAGGGTTTGAGGTTTTGTGGGTTCTTCTTTTCTTTTTCTTTTTCTTTTTTTTCATTTTCTTTTTCTTTTCCTATTTTATCCGGTCAAAAGAAAAAATTGGACCAGTTTCTTTTTTTACTATTTTTTTCCTGACAAATTATACTTTCTCTTTTTTTTTTTCCTTTTTTTTCGACTTTTTTTTTTATTAATGTTTCATTATTTATTTTTTATGTTCTAAAGAAGTCAAATCATTCGACGGTTTTTGGTTTTACGGCAATTTTGAGATTTTGTGTGTATTTTTTTTTATGTACGGTAATAAGAGGAAAAAAAAAATACTAAAGTCGTCGACTCTTCTGACGACTTGAATACAAATACTAAAGTTGTCGACTCTTCTGACGACCTGTATTTCTTTTTGTATTTTTTTAGCTTTTTTATCTTATTTGTTATTTATATATTTTTTGTTATTGTATAGGTAATATTTTGTTCTTTTTCTAAATATTTTTTTTTAATTTTTTGTAGAAATTAATTCACGAATAGTCTATCCTAATCCAGTATAATTTACCTGGATCTGCCAATTGTTGAATAAAGTCTATTGTCTTGTGCAGTTTTTTTTTGTTTAACAATGCTCTGAACATGTTGTAACGGATCATGCATGATAGCTGTACTTGGGGCTACAGCTAGAAAACTTATTTGTATAGTTTTTCCGGGACATGCAAACGAAGCATAAGCAAATGTGAAAGAACAAGAATTTTCGGGACATGCAACTGAAAGCTTGCACGGATCTTTGAGAGAAAATTTGTGCACCATGCGAAACAAGGTGTAGATAAAATACTAAATTCGTGCCAACTGATATCAAAATAAAGGTCAATTGGTGACATCTTGACATTCAAAAATATCTATAAAATGCCCTCGGTCATCTAATTAGAAGCGGGACACCAAGAACTAGGAAGTGCAAGGACAAGGAGCATAAGGCATAACATATATTTGTCGATCTTGTAGAACATTTCGAGATCTTAGAGATGGATTATATGGATACAGGGATGCACAGTGCGACGATCTACTTGTTGGTGCTCGAGATATATGATGAGTATTGAACGAGATGATCCATCAAAAGGGGGTCTTTCTTTGCTATTTAGGTCAAATAAGGTAGTCAGCAAGGGAAGACGACCTACTTGATGGTACTTGAGATGAAGGAAGATTTCGATGAGAATAAGAGTAAGGGTTTTATTTTTGGGTGCCTACGACAGCACTTCAAATTTTTGCGTCGTCGCCGGAGAGTAATTTTAGTTAATTTTTATTCTTTTAGTGATCTCTATTTTGTTCTTGTAATTAAATAATTTTTTTATTTATTAGCTCAAAAAAGAAGAAGTTCGATAACAAGACATGGCGGCCAATTTTTAACAATTTGGCACTTGGCTACATCTTCCAACTAGGTATGCTGATGAGGTAAATATTTTTTTCCTAAAACAGCAAATTTCTAGTTTAACTTCTCTTGTTCATCTGATGGCTGTAGGTAAGATGTAAACAGAAACGGCATCAAAATTTGGAGTGTTGTCGTAGGCATCCAAAAATAAAATACGTACTCTCACTACTACATATAATTTTAAGAGTAAAGATTCTCAGAGCGATATCGAGGGTGTTACAAAGGGGTTTTCGAAGAGGGAGGTGGAGCGTGCTATCGAGATGAACAATGGTAAGAAAAAGCATGTCGTAGACTACATGGAGACAGAGGTGATAAGGACATGCATGCAAAAGGGGAGTGGCCTTGATTATGCCAAAGAGGACATAGTTAGGGATCCCATGTTGTGAAGATTGATGGTCTCAAATGCGTTGAACAGGACAGTCGAGGATCTCAAAGTACAAATACATGACCAATGTCATACCAAGGAGAGCATGGTCAAGGAACAAATAGCTCGAAGGATGGTAAAACTTGTTCAAGGAGGCAAAACGTACATATATATTTTGATCAAAGGAGGAGTCTCACTACACCAAGGATAATGAGACATTCATGCAAAAATGGAGTGGCTCGTGCAATGAGCCGCTCAAGGATTGTGGCGATACAAATGGGATGGACGTCTAGGCCGATAGAATATGACTTGCTTGAGTGAAGGTATGGAGAACTATGTGTGCCAAAGAGACAAGGTGGATCGACGACCTTGTAGTCCGATCAAATCTCTTTCTGCGTCAAGGAGGATATGGACCATAAAAAATGATGCAGTGAATTAGTTTATTTTTTATCTTGAGAAAAAAAAGGCAAGTTTAGGGATGACTGTACGAAAACTAAAATAATGTGCAACATGTGGTAACCATGAAGCGACAAGAAAGTGAAAGTCGTTTGGAGAAGTTGTGCACCTGTCGACGAAATATTTACTATACCAAGCTTTGTGCATGCTAGGGAACCATGAGGTTACTTAAATGAAGGCCCCGGAATATTGTAGAATTGCGTGGACTCTTTGTAAAAGTCTTTGGATATTGTTTGGAAAATTCTTAAAAAAATTTATTGTATCTATAAGCTTCATGAAAATTTCTACCATTCCTAGAGGAAAAAAAATTGTTATGGTTGTAAATATTTTTCTTAGTTGTGTTGTAAATATATAAGTTCTAGATGATTCCATGATAGATACATGACATAATATTAGTTATTCCATGTAGACTAGAGCCCTTGTATAAGGGGGAGGTCTTAATTGATCCTCACCAAAAATTGTATTATTGTATAGCATAGCATAAGTTTTCAGCTATCAAATCTTCCTCAAGTTACTTTATTTTATTTTATATATTCTTATTTTTATTTTATCGATTTAGCTAATTATTTGGAAAAAACTTGTAAGGTTGTTCGAAGAAAAAGTTTAGGAAAATTTTCGTCCAAACGGACAATTTTTTTGAATTTGCGAGTCAAATTTTTTTTGTTGTTGAAAAATTGCATACAAAGGGACATCTCGTCAAGTGAGTTGACAGATTAAGGGTGGAAGAGAGGGACATTCAACTTAGTTGGCGGGTGAGAGTTTGGACCGCCAACTCAGTTAGCCAGATAACCGTAACAGGAATAAAATATATATATATATATATATATATATATATATATATATATATATTATTTCTTTTTAAATCAATTAAATTTTATAAATGGATAATAACAAATTATCTATTATGATATCACAAAAAAATTACATTGATAATACCAAAACAAAAATATTTATTAAAAATTTTAAATCCAAATTTTAAATAATACAAAAAAAAATCAAATAAATAGTGTTATGGAATATTTTAGCAAATGTCTCTACCAAAAATAGCAAAAATAGTATATACCCAGTAGAAAAAAAGAAGCAAATGTACCAAAAATAAAAAAATTCGGTTTAAAGAGTGGGAACATATCTTAAAATTTTACTTGATTCCTACAAATAATATGAACATTTGATAGTTTTTTTAGTGAAAATATATGCTAGTTTTAACATTTTATTTGAAAATATTTGCTAAAATATTCCTAGTGTTATTTATTACTTTCTCTCAAAATTATTTGAATATTTTATTTTAAATCTATAAAATTTAAATATATACAATTATCTATGTTATTTAAATATAACTAATTTTGCATACAGATAATAATAATAAAAAATTAAAAAAAAATAGATTTTAGTATTTTACTTTTCTAACAAATATATATACAAAACACACAGTCAGCAGCAAGGAATTAGTCTTGCTAAAAAAAAAAAAAAGTTTTTCAAACAAATATATATATACAAAAAACAGAGTCCGCAGAAAAGAATTAGTCTTGCCAAAAAAAAAAAAAAGTCTTGCTCAGTTTGTCTTGTAAATCAGGAGCTCTTCCTCTGGAGAATCATTTTTCAAAGAAGTCGCCAACAGTTAACCAACAAAATTCAAATACTCTCACGGCCACCGGCGGAAATTGAAAAAAAAAAGAAAAAAAGTACAAGATCAAAAATTAATCAATTTTCCAGAAGAATCAACTAGTCAACAACGACAGCATTAGCATCTCACAAACGGAAGGAGGAAAAACTGAGGAAACCTCAATGTGGCTATAGCTATAAACCTGACCAGCTACCACTCCAGCATCGATCCAAAGTAATTTCTTTATCCGGGCAGTAAATCCATGTAAGCCAACCCCAACAACAACGATGATTGGAGTTGGCGACCAATAATGCAACACACACAACAAAGAAAACCCATCAAAATATAGATCCCTTTGTCTTCCCCACAAAAACTCCACCAATTCTTTCGCTCAAATCAATGAAATCCCATTGCATTGAAAACCTATACAAATCAACAAGCACTACCGACCTCAACCTTTACTAACATTTTTTTTTGGGGGGGTTATGATGCGGTTCCCGCAGTTCTTCTTTATGTACAAAGGAGAATGTAATTAAAGAAAGGATCAGGAGGAGGAGGAGAAAAGAAGGTGCTCCTGTTCCTGTTGTTGTTGCTGTTGGTGTTGGTGTTGAGAAGAAAAGGAATCCGGCAGGCCTGCAGCAGCCCAGATTCGCTCATTGAAGGCGTCCTGCATCTCGTCCGGGATGAGGGGGGTCCGGCAGAGGGGGCAGGTGCGCTGGTCGTGGTCCATCCACCGGTCCAGGCACCCCTTGTGGAAGACGTGCCGGCAGTTGCTCAGCCGCCTGACCTCGTCGGCGGCCTCCAGCTCGTAGAGGCACACCGCGCAGTTCTCCTCCTCCGCCGCCGCATCCGCCTCCTCCTTGCCCGACGTCAGCTCCTTGTACAGCACAACCGGGAGGATCTCCTCGATGAGGAGCGACGATACCGACGGGAACTCCGGATGGAAACATGGGTGATGGTGGTGGTGCTGCTCCTCCGACGGCCACGGCCGGTCGGAGTCGACCAGGTCGCCCAGGCCGGCCTTGTCGAACGCCCACGAGATGAGGCGGCGGACGTGCCCGAGGAGAAAGACCAGCTGGAGAAGGAGTTTGGGGAAGAGGAGCTCCGTGTAGCCCATGGGGAATCCCATTTCCGCTGCTGCTGCTGCTGCTGCTGCTGAGAGAGAGAGAGAGAGAGATGAGTAAGAGTCGCTCCGCTAGAGCCCAGCTTATACCTGTATATATACACAGATGAAGCGGACCAATGTGACCGACTATTATTACCAGCTCATACATCTTTACTATTATTATTATAATTCGATTTGAAACAGCCAAAAAAAAAAAAATTCAATATATATATATATATATATAATATTGTTTAGTGAGTTTAAATATATTTAAATTATATAGAGTTTAAATATATTTAAATTATATAGAAATTTATTATGATAGAATTTTTTACTTGAGGGTGAGGACTATATATATATATATATATATATATATATATATATATATATATATATATATATATTCAAAATTATAAGACATATCTATAATAACTTTTAATTAAAATTATATTTAAACTATTTTAATATAATTTAAATTTGTATCTAAATATTCAATGATATCAAGAAAAATAAAATTTTTTTTGTGTGTATCCCACGTGAATATCACTCACTAGCCAAGGACTATAGTCCAGGCTGATTTTTTTTTTTTTTTACTAAGTAACATGAAATTGCTATAGTCTGATTTATGTGTTACGGTTGTAGAGGCCTGGATTTTCGAATCCTAATAGCCTCAATATTGTTGTTGTTTTTTTTTTTTTTACACAATATGGTAAGGAAAAAAAAATTATGATATTTTTCTGCCCTCAGTCTTCCTCCTCTTCGAAAACTTTCTGATTTCGTCCTTGACATCACTGATATTCTTAAATGAGCTATGACGTATGGACTCCTATGTAGATTAATATTAATTTTAATTTGAGTGATAATTTTAATTTTAATTTTAATTTTTAATATTAAAATTAATACTAAATTTAACATTAAAATTAATACTAAAATTAACCTTACAATTAAAATAAATATAATATTAATATTAATATTATAAAAATTTATATTAATATTAAAATTAATGTCTATAAATTTTGTCAAATTATTTAATTTATATTGATTCATGTGGGAGTCCACATAACATTATTCGTTTAAAAATATAAATTTATAGCTCATATTTCGTTTTTCTATATTATTATTATATTAAAGTAATGATAACTTTGTCCATATATCCATTTCAATTGAGAGTAGGTTAGGTTAATAATACTATTAGCGCACAAGCTGCGGCACCCAACAACTTGGACTATAGTCTAATTGCAACTGGGCCCGGAGTGTTCCCACTCTGTAATTTCCAACTACTCCTCATTAATTTTCTTTTGCAGAATGAAATAATTTAATAAGTAAAAACTCAAACGAGTTTCTGGAGTCATTTTTGAGAGCCAACACCGGGTCTCTGTCGATGGATCGGATTGCCGGTTGGTTGCGTCGGCTGTCGGCGTCTGGACTGAGATCCAAAATGGAGGGCGTGGCGTGGCGTGGCGTGGTGTGAGGGGAACGACTTTGCTAAGCTTTACACGCTTTGATTGTTAATTGAAGGCCGCCTGCACGCATTGGTATTTTGTCATTTGTACGTTCAATATCTAAAATTATATGCAAATAGTATTTGTTAGTTTGGAGCAGTAGTATCTGAATAATATTCTAACGCGCTGGAATTAATTAGGTCACCTTTCTTTCATGTACCCACTGTTAATTCTTGTGAAATTTGGATATTGAATTTTAATTAGCACCTCCAGTTAAAGTATTAATCACACGGATGTTTAAGAATTTGTCTGAGGTACTAAATCCTCGCTATACAAGGTTGATTTATGTCTTTTTCCAATCATTCTGGCCTTAGCCATAGTGATTCGTGGGTTAGCTTTTGTTATTATATATAGTTTCTTTTATGTATTTATCGACCTCCTAGGAAAACAAATAATTATTTATATTTATCCTTTAATTCTTTAATGCAAACTCTATTACCTCCATTTTAAAATTTATTAGTACTACATTACATTTCTCACTAGTTTGCCAATTTTCTTTCTTTCTTTCTTGTTTGTTTTTTTTTTTTTTTTTTTTTTTTGTGGGCTTGGAGAATGGGGATAACTACAATTACAAATAACTCTATTACCTAGTCCGGTTGGTGATCCGGTCCATTCAAATAATATACACAAAAAAATAAAATTGTACATAGAGAGATAGGGAGAATCAAACCCATGAACATCTCTAAACATAGTGTGACTTTATAATTTATCCAAGTAACCACTTAATCAATTTTATTTTGTATTATAAATGCATATAAATGTAGTTTACATAATACAATTTATATATTTTTTTAATATTGGTCGGCCCGCGGGTTAGGTCGGACTCGGTCTGATTAAGTTCGGACTCGGCTCGGCCCAAAGCTACTCGGGTCTAGGTCCGGACTGAGTTTACCCTTCTTCCTTTTGGTCCGGTCTGGCCGGCTTTTCCTTCCGGGCTAAGGTCGGTCATGTCCGAACCTAATCAAATCCAGTCTAATCGAACCCCCGGCCCGATAGACACCTTTGAGTATAAAGTTCCAAATTTTCCATGAAGGGATATCCATTAAAGGTACACCTATTTCAATAGTGAAGCGACGTAGACAAAGTCTATGTGTGTAAGAAACGGGGTAGTCGTATCCAGTCTGAATCTGATTCTGAGTGAGTCCAATAAAACAATTATGAAGAAGGCAATGATCAACTCTATTGAGTCCGGAATGTAGTGCATGTTGGTGTTTTCCACTTAGCTGTGGGAGTTTTAGTCTTACATAGGAAAACCACCAATGTGTATATCTCAATATATAGCTATGCTTAGTATTGGCATATGCACATGGGGTGATGGCCCATGTGGGTTTACTTTCCTAGAGGGATTAAGTGTGAACTACATTATGACAATTATTGTTTTGTCACCACCTTTGGAAAGTTTTCCTTAGGAGCTAATCCCTGAAGGGGCTTAGCAACTCAGACTCGGACACGGGCTCAATGTGACACACCATTCCCAAAATACCAAAGGACTAGCCTCGTGGCAATGACCAACAACACAACTCCAATAGAAAAATCCAATTTAATGGACCCTTTAGAGTGCACTTAAATTGTAATACAACTACAATAGTCTACAATATATGTCATAGTCTATGTATGTACTCTCTTCCATCAATTCATAAACAAGAGGCAAGATGATAAACCAGTCTCAACCTTCAATACCATAAATGAAATTGTCTATCACAATATAATGAATAAATATTACGGGGAACAACCCGTATCAAAATAATGAGAGAGAAAAATATCCAAATACACCTGTCCTATAGTCACAATATGCAAGTCCATATCTAAGAATCACAAGGCATCATACATAAAGAGAATCTAAGAACTCAAGAGAAGTTCTCCGGAACAGCCTCGTCCTCTGAAACCTGTATGTCTCAAATAGCAGCACATGTCTCGTAAACCTCGGAATAACTCTACTCGTCTATATCTGGAGACATAATCCAGATACAGGTCCTCAGGGGACATAGCAAGGTACAATAAACACTCAAACCAGAAGTAAATATTATAATTTTATGAAAATGGAGAAAGCTACTACGACCAACTATGTGATATGCAAATGAGAGTATGGTATCGTACCCTGGGCTGGTACTCACGGAAGATCTCAAGGGATACTTCCGTAATTTAATAGTACACTAAAGGCTCCGTATGGAGGAACCAGGAAGAAGCTATATATATATATATATATATATATATATATATATATATATATACCTTAGATTTCGTATAGGGAACCTAAAGTCTAATACACAATAAATAGTAATAAGTAAAATATGCACATAGCACGATGAAGACTCTCCCCACCCAGTGTAACCTCACGTCTCAATCAAGACACGCAAGCTCATGGCCTCTAACTATCAACATAAGTCTTAGTCACTATGTATCACTATAATCATCTCTATATCATGCATCATGTAGTCCTATCCAGAGTCCAAGTACCACGAACAAGTCAAAAAGACTCTGTCACATGAATATCGTGTCCAATGTCCTATGGTTGGATATGCAAATAATGTTTGCACCAACATGGGTTCGTAAATATGACTCTCTGACTACGTTACTCGACTCCGCAGAGGATGTCGGTACCCGAATCTTGTTCGGACACAAAGTATCGTATGACGGCCCTAGGATCAACAAGTACATCAACCAAGCCACACAAATATAATGTCTATTACATAAAAAATATAAAGTAAATAATTTAGTATTATAAATATCTTGGCAATGTACACTTGCCTGGTTCTGCAGTCAGTAGTGGGAAAGATGATCTCGCGTCCACTCATTCGGGATTCAATTGACCTATCAATCAATTAATACGCTTAAGGGTCCAATCACGAATTCTTGTAATTATAACTTAATTATATAATTTATTCGATGCCATGCATAACCAAGCCCGTTATTATTTCTAACAATTTTGCTTACTTTTACAGGGTATTGTAACCTAGTTTCGTAGTTTCTGACTTCCAGAATTTAAGACTAACTCCCCAATTAAATTACATGAACATAAATCATAAAATCCAGATTTAAACATGATTTATATTAATTTTTAGCAATAAATTTCATATTTGACAAAATAGGCCTATTTCAAGATTAGGGCTACGATCGGTTGGCTAGTTTTGTCCGAAACTTGTTCGGAGCATTGCCAGTCCGTTGGTATGGGTTATATCCAGTAAAAGTTATTTAATATCATAAAATAATTACATTTTTATTCCTTCCAAAATAACCTCTATTTACTAGCAAAATAATGTCATAAAGTCACCCAAAACATAGGCTAGTGACCCTTATTTTTAGGGTTCATAAATATGATAAAAATATCATAAAATAATTCTAAAATACTTATTTTATAGTAAATAAAAACCGTTAAATTTATTTTTTAAAATTAACCACAAATCCTCCAAGAATCGTGTCATAAAGTCTAAAACTAGCTCTACCGTTATCCAATTTATCATCGATCTAACATGAAGGTTCTCATATATTTTTGTGGTAAAAAAATGGCAAGGGAGGGTTCTAGAACATTAAACTTACATAAATATAAGAGTGTCATGCCATGGAGATTTGATATGGATAGTTCGAATCCTTACCCGAAAGCTTTGAAGGTTTGGATGACGGTGCCCCTTCTTGCTTGTGCTTGCCTTGCTTCTCCCTTCTTGATGTGTTGATGATGATGACAATGGGCTCTTGATGGATTTGTTGGCAATGGTGGAGCCTTTATGGTTGTTTGGTGGAGATTGGATGGAGGATGATAAAAAGTGGAACTTTTGGAAGAGATGAGGGGATTTTTGGTGAAGGAGATAATCTTGTGAGGGAGAGATGGGAAGGGGGCTGCTCTTACACGTTGGAGAGAGGGGAGGGGTCGGCCAAAAGAGGGAGAAGCAAATTGTTAGGGTTAGGGTTTGTTATATATATATATATATATATATATATATATATATATATATATATATATATATAGGCCTTTTGGATATGTTTAAACTTAGGAGGGGATTTCCTATTGCTAGTAGGGGTCGACCACAAAGGGGGATGCTCTTGGCCGCAAGTTTGAGGGAAAAGTTGGTTTTTGGGTTGTAATTGGATAAGATTTGGTTGTTGGTTGGTTAGGAAATTGGTTAGGTAGTTATTTGCCAACTAGGATGACACATATACCACTTTCTATAGATAAAACTCCTATAAATAGAAATAAATTAATGTATATATATATATATATATATATATATATATATATATATATATATATATATATGGGGATATTTGGGTGCACTACATGCTTATATATGGTTGGGTTAGGTTTGGGTCAAGTTCTAGTCAAAATGAGGTAATTTTACGGTAACCATAATTCTAGACATTCGTCAATATTTTTTTTGAAGCATGGGAGAGATCAAATAAATGCAACATCCATGTTCCAACTATATTAGACTCAATCAAGATTAATAATATAAATTTTTTTAGAAGAAAAATGTTGTACAATGCTTAAAATATCCAAGCCACGGCAAAGGGTCATATATCTAAAAGAAGGATTTAAAAATTAATACTCTAGCCTATTAAATAAAATGATTAAAATAAAATAAAAAATACCAAAATAATCCTATTCAAAATGAGGGGACTTACACTCAAGGGCGCAAAATGGCACTTTGTTGGCGCACTTTGCGCGTCAGCATCGTTGCATGGCGCTCGTGCGCTTCTTTATCCGCGAATTGCATGCACGGTTGCTTGCTCGGGCGCATGCTTCATGGCGCATGCGGACTAGCGCTATGCGTCTTGGCACTGTGTCCAGGAGTTATGCGGCCAGGAGTTATGCGGCCTGGTGTTATGCAGCCAGGGGCTATGCGGCCAGGGTCTTTGTGGCCATGCGCTATGTGGCCTGGGTCTATGCAGCCCAACGCTATGCGGCCAAGTTTGGATAAGTGAGTTGCATGTGGAGGGGACAAGGTATGCCATAGGCGGAGCTGTCTGTTCTGTGCAGTACAACACGCGGTCGGTGCAGGCGGCGCATGGCTCTCTGTGCCACTCGGCTACAGCTTCCGACGCCTGGCGACACTGTTTGTTGTGTACAGTACAGCGCACAGCCGGCGCATGCGGCGCCTGCAGATTTGACATCCAGATTTTAGGGGATGTGGTCGGTCAGCGCTTATGCGGCTTGGAGTTTCATCAGGCCGCATATGTGCTATTTTCTACTATATATAGAGGACCTCCTCTTTCATTTGAGGAGAGAGAAAACAGATAAAAAATTGAGTATACCAGATCATATGCGGCCCAGAGTGTCCCCCTTGCACATGTTGATTTTCGAGTATTTTCGAAGGTGATATTGAGCGTTCCAGAAGTTTATCTGTGAACTTGCTGGTTCCTGGGGACAGATCGTCTATTCGGCGAATCTTGCTTTAAGCAACTGTAGTTTTGACCACCCCAACAAGGAGCTCTTCTTCAACTTTTTTCTTTGCTCCGTTCTTTCTCATTGTAGCGTCTGTGAATGTAAAGAGAAAAATATTTTACTTGTTGCATGTTGTAATATTTATTATCTTCGGAGTTTGTTTGTATCCTGTTATTGGTTCATGATTTGTTGGAATCGAAATATATCAGATAGAGAACTATTGTGTGAATCTCTGATCTCGACGACAATTTAGGTTCCAGTAGAGAGCGGATCTTCGGATCTCGTTAGTAGATCTGCTATGGCCCGTGTTCTACAAGCTTTGATCCTTCTCGTGACTAACAATATCAAAGCAAGATCCGAAGAAAGAGGTAGAACATCCAATCAAATCTTCTCGGCAACAAGTTTTCATAAACTTGAGAAGATTGACGGGATACACTTCTAACATTTGGATGAGAAAAGGAGTCATTTGTCAAATATTGAAAGTAAGTTATCGGAACCTTCCATTTTCCAGGATAGAAGATTTAGCGTTTGAAGGACGCGCATTCTAATTGGAAGAAAGATTACAAGATGACCAATGATTGCTGAGTTTGCGCATGACAGGACTTAGTGCAAGACAGTTCTTGGCGGTTGGCAAGACTTGGCTGCATGGCAGTATCTTGCCGTATGAAGACTCTTGCCGCATGGAAGCGCATTGAAGGTCTTGGCGCATGGCAGAGATGGACGCATAGTATCTTTTGCGCATAGTCGTCTCTACGCATGGCAAGATTGGCGCATGGTGGCCTAGGTGCATAAAAGTCACTGTACTAGACATGACTTGGCATATGGCTGAAATTGGAGCTTGAAAGCAGAACCAATTCAAACCAATATAGCAAGGTATAACTAAACTTGGTTTCTTTGATCACTTAACTTGGTTACTATGATTGCACAGGTTCAGTCATCAAGTGTGGTTGCTGACTGGTGGATAGACACTGGTACATCTGGCCACGCATGCTCTGTGAAAGAGTTGTTCACCAAGGAAGAGCACTATCTAAGAAGAAGGTCTCTATGGCGAACAAGTGTCAAGTAGAAGATATAGGGATCAAAATTTTTGATTCTGGACTTCCGACTTGAGGAAGAGATTGCTCTTATTTAGTTGTGACGCATCTGACTAAGAGATGTCTTTACCAACAAAGATGTCTAGTTCAGGGATATCTCCAAGATGTGGGGGTAAGGAGGTGGAGAGACGTGATGGCGGTGCTCACACACATGTAGTCAGGAAATCGTTTAGACGGATGACTATAAGTATAGATCCTCTGGAGCTGGTGCGCTCGGATATCTGTGACTTTTATTCTCCACAAAGGACCGTGATAGAGATTATCACTTCTTTCTTCGACGATTTCTCGAAAAACGCGTTCGTGTATCTTCTCATATTTGAAAGATGAAGCGTTCAAGAACCTCAGGGACTTCAAGTTTGGATTTGAGCTTCATACTGATCTACAACTCAATAGACTCAGAAGTTATCTAGACGAATGGCATCGTTCTTTGGATTCATATCGTTCAACTTAGAACATGGAATTGATTATGGAACTTGTATCGTTCTTTGGATTTGCATCGTTCAGCTTAGAACATGGAATTAACTATTGAACTTGCATCATTCAGCTTGGAACATAGAATTGACTATGGAACATGCATCGTTCTTTTGATTCACATCATTCATCTTAGAACATGGAATTGACTATGGAATATGCATCGTTCTTTGGATTTACATCGTTCAGCTTAGAACATGGAATTGACTATGGAATATGCATCTTTTATTGGATTCACATCATTCAGCCAAGAACATGAAATTGACTATGGAATGACATCTTCGTACTCTCCTAGTCCATTAAAGGTGCAGATAGAAAGGACCAACAAACAGTAATGATGATTTCTATATTGTTGTATAAAGGGTCTTCCAGATTGTATGTGGGAGAAGGTTGTACTTACGGTCATGTTCTTAGTACCGTTTGTCACTTCTGAGGTAACCCTGGTTCAAAGTCAGATCCACATGAATATCATTCGAATGTGGGGTTTTAGCATTTGAGTAATTTTTGGAGGACCATATAAGCCAGAGTTGTTGGTATTTCTGTAGAAAAAGACGTAGTCCAGGAAGTATTTGTCTTTTAAGAGACAATATTTGAACCAGAACTTAAAGAGCAGTCAGCTAGAAGAGTCAGGAGGTCGAAGGACCAAAGATGATCTTATCACCTATCATATGGAGGTCATGCCTCTTACCAACGATGAGACGATAAAGACCATAGACTTAGTCTGCTGGGAGGAGGCAGTCTATGAAGAGATTGACCCCATAACAACACTTGGATGTTGATTAATCTGCCTGAAAGAGCTAAACCTATCAGATGCTTATATACCTTCATTAGAAGAAAATGGAAGTAGTCAGAAAAGTTAAGTTCAATACTAGTCTTCTAGCCTAGGGATTTTCTCAGATATAGGGGATTGAGTTCTTTGGCACCTCGTTGAAGGTGTCATATATCAGGATGGTGAATGCCGTAGCTGCTAATCATAAGTTGATTGTTTATCAGATGAATGAAAGACATACATATGAGATTCAAGGACAATAGTCAGAATTATTTTCATTCAGGTTTGAAGACAGTCTGCAGGTTGGTGATATCTCAATACGGCTTGAAGCAAATTCCATGATACGACAGCAGGAGTTTGTCAAGTTACCTAGTTAAAGTTGTCGCAGGATCAGCGAGACAAACAAGAGTGTGTACTCGAAGTTAGCTGATAATAAATGAGTCATTTTTTGTATCTATGTGGACGACTTACTAATCCCAGTTGCGGATATAGAAGGGTCACTGGAACAAAGTTGTCATTTTGTCCAGACTCAGGACATGGGATTGCGGATGTCATCCTAAAAATATAAGGTTATCCAGATGCCAGGTGGGTTTGCTCAATCTCAAGATCTCTATATGAGAAGATTGGTCACACGCTTTAGGTATCATGATCGATACTCCTCTGGTGTAACATGAAGATGGGGAAGCCTAATCCAAAGGAAAGCATCAGACAATTGGTGTACTTGAGCATCATCAGGCGCATGATTCAAGATGTGAGTACCACCTAGTCTGATATAACTTATGCTGTAGGGATGATGAGTCAGTTCACGAGCAGTATATGTGTTATTGAACACAGGAAGCTGTGAAGAGAGTCGTATGTATTCTCAAGTGGACTCAGTGGTATATCATGTACTACAGCAGTTATTCAAATATTATAAAAGGCTTCAGTTATGTAAATACCCTAAATTTTCAGATATTTTTAAAAATTATTTTTGGGAATTAATATGCAATTTTCAGGAATTTACAATATGTGCTGTGGTGAGTTTGTAATTTTTAATTGCTAATAACTAACCTTAAAAAGAAATGAAAATATGATTTTATGGTGTAAAATAGAAAACCGGACTTAGGGTAATTTTCTGGGATTTTATTGGGCTTCAGACCTATTTTTAAAAGCCTAAAAACTATTTTCCTAATTAAATTATTAATTATTATTATTTATATTATTATTACTGTTTTATTATTTTAGGGGCCGGCCCGGCCCAGTGGGCCGAGCCCATTAGCAGCCCAGACCCAGCCCGGTCACCCTAGCGGGTCGGGCGGGTCCGCTCACCCGGAGCCCGCCGCCCGACCCGCATGCCCATCTCCCCTTCCCCACGTCTCCTCCCCGCGTTTTCCGGCCGGATTCTCCGGCCACGTCGCCGGAGAACCGCCCCTCTACCCCACGACCTCCCCGCGGCCCACCTCTTCCGCCACGACCCTCCCCCGAGCCACCCCAGCCCCAGCCTATAAAACCCCCTACCCTCCGGTCCTCCTCCTCCCTCACCTCCCCTAGCTCCGGCCATCCCCTCCCCTAGCCCCGCTGTCCTCCGCCAAGTGCCGCCCCAGCCAGCGCCCGAGCCGGCCTTCTCCCGCCGTGAGACACCCCGCGCTCACAGACCCCAGCGACTCCTCCTCCTCCCACCAGCAGCCGAGCACGGCCCCATTTCCACCCGCAGCCCCCGGACTTCGCCGCCCGGCCGCCGTGCCTCCTCCTCGGCGGCGCCCTGCCTCCCTGAGTACCCTGCCGCCTCCGGCAACGCCACCCCGTCCAGCGTAGACTCCGGTGAGCGCAGACATGACACAGAGGATCGGTGCTCTAATCTGGACTCGTCGACACAGGACACTCGGACACGAAAATCCTGTTTCGTGAAGCCTCATTCAGGTACTCGTATCTCACACCTCGGACCTCTGATTTCGATTCTGTAAATTGCTACGCGAAGCCTGTATGACCCTCTCGGTGCCCGGACAAACCGTTCGGGGCATCGCGTCCTGTGGTGATCGCACACCGCGATCCAAAAACAGGAAAAACTAGACCCTGTTTCACCCCGGAACTGAGTGCGCCCCGCCAAACGGGACGACTTGGTCGCGTGCGGTCTTCACAGATACGTGCGCGTCGTTGATACGGACGTGTGAGATTTCACGGAAGCAGATTCGGGTGTGCGTGCACACCGGAATCAACGCGTATCTGCGGACTTCGCCCCGTATCCGACTTTTCTGCAATTCACCCTAACTTCGTGCACACACGTCAGATCGAGACGAAACTTGCGCCATCGGACTCATAGCGATACGCTGGTCCTGTGGGTCAAGTTTGGTTCGATTCTGAGAACGTTGACGAAATCACGTGTCGTGGGCCCCACAGGCCCCACTCGACGGGCGATTTCGTGATCGGCTCATCGGAATTCAAATCTGAAAGTCCCATTGGGTTCGTATCAGCGTTCCTGACCTGTTGACACTAAGTTTGGTGAATTTGGAGACCGTTGACCCCGACACATTTTTCGGTACAAAGCGGGCCCACCGGTGGACCCCGTTTTGGCCCGAAAATGCCGTTTTTGCCCTTGTCTCCAAATTGGACCCAAGGACAGGCGTTCCTAGATGTTTGACACCTTCTGAGCGTGATGGTACTGTTTATTTTAGCTTTCGGAGACATCTCTGGAAATTTTCGAAACCAGGACCTAAGTGGAATTCAAACATCAGGCAAGTGCACCTTGCCAAACTTGCAGTCATTATTTTCATATTATCTGTAAAAATACTCTGCTGGATGTCTTGTATAAATTCATATAAACTGTTTAAACTGCTTAACCTAGGAAACGCGTGACGTACCTAGTGTCCGAACATAGTCGGGTGCCAACACCGTACGCGGTGTTGGGTTCGTCATTTAGAGATGGATTTACGATTCCCTTACTTTTGTACTTGACCTATCAAGTACCCTACAACCCAGGACACTTGACACTATCATGGACAGAATCCTCCTGAGACATTCGTGGTGATTCTGTATAGGATACAGGACTTGACAGAGTTGTTTTAGTTATAGACAGTATGACTTGTTGCATTAGCTATAATCCCGCTGACATGGACATGAGACGTTATGGTCATGGCTTGCGTGATTATGCAGTTATTTCTTTATATTTATGGATGAGATTAGTGTGACTTGTTGTAGTAGACCTTATTTACAGCTTAAGTACGCCCTGATAGCTCCATTAAATTGGGTTATCCATCGATGCGTACTGCTGGCCGTTTCCACGTGTCCAGTCCCTCGATATTTTGGGACTGGGGCGTGACATAGTTTTTGTGGTGGCCCATGCAGGTCATTACTAAATTGTTCGGTTTCAACTTAGGGACCGAACAGGCCTGCAATAAGATATGATAAGTTATAGGATCTCATCCATTGATTGAATCGTTTTTGGACTCTATGTCGAATTCAATTTAATTGCTTGAATTGCATCCTGTTTTGATTCCTCTGTGCGTTCTTATTGTTTTCTTTTGATGCAGAGTTATGGATCCCAGAAGTGGTGACGAGACCCCCTTGGGTACACCGCCTGAAGCGGGGTTTACCTGTAAAGCTGGAACGACGCCAGATACCAGAGGATAATCCTCTCAGAGCAATCAAACTGGCCAGCCAAGTTCCAGGTTCAGGCGTGATGACATCCCGCCTCCTCCCCAGTTCCCTCCTACGATGCCTGTCTTTTCCCCAGGACAGGCAATGGACGGCCAGCAAATGTTCCAGATGTTCTACGCAATGATGCAGGCCCAACAGCTGACCCAGTAGGAGGCCCAACGTCGAGAGGCCGAGAACCTAAGGAACAGCCTAGTCGCAGCGTTGGAGCATGCAAATCCACCAAATAGGCGGCCAGCAACGGGATCCATCACGGATTTCTGCCAACTCAAGCCCCGTACCTTCTCGGGCAAGGAAGGACCAACTGAAGTGCATGAATGGCTTACGAACACGCAGCATCAGTTGGAGGCCGCTGAACTACCAAGAGACAAATGGATGACTGTCGTCAGGATGCAACTGACGGACAACGCGAATCATTGGTGGCTGTCCGAAGAAAGAAGGCTCGGACATGATCAAGTTACCTGGGAGGAGTTCTCCAGACTCTTCCAGAAAATATACATCCCTGCTGTGGCTCGGTCAGAACTCTGAGACAGATTCAACCGCCTGATCCAGGGCAACATGACGGTGGTGGAATATAACGCCGAATTCATTCGCCTAAGCCGCTTTGCCCCTTCGCTAATTCCTACCGAAGAGGAGAAGGCGGAGAAGTTCTTTGATGGGCTCAGGTTCGAGCTTCAGAAGTTAATCGGATCGGTCGCGCCCACCTCTTACACCGACGTCCTAGCTGCAGCACGTCGGCTGGAGCGCGTTACTCGGAGGGAATAAAGCCTGAAACGTCCCTTCTCCTCAGCACCGTCCAAGTCATCACCAGGAGAATCTGCTAAACGGCCCCAGAAGAGCCCACCTCCAAGAGCAGCAACTAAGAACCTGCCTACTTGCCATTACTGCAGCAAGGTAGGACATATTGAAAAAGAATGTAGACGCAAGCTGGGGCTCTGCCTGGTTTGCGGATCTGGACAACACTTCTCAAAGGACTGCTCAGAACGTCGAGAGGGAGTTCCGAATCGACCAGCTCCACCTGCAGCTCTTCCAGCTGGGGGAGCAACACAGACAGGGCCTGGAGGAGCCAGGCCACCTCTACCACCTCAGGCAGCATTGTTCCAGCAAGCTCGTCAGCAAAGGGGTCCCGCTCAGGGACGAGGTCAGGCATATGCACTAGCAGTCACTGAGGAAGCTACTGCAGGCGAAGTGATAGCAGGTAGCATATTAGTAGCTTCAATTCCTGCTGTAGCATTATTTGATTCTGGAGCCTCGCATTCATTTATTGCTGCTAGCTTCGTAGCCACACATAGAATAGCTACCGCACCTCTCTCGAAGATGAAGAGAATTCTAACGGGAGGTAGAATTATCCCGGTTAGTGATACCTGTAGATCATGTTTGGTAGTAGTCTGTGGCCGAGAGATGCGAGCTCAATTCCTGATCTTTTCTATGCCTGATTACGATGTTGTACTTGGTATGGACTGGTTAAGTCAGTACCTTGCGACACTGGATTGCCGGCTTGGAAAAGTGATATTTAGACCCCCTAGCCTTCCTAAGTTTGAATTTCTTAGAGGAGCTGTAGAACAAGGGGTCCAGCCAACTCTTAGGGTATTGACTGTAGAAGAAGATTCAAGTTACCCAAGAGTCATAACGGAATTTGTGGATGTATTTCCCGACGATCTTCCAGGTTTACCACCTGATCGGGAGATAGAATTCACAATAGACCTAACTCCAGGAGCCGAACCTATCACTTCATCGGTATATCGGCTAGCACCTAAGGAGTTAGTGGAGTTGAAAGCACAAGTTGACGACCTTCTGGAGAAAGGATTTATCCGGCCTAGTGTTTCACCTTGGGGAGCACCTATACTTTTTGTACCCAAGAAGGACGGAACTGTGCGGTTGTGCATTGATTACAGAGCCCTTAATGCTGTTACTGTTAAGAACCGGTACCCATTGCCATGCATTGATGACTTGTTTGACCAATTAAGTGGTGCTAAGGTATTCTCAAAGATTGACCTTAGATCCGGTTATCACCAGATTAGGGTGAAGAAGGAAGATATCCCAAAGACGGCCTTCAGAACTAAGTATGGACATTATGAGTTCCTAGTAATGCCGTTTGGTTTAACCAACGCACCCGCCGTATTTATGAGTTTGATGAACGGGGTCTTCCATCAGTACTTGGAAAAGTTTGTGGTGGTATTCATTGATGATATCCTAGTCTACTCCAAGAACCACGAAGAGCACGAGGAACACCTTAGAATTGTGCTAGAAACTTTGAGAAGGGAGAAGCTATATGCCAAACTCAGCAAATGTGAGTTCTGTATGGACAAGGTGCCATTCTTAGGGCATATTATCTCAGGTGAAGGACTGTCTGTGGACCCAGAAAAGGTCACTGCTATAGAAACCTGGCCTACCCCTACCTCTGTTGCAGAAGTGAGAAGTTTTCTTGGACTTGCTGGGTATTACCGGCGGTTCATAGAAAATTTTTTAAGGATCGCAGAGCCTATGACTAAGCTAACACGGAAGGATCAGGAGTTCATATGGACGGAAGAATGCCAGAATGCCTTTGAAGAATTGAAGAGGCGTCTAACAACAGCACCAGTCTTGACTCTTCCCTCAGGGTCAGGAGGTTTTGTTGTTATAGTGATGCGTCCGGTAGTGTACTAGGTTGTGTCTTGATGCAACATGGCAAGGTTATCGCTTATGCATCGAGGCAGCTGAAGGTTCACGAGAAGAACTACCCAACTCACGACCTGGAGCTAGCTGCAGTGATTTTTATATTGAAGATCTGGAGACATTATCTGTATGGAGAGAAGGTCGAAATATTCACTGATCATAAGAGCTTGAAGTATGTTTATACACAGAAGGAGCTCAACATGAGGCAAAGGCGTTGGCTTGAGTTGATGGTGGACTTTGACATCGATCTGCAGTACCACCCGGGGAAAGCAAATGTTGTAGCCGACGCCCTCAGCAGAAAACCCTCAGCTTATTTCTTAACTGAGCAGCCTCAGCTATTACAAGACTTGCAAGACCTTCAGATAGAGGTTGTTCTACCTGGACAAAATGGTTTGCTGGCTAACCTCGAAGTGAAGTCATCGCTGGTGGAGAGAATCAAGGAAGCTTTGCCTAATGATGCCAGATTCCGAAGGCTGAAAGAGAGAACCGAAGCAGGCTTGCAAACGGGACTTCGCATCCACGAAGACGGGACATTAAGGTGCAGAAATTGCCTATATGTTCCGAATGGAGAATTAAGGCAGGAGTTGATGACAGAAGCACATAGCTCCATATACTCGATTCATCCAGGAGGGACCAAGATGTACCGGGACTTAAGACAATATTACTGGTGGTATGGAATGAAAAGGAAGATTGCCCGATTTGTGGCAAAATGCTTAGTCTGCCAGCAGGTGAAGGCCGAGCACCAAAGGACTGCAGGTATGTTGCAGCCACTTCCCATCCCTGAATGGAAGTGGGAGCATATTACCATGGACTTCGTCACTGGATTTCCAAGAAGCCCTAGTAGAAAGGATGCAATATGGGTCATCGTGGATCGGCTCACTAAGTCGGCTCACTTCTTACCGTTCAGAGTCGGACAATCCACGGAAGTACTAGCCGACATGTATATGCGACAGATCGTAAAATTTCATGGAGTGCCGGTTAGTATTGTATCAGATCGAGACTCGAGATTTACATCTCACTTCTGGCGAAGCATGCAAAAGAGTCTCGGCACCAGGCTCAAATTCAGTACTGCCTATCATCCCCAGACAGATGGCCAATCAGAGCGCACAATTCAGATCTTGGAAGATATGCTGCGATCATGTATACTGGACTTCGGAGGATCTTGGGAAGATTACCTGCACTTAGTGGAGTTCTCCTACAACAACAGCTATCAGGCAAGCATTCAGATGGCACCTTTCGAGGCGCTGTACGGAAGGAAGTGCAGATCGCCAATATGCTGGAGCGACGTTGGCGAACGTCAATTACTGGGTCCAGAGTTGGTAACGGAGACAGGGGAGAAAGTAAAGCAGATTCATAACCATCTCCGTGCAGCCCAGGATAGACAGAAGCATTGGGCAGATGCACACAGACGACCCCTGGAGTTCAAGGAAGGAGAGCATGTATTTTTGAGGATCTCGCCCACTAGAGGTACTATCAGATTTGGCAGCAGAGGCAAGTTAAGCCCAAGGTACATTGGGCCATTCGATATCTTGGAGCGCATTGGTGAGGTGGCTTACCGTCTTGCATTACCTCCATCCTTAGAGGGAGTGCATGATGTATTCCACGTCTCACAACTGAGGAGATACGTGACGGACCCAAGTAATATAGTGGATCATTCTGAGATTTCGGTGGGACCTAGCCTGAGATACGAAGAGCAGCTAGTGGGTATACTCGACACCAGTGAGAAGACACTGCGAGGGCAGACAATCAGACTGGTTCGGGTAGCTTGGAAATAACACTCTCCTGGCGAATCGACCTGGGAACGAGAGGATGTTATGCGCCAGCGTTATCCACACTTATTTGCTGATGCAGGTAAAACCTGAGCAATCTTTAAATTCTGTAAATCTTGCCTTTATAGTTTACCCTTCGATTGCGAGGACGCAATCCTCTTAAGGGGGGTAGATTGTAAACACCCTAAATTTTCAGATATTTTTAAAAATCATTTTTGGGAATTAATATGCAATTTTCAGGAATTTACAATATGTGCTGTGGTGAGTTTGTAATTTTTAATTGCTAATAACTAACCTTAAAAAGAAATGAAAATATGATTTTATGGTGTAAAATAGAAAACCGGACTTAGGGTAATTTTCTGGAATTTTATTGGGCTTCAGACCTATTTTTAAAAGCCTAAAAACTATTTTCCTAATTAAATTATTAATTATTATTATTATTATTATTTATATTATTATTACTGTTTTATTATTTTAGGGGCCGGCCCGGCCCGGCCCAGTGGGCCGAGCCCATTAGCAGCCCAGACCCAGCCCGGTCACCCTAGCGGGTCGGGCGGGTCCGCTCTCCCGGAGCCCGCCGCCCGACCCGACCCGCATGCCCATCTCCCCTTCCGCACGTCTCCTCCCCGCATTTTTCGGCCGAATTCTCCGGCCACGTCGTCGGAGAACCGCCCCTCTACCCCACGACCTCCCCGCGGCCCGCCTCTTCCGCCATGACCCTCCCCGGAGCCACCCCAGCCCCAGCCTATAAAACCCCCTACCCTCCGGTCCTCCTCCTCCCTCACCTCCCCTAGCTCCGGCCATCCCCTCCCCTAGCCCCGCTGCCCTCCGCCAAGAGCCGCCCCAGCCAGCGCTCGAGCCGGCCTCCTCCCGCCGTGAGACACCCCGCGCTCACAGACCCCAGCGACTCCTCCTCCTCCCACCAGCAGCCGAGCACGGCCCCATTTCCACCCGCAGCCCCCGGACTTCGCCGCCCGGCCGCCGTGCCTCCTCCTCGGCGGCGCCCTGCCTCCCCGAGTACCCTGCCACCTCCGACAACGCCACCCCGTCCAGCGTAGACTCCGGTGAGCGCGGACACGACACAGAGGATCGGTGCTCTAATCTGGACTCGTCGACACAGGACACTCGGACACGAAAACCCCGTTTCGTGAAGCCTCATTCAGGTACTCGTATCTCACACCTCGGACCTCAGATTTTGATTCTGTAAATTGCTACGCGAAGCCTGTATGTGACCCTCTCGGTGTCCGGATAAACCGCTCGGGGCATCGCGTCCTGTGGTGATCGCACACCGCGATCCAAAAACAGGAAAAACCAGACCCTGTTTCACCCCGGAACTGAGTGCGTCCCGCCAAACGGGACGACTTGGTCGCGTGCGGTCTTCACAGATACGTGCGCATCATTGATACGGACGTGTGAGATTTTGCGGAAGCAGATTCGGGTGTGCGTGCACACCGAAATCAACGCGTATCCGCAGACATCGCCCCGTATCCGACTTTTCTGCAATTCACCCTAACTTCGTGCACACACGTCAGATCGAGACGAAACTTACGCCATCGGACTCGTAGCGATACGCTGCTCCTGTGGGTCAAGTTTGGTTCAATTCTGAGAACGTTGACGAAATCACGTGTCGTAGGCCCCACAGGCCCCACTCGACGGGCGATTTCGTGATCGGCTCATCGGAATTCAAATCTGAAAGTTCTGTTGGGTTCGTATCAGCGTTCCTGACCTGTTGACACTAAGTTTGGTGAATTTGGAGACCGTTGACCCTGACACGTTTTTCGGTGCAAAGCGGGCCCACCGGTGGACCCCGTTTTGGCCCAAAATTGTCGTTTTTGCCCTTGTCTCCAAATTGGACCCAAGGACAGGCGTTCCTAGCTGTTTGACACCTTCTGAGCGTGATGGTACTATTTATTTCAGCTTTCGGAGACATCTCTGGAAATTTCTGAAACCAGGACCTAAGTGGAATTCAAACATCAGGCAAGTGCACCTTGCCAAACTTGCAGTCATTATTTTCATATTATCTGTAAAAATACTCTGCTGGATGTCTTGTGTAAATTCATATAAACTGTTTAAACTGCTTAACCTAGGAAACGCGTGACGTACCTAGTGTCCGATCATAGTCGGGTGCCAACACCGTACGCGGTGTTGGGTTCGTCATTTAGAGATGGATTTACGATTCCCTTACTTTTGTACTTGACCTATCAAGTACCCTACAACCCAGGACACTTGACACTATCATGGACAGAATCCTCCTGAGACATTCGTGGTGATTCTGTATAGGATACAGGACTTGACAGAGTTATTTTAGTTATAGACAGTATGACTTATTGCATTAGCTATAATCCCGCTGACATGGACATGAGACGTTATGGTCATGGCTTACGTGATTACATTGGGTGGGGAGAGACACATAGGCTACAGGCTGTTCTACATATATATCTATTATTATTGTGAGGTTGTAGACTCTCCAGCAGAGCTAGACCCTTTACGTGTTATTACTGCTACCGGCTCCCCGACACAGAGCTTGTAGCGGTCTCAGCCTGAGTACTAGTGTTGCTCTCATTTGCATATCACATAGATGGTTACTTAGTTTACCCTGCTGTTCATTTATTTATTGCACTGCTTATTCATTTGGCTTGTATTATTTTGTGCCTTGCTATGTCCACTGAGGACCTGGAATGGATTATGTCCCCAGGTTTAGCAGAGGAGCAGTATCCCGAGGTATACGGGACAGGAGCTGAAGCTATTTCTGGAATAGAACCGAACACTGAAGACGAGGTGACTGCCGAGGACTTCTCCTGAGTGCCTGTTCCAGTACTCAGTACTATTTTATGTTTACCTCTTTTGTTCCTGGCCTATAGAGCCAGTTATTCAGACTTAAGTCGGATTGTTTCTCCGACTGACTTGCTGTGATTTATTGTTGCTACTTATTTCCATTTCATTATGCAGTTATTTCTTTATCTTTATGGATGAGATTAGTGTGACTTGTTGTTGTAGACCTTATTTACAGCTTAAGTACGCCCTGATGGCTCCATTAAATTGGGTTATCCATCGATGCGTACTGCTGGCCGTTGCCACGTGTCTAGTCCCTCGATATTTTGGGACTGGGGCGTGACAAGTTATGCCAATTGATGCTCAGGAAAGAAGAGTGAAAAATCTACAAGAGGACATGACTTCTCCTGGAGTAGTGCTGCTATATCCTGGAAGTCGAAGAAGCAGTCTTTACTCTCAGAGTTCTTTGCACTATCAAGCAAAATGGCTCTGGAAGCTCTCAGATGATCTTCCTATAGTTAGTACACAGATTCGGGTGATATCGATATACTGTGAAAACCAGGAAGCTGAAGTAGTGGCATCTATTCATCTCTTCAAAGGTCTGAAGAGAACTGTGTAAATAAAATATATAACATTGAATGAGCGCAGCTAGCGTGGATCATTACAGTAGTTAATGTTCGGAGCCAGGTGATTCTGGCGAATCCGTTCATAATAGACCTCAAGGGCCAGTATATACACTGAATGAGCGCAGCCAACATGGATCATTACAGTGGTTAATGTTCGGAGCCAGATGATTCTTGCGAATCCGTTCATGATAGGCCTCAAGGGCCAGTACAGAACACTGAATGAGCACAGCTAGCATTGATCATTACATTGGCTAAAAGATCAGAGTTAGGTAAATCTGGCAGATTCGTTCATATTAGGCCTCAAGCGCCAGCTAATCGTAAGAACTATAAAGGAGCGTACTCCATGCTACCGTGGGATGACACCACAATGAGGTACCTCGACAGGGTAAAGCCTTGGCTTCGGGCCATGTCACAGAGGTAGTAGCACTGCATATAGTCAACGTCAAGCACTATGAAGGAGCATAGTTCTCCATATTATTATGGGGGTGACACCACCATGAGGTACCTTGACAGGGTAAAGCCTCGGCTATAGGCCATGTCACAACGGCAATAACACCGCACATAGTCAAGGACACAGAATATATGGGTTTGGAGGACCTCTGATATTGTGTCTCTGCAATCCTACCATTTAGTTTTATGTTATTGTTTCAAAGAGAAACCTACCAGGCATCTAGCTATTGGTTCAAGGGAGGACCATTGACCAGAAGAATATCAGGTACAATGGGTAGTCCTCAGGGACATTATGGGATACGTACCCGAAACTACTGTGGTATACTATTTTTTCTTGATCAGAACATTTTCTGTGGGAGGATGGCTTTGACGCCTTAATGAGTTCTCGGGCAGAGTGAATGTCTGGCGTGCGTTGCAGGAAGCACGAGTAATTTCAGCACTACAAGGGACCAGTATCCTATGCTACAGTGGCGTGACACCACACGAGGGAGTGAACCTCGCCTTCGGGCCATGTCATAGCGGCAGTAGCACCGTACATAGGCAGGTAGCCTAATACTGAAAAGAAATAGAGAGTGGTAGTACATCACTAGAAAAGAGGCATGTAACCTGATCCTACAGTGGATGTCACCACATGAGGGAGTGAACCTCGGCTTCGAGCAATGTCATAGCGGCATAGCATCGCACGAAAGTGCAAGGCTTCATGCTGAGATGTAGTACAACAATATTAAGAGGTCTGTGACCTCATGCTACAGTGGGTGACACCACATGAGGGTGTGAACCTCAGTTTTAAGCCGTGTCACAGTGGCATAGAACCGTACAAGAGCGCAAGGCTCCATGTTGTGTATAGTAATGACACTACTAAGAGGCCTGTGTCCACATGCTACAGTGGTATGATACCACAAGAGGGGGATCCTCGGCCTTGGACGACCATGTCATGCGGCGTAGCACCGCACAAAAGCTCAAGGCTTCATGCCGGATAATAAACTGTCTATAGTGGAAGAACTCACCTAAGTGTATGGATAAAGATATAGGCCATCTCTTTAGGAAAAGTTTGTAGACGTCCAAGATATACACACTGAGACCAGGTCAGCACAAGGCCTTTGACGTGCGATCGGATGACATAGCTGAGGTCAATGTGTGAGTGGAAAGAATAACAACTATGGTGCAGAATTCATGGCCTAGTCCATTCTTGTATACAGGAAGATTCAAGTCATTTGCGACATCTATCCTAATGGATGATGGCAGTCACTGTGAAGAACACTCGACCATATATTGTGATATATGTGGGAGATTGTTGGTATTTTCCACCTAGCTGTGGGAGTTTTAGTCCCACATTGGAAAACCACCAATGTGTATATCTCAATATATAGCTATGGTTAATATTGGTATATGCACATGGGGTGGTGGCCCATATGGGTTGACTTTTCTAGAGGGATTAAGTGTGAACTACATTATGATAATGTTTGTTTTGTCACCACCTTTAGGAAGTTTCACTTAGGAGCTAAGCCCTGAAGAGGCTTAGAGACTCGGATTCGGAATCGGGCACGGGCTCAATGGCGCAAAGTGGTGTTTTGTTGGCGCACTTAGCACGTCAGCATCGTCACATGGCGCTCGAGCGCTCCTTTATGTGCGAGTTGCATGCACGGTTGCTTGCTTGGACGCATGCTTCATGGCGCATGTGACTTGGCGCTATGCGGCCAAAGCGATATGCGTTCCGGCACTATGCGGCCAGGGGTTACGTGGTCTGGCATTATGCGGCCTAGGGCTATGCGGCCATGTTTGGATGAGCGAGTTTCATGTGGAGGGGACAGGGTTTTCCATAGGCGGCGCTTGCGGCACTGTCTACTCTGTGCAGTACAACGCGCAAGCGGTGCGGTCGGCACAGGCGGTGCGTGGCTCTCTGTGCCACACGGTTGCAGCTTTCGGCGCCTGGCGACGATGTCTGCTTTGTGCTGTACAACGCGCAGGTGGCACATGTTGCGCGGGCGACTCCTGCTGATTTGACATCCGAATTTTGGGGTATATGATCGGTCAGCGCTTATGCGGCCTGGTGTTTCCTCAGGCCGCATAGGTGCTAATTTTTTCTATATAGAGAGGATCTCCTCTTTTATTTGAGGAGGGAGAAAACAGATGAAAAATTGAGTATACCAAATCATATGTTGTCCAGAGTATCCCCCTCGCAGATAGTGCTTTCTGAGTATTTTCAAATGTGACATTGAGCGTTCTAAAAGTTCATTTGTGAACTTGCTGGTTCTTGGAGGCAGATAGTCTGTACGGCAAATCTTGCTTTAAGCAACGGCGGTTTGGACCACCCAGCAAGGAGTTCTTCTTCAGCTTTTCTTTTTGTTTCGTTTTTTCTCATTGTAACGTCTGCGAATGTAAAGAGAAGAACGTTTTACTTGTTGCCTGTTGTAATCTTCAACTATTGGTTCGTGTTTCGTTGGAATCGAGATATATCAGATGATGAACTCTTGTGTGAATCTCTGATCTCGACGACAACTTGAATTCCAATAAAGTACGGATCTTCGGATCTCGCTAGTAGTTCTGCTATGGCCTGCGTTCTACCATCTTTGATTTGTCTTGGGTCTAACAGTGCATCCAAATCCTCAATCGTTTGGGAAATGCATATAGACTCAAAAGTGGCATATCTTTCCTTTAAATAACATATTTTAATTATGTTCATTATTTGACGATGGTTCAACTAATTTATTAGAAATTTGTTTCCGTGTATACCTAATTCAAAGACAAGACAAAGACAATATTAATGGAGAAATTGACTTATAAACTGCTGCTTAGCCAAACCATTCATTCCAAGGAAGAGAACAAAAGAGTAGCCATCTTCCTACAGACAGTTGGAAGAACTAGTCTCTATGCCCCCCTCAGAAAGAGAACCCTCATAAAGTTCAAATTAGTTGCAGATTAGTATTTCTCCACCGTAGATTTGTTTTTTTTGAAGTCCAATAGCTATATGCTGGTTGTTTAAAATATAGATAAATTTGTTTTCAATTTTTTAAATAGAGATGGATAGGTTTATTTTTTCTATTGTTTAAAATATAAATAATTTTATTTTTTATTTTTTTAAACTAAAGATATGTTTGTTTTTGTTAGAAAGAAAGACTTCGATTTGTTTAAAGAGAAAATTGTTTTGATATATATATATATATATATATATATATATATATATATAAAAGAGGACCATTCATCTATATCTATACTGTTATAGTGCGGTTTCTAGACGGCTTAAAAATGAACCGCCTAAGTCGTAAGTAAATACTCAACCACTTAATAATTAAACAATTCTAAAAAAAATCAAACTACCCGTGTAAGTATTTTTCTTACGTAGAAACATCTTAAATCTCTACTATTATAATGCAGCTTTTAGACGGCTCAAAATGAGCCGTCTAAGCCGTAAGTAAATACTCAACTACTTAATAATTAAACAATTCTAATTTTTTTTTAACTACCTGTGTAAGTGTTTCCCTTACGTAGAAACATCTTAAAATTATTATAATTACCTAAACATATATTCAAATTGATACAAAGATATATATAACAAATCCAAATAGAAATATATTCGATATTCAAAATATATTTAAACTAATTTTTTTATATCTAAATATATATCAACAGTTTCAAAAAAAAAAAAATTTCTAAAAATTCATGTACCGTGTATCGTGTACGTGTTTTCCTTACGTAGAAATATCTTAAAATTATTATAATTACCTAAACATATATTCAAATGTATATAAAGATATATATAAAAAATCCAAATAAAAATATATTCAATATTCAAAATATATTTATACTATTTTTTTATATATAAACATATATCCACACTTATATATATATATATATATATATATATATATATATATATATATATATATATATATATATATATATAATTTTAATTTAAATAAATTAAAATCAAATTTAAACTATTTAAATATAATTTAAATATTATTTTTTCAATAATATTAATAAATTTTATAAATCAAAATTTTCAATATATATCAAATTTTCAATATATATATATATATATATATATATATATATATATATATATATATATATATATATATATATATATATAACAAATCTAAATTTACAAATATTTACAATATTTCAACAATATTTGAAAAAAAATGTTATATATATATTTTTGAAAAAAAATTCAAATATATTTTACGTGCAACGCATGTTCATTTACTAGTTTTTTAATAGTCCCATAACTTGTTTGTAACCGATCTCCCGATATATATATATATATATATATATATATATATATATATATATATATATATATATATGAGGATGGATCCGCATTTTCGATTTTTTGCATCCCCAAATATCTCCATGTTATGAACCATTGAATGCTTGTTTAAGTAATCTAATCTTAACCGTTGATTTGAACCATTCAGATCAACGGTTAAGATTAGATGACTTAAACAAGATCGAACGGTTGTAAACATGGGGATACTTGATGATGCATAATAGGAGGGGATGTGGATCCCTCCACTCTCTCTCTCTCTCTCTCTCTCTCTCTCTATATATATATATATATATATATATATATATATATATATATATATTGTTGATTTCTTGGCCTAGTGGTTAAGAGAGACGCATCCTCTGGAGGTTGCTAGTTCGAGCAACAATGATGCACTTTAAATCCTTTGTTGGAGAATTAAGTGGAATATGGATCGTTCATATATATATATATATATATATATATATATATATATATATATATATATATATATATTAGTTTTTTATAACCATCAGTCTGGTTTCATATAATAGAACCATCATATGATACATAGGTTGTATTGGAATTGACTGATTGAGATTAAAAAGTGGTAAAATCTAGACCTTTTAATCTCAACCATCTAAACCATATCCAACCCATAATATACAATTTTAGCGTACATATATATATATATATATATATATATATATATATATATATATATATATATTGTTGAGACCTGATAGCTGAAGTGGAAGTGTTCATGAATTACTGTATTTCCAAATAAGTAAAATATTTTATATATATTTGTGTTTTTATTGGCTGCCAGGATGGCAGGATTGTGGAAATGTTTGTTCAATGATATTCTTATATTAATGATATAGTATTCTATAAAATAATATCCTGAAAATGATTTCTAGAATAATCTCATACTACACGTTATCACATGAATAAGACCAAGTCGCCTGTTCATATTGTTTCGAGCGAAGTATTAGGAAGTAGTAATAACCCAGTAGAGTAAAATACAAGGTATTCATACTATTTAATGATCCGACGAAATAAATATATATGTGTTTGTTATGTAAGGTTAAAACTAGGTCAATCGAAACCTCAAACTTTTCAATTTGCGTCTTACAACATACAAGTTGAGTACTCTTGGCAAGTCTCAATATCCTTTAGGTAAATGCTAAAAATCCCCTCCAACTCTATTCCTCCTTCCATTCCGCTGTCAAGTATCTTCTTCCTATTCGTTTGGGTATATGTGTGGGATCTATTTTCAAAACTATCGGTCAATAAAAAATTATAACGTTATGATGGAATGAAGTCGGCAAAATGAATCGACGGATGAATACCATTATTCTATTTTTTAATGACTTTTGACTTTTCTCGTTGGAATTTTCTTCTTCTGTAAACAAGTTTCGTATTCATAGCTTATAAGATTGTTAGTACTCTTTAGAACAACTAGTTTGATTTCAGAAGAGAAAATTATTATTTTTTTACTTCTAAGTAATAAATAAAAATTAAGATATTGTTTGCTCTAAAATATTAACGCATTATTATTTGCTCTTTTCAATAGGATCATGTATGATAATAATAATATAAGAACCTAAAAATTACAAGTGTAGTTCTATTTATCCCTCCTAATTGTATTTTCAAATTATTTTTCATTATGTAACAGTTGACGTAACATGTTAAATAATATTATGTGACATCTACCATGACAATTAATATTACAAAGTTTAATCCAAAAAATTAATCACCATAATTTTTTTAATGTTAGTTTTAACTGTAAATTTTGTCATGTCAACTGCCACATTAACTATCACATCAGCTGCCACATAAGGATGAATGGTTTAAATGTACACTTTGGAGGATGAATAATATCATTCATATTATAAAGTTATAAATTTAAGGCTTAATTTCAACTTGATACCCTCAACCCTTTCTGTTTTTCAACTTGGTACCCTAAACTATTTTACTCAACAACTTGGTACCCTAAAAACAAAAATTCCAAAACAAACCCCCCTCTCTGGCTCACCCCGGTTGCCTCCTCCCACGTCCCCTTCTCGTACCGCTGCCTCGGCTACCCCCTCCCGCGCCCCCGTCCTCCAGCCGCTGCTATTGTTGCTGCCGTTGATGTTGTTGCCGCTGTCCACCCCCGCTCATTCCTCTTCGCTGCGATGCTGCTGCCAGAGGGGAAGCATGGGTAGTAATGATTTTTTTTTTTTTTGAAGTTGAATATATCAATAGTTGATGGTATGAGGTTGTTTAGTAAAAACATTTATGGTATCAAATTGAAACAAAAATAGTTGATGGTATCAACTTGAAATTTGTCTAAATTTAAAATAATGCTAAATTATAACTTGATACTCTCATTTATTCAAATTGTTCAACTTGGTACCCTCAACTTTGATACGTATCAACTGAATACCCTAAAAAAAAAAGATGAAATTACTCTTACCTTTCACCCCTCCGCTCCGACGGCTGACCCCACCCCGCTGCTTCGCCCCCGGCTGCACCCCCCGCCTCCTTCCCCCTCTCTCTTCGTGCGCTAGCGTTGGCACCGTCGTCACTACTGCGCGCGTGCGCGAGAGAGAGAAAGGGGGGGGGGGGGTGCAGCCGCCGGGTTGTGGGGGGTAGCTGCTGGGGTTGGAGGGAGGGGGGGGGGGGGGGAGGGGAGGGGACAGCCGCCAGGGGGTCGGGGTGGTTGGCGACTCGACGGACAGTCAGGGGTGGAGAAAGAGAGACAATTTTGTCCTTTTTTTATTTTTAGGTATCAAGTTAAAAATATTAGTTGAGAGAGGATATTAAGTTAGTACATATCAAAGTTGAGGTATCAAGTTTAAAAGAATTCGGATAGTTGAGGGTATCAAGTTACAATTTAGACTTAAAATAGTTCTAAAGTTGATGTTGTTGCCGTTGTCGCCGCTGCACGAGAGAGGGTGAGGAGCCTCAGGGTAGTTTCGATTTTTTTTAATTTTGTTTATAGGATATGAGTTGATGGTATCAAGTAGTTGAGTAAAAAAAATTTGCGATATCAAATTTGAAAACAAGAATAGCTGATGGTATCAAGTTGAAATTTAGTCTAAATTTAAAATAAATAGTAAAGTTGAACATAAAAAAGCCAGCAAAGAGATGCATAATCACCACATTTGTCACATGAGATCCAACGGTGCAGCTAGCATCTGATTGTTCTTCTTAGTTTAATCAAACATTAGTTGCTAAAGATAGTCTGATGCGAAAGGGAAAATAAAAAAACACTAAAAGAAGAAGAATCAGTCCCTACTTTAGTAGAGACACATCCATCAGTAAACAATGCTGTGGCTGGCTGGCTCGCTCTCTCCTCGCTAGGTTTTTATGCCCATCAAGTTGCTCATCCCCTGTCGTGGCAGAGCGAGGCAACGAGCACGATCCCATGTGAGCCTACCGAGCTGGCTGCCCCCTCAAAACAGCATCGCTCGATCGTTCCTTTCCCACTACAAAATCTTACACATCCCATACTCTCCCAACATCCAAATCGCACAGAAATAATTGTATAATAACGTTAGGACGGTTGTTTGCTTGTGGTCGAGTAGCCAAAATCCTCCCTCCTTTAGTGGACTGACTCACCTCCACCATTAACTTCACGCCTCATTATCTTGAAATTTGAAAATAACCATCAAATCAATTCTGAGTCCGATCACCAACCAAGAAATAATCCCAAACGTAAAGCAACTACATTCGATATGGTCCAAATTTTTTTTTGTCATAATCATCCAGTTCATATCTCAATCCAAAAGGCACAATCAGGGTCCAATCCAAGTCTATGCCCAAGGGTCAAGTAACAGTTGTTGGATCAAATCCTAAATTAGGTCACGGTTCCAATCATAACTTCTAAGTTGCAACTTAACCATCAATGACAAGTACTTCTAGAGGGACCAATTATCAGTTCTACTCCGAGTGTCAAAGAAAATCTAATAACAAGGGAGCAAACTAACTAGACCCAAACCATTAATCCAACCAAAATCTCATTATTATTAATGCTACGTAAAAGAAGCAAGATAAAGAAAGTAATCTTATTGTTGTTAACTTATTATATAAAAATGTAATACTTATTATATAAAAATGTATAATATTGTACTATTGTTACAAAGACATGGAATGGTAAAAAAATACTTGGGATCGTCAAGTCGTAAAGCTAAAAATTTATGGATTGGAAAGAAGACAAGTACGATAATCCATGGATTGGAAAGTATGAAATTACGAGCGATGACTCAATGACTGTGGAAATACAAAAAAGAAAGTATCACAAAGATATTTCAAATTAAAGACAGCGGATAATTGCAACAACATAGAAAGCTTTTATTTCTTCTTACGGAAGAGAAAATGCAATCTACATTTAAAGGGCTAATAGCGTCCCAACCACAAAACTACGACAAACTACGATAAAAAGGACAAAAGGAGAATTCCTAAATCTACTTTTGCTGCTGGTCAGAGCACAACTTCGATATCCGCCTTTGGAGATGGGTGATATGGTTGTCCAGGCGCGCTTTAGCCCGACGCTTAACTTCTGTTGCCAGGACCTCATGATCTTCATAGCGGACATATGACTCATATCGGTCGTCCAGCTTTTGTACCATGACCTCAACAACAACCATGTTCTTTGCTACCCGGCTAGCCTCAGTTCGGATGACCCCCTCTTCCTGCTGGGCCTACCGGAGGCTTTTTCCCAGTGCATCAAGATTGGCTTGGAGTTATCCGATCTCCTAAGTCAGGTCCTTCTTCCTGGTGAGGCAATCCTCCCTAAGGGTACCCACCCGATCACGCTCCTCTTGCAAGTTATGGAGGTCATGTTGTAAACCTTCCTTAGACTAAGAAAAGAGGGCCTTCTCCACCTCCAATGCCGTTGAGAACTCATTATACTCACGGGATATCAGTATCCCCATATCCGCTTGCTGATGTTGTCGCAGCTCCATTAGACATCGCTCTACCTCCGCCAGCTTTTGGTCCAGGAGGTCCACTGTCTCTTCCAAACCAGGGATGCTCCTCAGAGAATTGGCCTGAATCTCGGCAAAGCGCTTCGCCCAGTCGAAAGGTCTATTTTGCTCCAAATACACTATGGACCCCCTGTTTTTGAAACATGTAGAAGCTTCGAAGGAAGATATGGACATTTTTGTTAATCTTCTCCAGAGTCGCCGGAGTCAAGGGCGACAGGTAGGGGGAAGAAGCCACAAGCACAACAGGTTGCGCGTCAACCATCGATGGCCTAGAAGGTGAAGCAGTAGCGAAAGAGAGACCAGTGGGATGTCTCACGTTCCACTCCTTCATGGCCATCTCAAAGGGCCGAACAGTCGGTAGCTGAGCAAGGCCGGAGGTGCGACTTAGGACAGGAGTACTAGGGTGCCCTGCTGCTTCGGCACCCGCTTGCGCACCAACCTCAGACTGTGGTACAACGACCTCATATGACGATCCTGCCACCATAATGTCAGGAATATCTGGAATAGCCTTATCGGAATGACCAACCATTCCACCATTCGTAAAGTCCTCAACAACCAAGTGTCCATCAATAACATCAAGAGTAGCAGCCACTGTACTAGAAGGACCCACAACAGACCCTGCAGGGTGCTCTTTGCCTCTAGAGGGGCGAGGGAAGGATTCAGACCTCCTCTTGATAAGATCACTACCCCCTTCTTCTAGGATATCCTCCTAGATAGCCACGTCCACTGTCCGTAAGGAAGGAACATGGCCTGCAGGACCAGAACAACCAACAATTAACTTTGTCCAGAGAATGTGAAGCTGAAGCCAGAAAATCTGATCTCTTATGAAATTGCAAAATGACGTACCAAAGGGAGGTAGCATAGGTCGTGGCACTTCCAGTATTGTCATAGCCTCCCCCATAGTTTTTATGTCTTCCATGGATATGTGCTCCAAAGGGGTATAAGGCTTCTATGCCAATGCTGCATCCAAGCCCCGAGCTCCCGAAGATTTATGTGCTGGCTCTAAGGCACCCACATCGGACTCCGGAGGGATTTTCTATTTCGGTTCAGCGTAAGAAATCACTGAAGCAGCTGCCCGCCGGGACGGTCCCTCTTCTCCTGTGTCTGCAATTTAAACATACCAGAAGAGAGATATTCATAAAGAGGATCAGAAAGAATGAAACTAAGAGGGTTTACAGATACCGCCATAGCATCTAAATTGGATCCTGCATCAGGAACCGTTAGTACAAGGGGTTCTACCTCTCCGCTTGAGATCCCCTTCACGGGGGGCCTAGTCTTCGCCACTGGTCCCATCTCTGGGGCCACATCGGTCCTATCCTTCTTGGAGTAGCGAGCATGCTAGGTCCCGGCCTTCTATTTATACTTCATAACTAGAGGATCATTAGAAGAGGATGTCGTATGTTCTTCCCTAGTTGACGACTCCAACTCCACGAGCAGAGGCCTGAAAATACTCTTTCCTTTCTTGGGCGTCCGATTTGCCCTCTCTTCCGGAGGCATCAACATGGTTCCTTCGATATAACTCCTCTCGGAGTCAAAGCCACCAGGCAGAGCATTAGTCGGGTAGTAGTACTTCATGGCTGTATACAACATCTTTGTCACGACACCGACAACGGGTAGGTAAAACTGAGCCTGAGTGCCGGTTGCACTGTAGTAAGCCCAAGCTCGGGCCTCGTCAAGCAAGTTGCTTATATCTGAGGGAAGCACTCGGGTGACCCAATAGAAGCTGGGTGTAGCCGAATTGGCGAGCAAATCGGCTAGGAAGATAAGGCTCTACGAAGACTGCAACCTTGTTCTGGTATACCAGATGGGATGGATGAATATCCTGGAGCCAGTGAAAGATCCTCTCAGATAGGTTGTGGGGCATCCCCCATTATCTTGGTAAGCGACGTTTCTTTCATTATTAGTAAACTCTGGTTCAGACGTGAAGAAACTTCAGTCAGACATGAACGAGAGTTGCTTTCTGCCGATAGGAACCGTGTTATACTTCCACTTTATCGCCCGATACTTGCGGATATGGGCATCAGCAGCCACCATGTCCTCATCGGTTTCAGGGCTCATCAGAGACCCGTGATGCAAGAGAAGCCAACCGATCAGATAATGGTAAGGGAGCTCAATTCTGTTGAAATTCCCCTTACTAGAATAATCCTCGAGCTTCTGGGCAAAGTTGTGGATCCCCCGATGGATAAAATACACCATAGCCGGTAGAAGGGCTAACTTGTGGCCAAAAGACAACTTCACAGACGAAAGAATAAGGGTGCAGCTAATCCTCTCTATTGTCCCAGACCCTCCAAGGACCACGCAGTTAGGCAACTAGATCATTAAGTATCCCGCCAATACAGTCTTGACGGATAGTTTGTGGGTGTCCGTGAGAAAGTAGCTGAGCTCCCCCTCCAGGTCACCCAGTTCGTTAACGGGTTCTTCCTCTTCCTCCGAGGAACCCTCCACGTCTTCCTCCCTGGGAGTGGCCTGTTCTCTCAGTTCCCGGATGGAGTCGACTACTTCCTGTTCGGATCACGGTGCCCGAATATGAACTCTAGTAAAATCCTTGGATATCGAAAAAAGATGACGAGCGCAAGCTGTAATATGAGGAGAGGAACACTTGATGGATTTCTTCGTCTTCTTCGACGATCGTTGGCAGATGCCGTGATGGCATAGCAGTTCCTTGTACACCGCCAGAATCTCCGGGTTCTCCGCTTCAAATTCTCCGAGTTTTTTATTACTAGGAGTATACTCTTCATAGGGTTCATCGCCCCAGGGAAGTCTCGAGACGACATGCATCTCATGCAGAGCCAATCTCATCTCGCCACTAGGCGTGAAGAATATTCCAGTACGAAGGTTGTACAACTCCATTAGTGCCACGAATAAATGGTGATTCATCTCTAAGTCGTGGCACGTACCCCTCACGGAAAAAATAAATCAGCATCCTGGAGATCTTCCTCATACTTCTTCAAGATCCACAGGGTCAAGCGGCACCAGGTCTCGTTGTATTGAGCCCAAGTAAGAACCTGCAACTGCCCCTGAGGTAGGTTTTCTTTTTGGTGACCCGATGAAGGAAAGTTCCCGCTGCAATATGGTGAGGTTCGGTCCTAGATCACTCCCGACAAGGCCTGGCTTTAATCCAATCAAGGAGTACGAGGATGACTCCTTCGTGCTATAAAACTTTCCCTTGTTCTTTCCAACTCGAACGTGGCCAAGAAGATCCCCTGTGGCTCAGGGATCAAGTTCCAGCCCATCCGGCACGGACCCATCATCACCTTCAGATCCGACAAAGGCAGGTGATGCTCAAAAGAAGAAAATGTCATCTCGGTCCCACAGAAGGTGAAAGACTAATTCTCCCTAGTCGTCCCAAGCTCAGGTTAGAAAGATTCCAGTGCATCCCCGAACAAGAAGTATGACTTCTTGTAAAAGTGTGGTCCATCGTCAGTAGGGATCACCCCCGAGTTTATCTGGATCAACACGAAGCCAGGCAACTGCTCGACAATCTTTTGTTGACTTCCTAGAAGGAGGTTTTTGTTGATCTGGGTCTTGACGGCCGTGGTCAGGTCCCTAAGGTTCATATTCAATGGAAGCATACCGTGACCAATGACCAATTAGCCAGAGGGTGCAGTGGGCATAGTCACTAGAAAAAAATCATAAAAGAGCATGATCAGAACTACAAATATTCAGAAGGGTATGCTCATACGGCTGGATGGCCTATGCGGCCAAACCAAACCATGCGACTATATAATACCGTAGCCTATACGACATGGTCTCCCATGCGGCACAAGTCACTATGCGGCACAGCTTCACATGCGGCAGGGTCGCCTATGCGGCTACCCATGTGGCAGTGATAAACTAGTACATAGACGAATTCATGATTCAACTATGCACATGTGTCTCTGCGGTTTGGAGAATCAGTTCGTCTTCCTCGTTCTAAACCTACCTTGGATCGGTGGCTGAATGTCGGCAGAGAACGGCGGAGGGTACGCCACAGTGGCACTGTAATACCCCGCTCCAAATTGGCACTATGTACAAGAGATATCGATTTGCTGACTCAAAAAGAAAATCTTCTTGGAGAGCTCCTTGTTGAACCAAAATATGACTGATCTAGATGAGTGGGAATAACTTCATTCTCTGATTCTTGCATGCCTTAATAATGAATCTGAGTTTTATAATGCATGTCGCTAATAAGATTATTATTTCCGTTGTACGAATAATAGAACTACATGCTTAGCTAGAACTTGAATGCTTGTCAATAGAATAACCTTGGCATGCTAATAAAAAGAGTAAGAGATTGCTTGAACATATTTTCTTATCACTTGTGCATTGATAGAAATACTTCGTGCTTGAACTTGATCAGAGAGATGGCGGACAGTCCGCACAGAGATAGAAGAGAAGAAATAAATGGTCTACTTGTTCATTTCGCATGCATCTTAGAGTTTATCTGATAGTGTTTCATGCATTCGCATCGGTTGGACAATGGCTATTAGTGCATAGCTGAACCTTAGTCCCGGCTGCTATTTTGAGCGTATTTTAGTGAAGAGAAACTATGACTCATAGCTGCTAATAGCATTAGATAAAAGAGTCATTAGTTAGCTGGATTACCGCTACTAATCCTGAGTTTTTCGGGGACCAAAATCATATAAATAGTTAATCTTGTTTGCTTAATACAAGGATAGTTCATAAATGGTGCATTGTCCTTAGAGTCTTTGAGTATAGCTCTTGAGACAGGCTACGCACACCCTGATAGTAGAATAATTGGCTTGTCTTGTGTGCTTGAATGCAATCGAACATGAACTCTGATTTCAAAGATGTTTCCAAAAGAAGTAATATGAATCTGCTCCTGTATTGCATGTAACGAACCTAGGTAAAACTAGAAAGATCACTAGTAAGATAATATTTTATAACATAATTACTTAGTGTTGGCTTTAGTGAGTGTTGCTTCTGTTCGTTAATTTTATACTCACCAGTACTTTCTCCAAAGTGCTGACCCACCAACAGTTTGCTTGTTCGCATATGCTGGATCATCCGAGGAAGCGATAGTCGTGCCTCATCCCCAAGCCCCAGAAATTTGGTGTTTATTCCTTGAGCCGTATTGAGATATTTTGAGCTGCTTTTGTATAGAGGGACATAATGTATGGAACGATGCCATTGTATTTAGAGAACCTTGTGCCTTGAGATTTGTCCCGTTTACTCAGATGGATTATTGTTTGTAACACTGTCCCTCCGTTGCGTACTCAATCGGTTCGATGATAGCCACAATTTTAATGATGTTGCCTTGTGCGAGCGTAACCCCAGGCTCGTACGGTATCACGCCTCGATAGCAAATGACATACATCCCGCGAGAACGCCGGGACACGATGATTTGCGCCCGGCGGGGGCATTATTGGAACCTTCGGGGTCAGGACATGACATAATGGTATCAGAGCAACTCGATCCTCTGGCCTTACGCCCATTTCGATGTTGTTCTTAGATGAAGATTCCTTGTACATTGATATCATTGCTGCATAGAGCATTCCATACAATAAGGCCATAGATATACTCAAAGATGTGCACAAAAGTTTTCTGGATTTGATTTATTTCTTGAGAGTTGTCATTTCGTACTTGTGGTTTGCTAGAGTTTTCGATTGAGGATGGTGAGGGATGAGGACTATCGCTGCTCTGGATATCAAAAGTTTCTCCTTGAAGTTTTGAGGACGAAACTTTTTCTTGGTGGGTAAGTATGTAATGTCCTGCTCTGCGTTGGCACTACGTACAAGAGATATCAGTTTACTGACTCAAAAAAAACTTTCTGGGAGAGCTCCTTGTTGAACCAGAAGATGACTGATCTAGGTGAGTGAACATAACTTCATTCTCTGATTCTTGCACACCTTAATAACAAATATAAGTTTTATAATGTTTGTCGCTAAGAAGATTATTGTTTCCGTTGCATGAATAATAGAACTTCATGCTTAGCTAGAACTTGAATGCTTGCCAATAGAAGAACCTGGCCATGATAATAAGAAGAGTAAGAGATTGCTTGAACATATTTCCTTATCGCTTGTGTATTGATAGAACTACTTCGTGCTTGAACTTGATCAGAGAAATAGCGGCCAGTCCGCACAAAGATAGAAGAGAAGAGATTTATGGTCTGCTTGTTCTTTTCGCATGCATCTTAGAGTTTATCTGATAGTGTTTTATGCATTCACATCAGTTGGACAATGGCTATTAGTTCAGAGCTGAACCTTGGTCCAGGCTGCTATTTTGAGATTATTTTAGTGAAGAGCAACCATGAGTCACAAGGGCTAATATCATCAGAGAAAATGGTCATTAGTTAGCTGGATTATCGCTACTAATCCTGAGTTTCTCGGGGACCGAAATCATATAAATAGTTTATCTTGCTTGCTTGATAGATGAATAGTTCCTAGATAGTGCATTGTCCCTAGAGTCTTTGAGTGTAGCTCACGAGACACGCTGTGCACACCCTGATAGTAGAATAATCGGCTTGTCTTATGTGCTTGAATACAATCGAACATGAACTCTGATTTCAAAGATGTTTTCAAAAGAAGTAATATGACTCTGCTCCTATATTGCATGTAACGAACCTAGGTAAAACTAAAAAGATCACTAGTAAGATAATATTATAACATAATTATTTAGTGTTGGTTTTAGTGAGTGTTGCTTCTGTTCATTGATTTTATACTCACTAATACTTTCTCCAAAGTGATGACCCACAAATAATTACTTGTTCGCAAGTGCTGGATCATCCAAGGAAGCGATAGCCGTGTCTCATCCTCAGGACCCAGAAATCTGGTGTCGATGCCTTGAGCTATATCGAGATATTTTGAGCTGCTTTTGTATAGAGGGACATAATGTATGGAATGATGCCATTGTATTCAAAAAATCTCGTGCCTTGAGCTTTGTGTCATTTACTCAGATGGATTATTGTTTGTAACACTGTCCCTCCGCTGTGTACTCGATCGGTTCGATGATAGCCACAACTTTAACGATGTTGCCTTGTGCGAGCGTAATCCCAGGATCGCACGGCATCACGCCTCGATGGCAAACGACAAATATCCCACAGGAGCGCTGGGGCGTGGTGATTCATGCCCGACGGGGGCGTTGTTGGGACCTTCGGGATCGGGACATGACAGGCACGGCCCTTCGCCTTGTTCTTGGCCTTCCTCTTACCCTTAGCGGCGATGGCAGCGACGGAGGAACCAACTTTGGGGGCCATGGCAACAACAGTAAGAAGAAAAGGAAATAAGAAAATATGAAGAAAGGGTTTTTCTCTCTCCTTTGCCCCCTTATATATATATAGGCAGCAATATATGGCTGGAGATGAGCCGGCGGTTGTTCGGATCTTGAGTCGTCTCGATCCACGTAACGGCCATGAATAACGGTGACTCCTCGGTTGTTTGGCCACTTTATCCCAAGAGATCTCCTCGAAGATTGGCCAAAATCCTTTCATTAATGATTTGACATCCTGACAAAGTCTACTATGCGACAACATGATTATGCGGCATGTCGTCCCTATGCGGCCAAATGTGCTCGACCATACTTCTTATTCAAAGTATTCCAAACTTACCATTTTGGTAACTTTAAAGGGTCTTATAAAAGCATAAAAAATTTACAGGCCGCATAAAACTCATGCCGCATAAAACATGATCTATGCGGCCAGATAGAAAGTCGCATAATAATCTATATACGGCCAGCACAACCAAGGAGCAAGAGGCCACATAATGAGCTCCTGACACAGTCTCCAATCTACATGCGGGCGCAACCCCAGGCTCACACGGCATCACGTTCCGATGGCAAACAATAATACGCCCTGCGAGAATGCCAAGGCGCGGTAATTCACGCTTGGCGGGGGCGTTGGTAGGACCTTAGGGATTGGAGCGTGACATAATGGTATCAGAGCAACTCGATCCTCTGGCCTTCCGCCCATTTTGATGATTTTCTTAGATGACTATTCCTTGTGTATTGATATCGTTACTGAGTTGAACGTTCCATATAATAAGTCCATAGATATTCTCAAAAAAAAATTCTGGATTTGATTTGTTGCTTGAGAGTTGTGCTTTCGTGCTTGTGGTTTGCTAGATTTTTCGATTGAGGATGGTGAGGGATGAGGACTATCGCTGCTCTGGATATCGAAAGTTTTTCCTTGAGTTTCGAGGACGAAAATCTTTCTTGGTGGGTAAGTATGTAGTACCCCGCTTCGCGTTGGCACTATATACAAGAGATATCGATTTGCTGAGTTAAAAAGGATATCTTTCTTAAGAGCTCCTCGTAGAAGCAGGAGATGACTGATCTAGGTGAGTGGACATAAACTTCATTCTCTGATTCTTGCACGCCTTAATAATAAATTTGAGTTTTTGAATTGCTTGTTTGCTTAATAAGATAAGTTTGTATGAATGATAGAGCAATAACCTGCCTGCCTAAAGAGATAGAACCATTGCCATGCTAAGTATAAGAAATTTTGCATGCTAGTTACACTGATACAACTATTGAACGAACCTTGCCATGCTAGAGGAAGATAGAGTAGAACTGCATGTTAACTTAAAGAGATAAATAGACCCGTGCCATGCCTTCTTAAATCATAGATTGTTCATATGTTTGCTTGTCATCGTGCATATAGTTGCTTGTCTTGGATGCTAAAGCTTGATGGAATGTATGCTTGTTTTGTTATAAGAGTAAATGCTTGTCTTGTTTGTGCATTTAAGAAGGCATGGCACTAGTAGCCTGCCCTGATGTTCCGGTCCTACGGGATCTAGGGGGGTGCGGCTATTAGATAAGAGATACGTGGATTGAAAGCTTGTATTGTCACGTTGTGTGTGTTATAAGATGTGCTATGATTGTTATCGAGGAGCTTGCTGGGGATGGAGGCTAAACGATAAGTTGGGAGACTAATAGTGCACCATGAGCTCGGGGCGTGGCTATTAGAATGGTGGATGGAGATTGATGGGGTCAGAATAATAGTGCATCCTGATGTACCAGTCCTACGGGATCTAGGGGGCGTAGTTATTAGATGGGTGGCGGTGTTTCTGTTGAGAAGAGTTGAGTTTGTGTTAGAAAAGTTATCTTGTTCATGGATATAACTGCATTCAGATAGTTAGGGAGCATGCTAGACTAGCCTTATTGCATACCTAACTGTTTGATGCAGAGACGGACAGAGAAGGAGAACCATATCTTTATATATATATATATATATATATATATATATATATTGCAAACTTGTATGTCTGCTGCAGGGATAACCGATCAGCAAGGGGTAAGAAATATAAAGAGTATATATATAGCCTGCTTGTTCATAAACATGTGCATCTTAGAGTTTATCTGATAGTATTTCATGCATTTGCATCGGTCGGACAATGGCTATTAGTGCATAGCTGAACCATGAGTTACAGCTGCTAAGAGTATCAGATAACGGATTCATTGGTTAGTTTGATTACCGCAACTGATCCTGAGTTTCTCGGGGACCGACATCTTATTGATAGTTCAACTTGTTTACTTGATTGAATGATAGTTCCTGAATGCTGCATTGACCCTAAAGTTCTTGAGTATAGCTCACGAGACACGTTGCGCATACCCCGATTGATACCTCATGCTTGAACTGTTTGCCTTGTATGCTTGGTTGTATTGAACCGAACTCTATTTTCAAAGATGTTTCCAAAAGAAGTAATATGACTCTGTTCCTGTGATGCATGTAACGAACCTAGGTAAAAGTAGAAAGATCACTAGGTTTGTAATATTTTATCACATGATTACTTAGTATAGGTTTTAATGAATGTTGCTTCTGTTCGTTGATTTTAGACTCACCCGTACTTTCTCCAAAGTGCTAACCCACCAACAGTTTGCTTGTTTCCAGGTACTGGATCGTCCTAGGAAGTGATAGGCGTGCCTCATCCCCAGGACCTAAAAATCTGGTTTCGATGCCTTGAGCTGTATCGATTGCTTTGAGCTAATTTTGTATAGAGGGACATAATGTATGGAACGATGCCATTGTGTTCAGAGAACCTCGTGCCTTGAATTGCCCCGTATACTCAGATGGATTATTGTTTGTAACACTATACCTCCGCTGCGTACTGGATCGATTCGATGATAGCTACAACTTTAACGATGTTGCCTTGTGCAGGCGTAACCCCAGGCTCGCACGGTATCACGCCCCGATAGCAAACGATAATACGCCACACGGGAGCGCCGATGAGCGATGATTCATGCCCGGCGCGGACATTATCAGGTCTTTCAGGATTCTGACGTGACATAATGGTATCAGAGCAACTCGATCCTCTGGCCTTACGCCCATTTTGCTGCTGTTCTTAGATAATGATTCCTTGTGCATTGATATCGTTACTGAGTTGAACGTTCCATACAATAAGTCGATAGATATTCTCAAAGATGCTAGCAAAAAGTTTTCTGAATTTGATTTGTTGCTTTAGAGTTGTGCTTTCGTGCTTGTGGTTGCTAGAGTTTATGATTGAGGATGGTAAGGGATGAGGACTATCGCTGCTCTGGATATCAAAAGTTTCTCCTTGAGTTTTAAGGACAAAACTTTCTAAGTAGATAAGTATGTAGTATCCCGCTCCGCCTTGGCACTATGTACAAGAGATATCAATTTGCTGACTCAAAAATGATATCTTTCTTAAGAGCTCCTTGTGGAAACAGGAGATGACTGATCTAGGTGAGTGGGCAGAAACTTTATTCTGATTCTTGTACGCCTTAATAAAGAATCTGAGTTTTTGAATTGTTTGTTTGCTTAATAAGATAAGTTTGCATAAATGATATAACGAGAACCTGCCTGCCTAAAAAGATAGAACCATTGCCATGCTAAGTATAAGAAATATTGCATGCTAGTTACACTGACACAGCTATCGAACGAACCTTGCCATGCTAGAGGAAGAAAGAGTAGAAGTGCATGTTAACTTGTAGAGATAAATAGACCCATGCCATGCCTTCTTAAATCATTGATCGTTCATATGTTTGCTTGTCGTCGTACATATAATTGCTTATATTCGATGCTAAAGCTTGATGGAATGTATGCTTATTTTGTTATAAGAGTAAATGCTTGTCTTGTTTGTGCAGAGACTAGTAGCCCACCCTGATATTCCGGTCCTAAGAGATCCAGGGGGTACGGCTATTAGATAAGAGATATATGGATTAAAAGCTTGTATTGTCACGTTGTGTGTGTTATAAGATGAGATATGCTTGTTATTGAGGAGCTTGCGGGGGATGGAGGCTAAAGGACAAGTTGGAAGACTAATAGTACGCCCTGAGCTCAGGACATGGCTATTAGAATGGTGGATAGAGATTGATAGGGTGAGACTAATAGTACGTCCCGATATTCCGGTCCTACGAGATCTAGGGCGTGGCTATTAGATGGGAGACGGTGCTTCTGTTGAGAAGAGTTGAGTTTGTGTTAGAGAAATTAGCTTGTTCATGGAGATAGCTGCATTCAGGTAGTTAGGGAACATGCTAGGCTAGCCTTCTTGCATACCGAACTATTTTATACAGAGACGGACAGGGAAGGAGAACCATATATTTTTATATGCATATGTTGCTAACTTGTATATCTACTGCAGGGATAACTGATCGGCAAGGGGTAAGAAACACACAGAATATATATATAGCATGCTTGTTCATGAACATGTGCATCTTAGAGTTTATCTAATAGTGCTTCATGCATTTGCATCGGTCGAACAATGGCTATTAGTGTAGAGCTGAACCATCAGTCACAGCTGCTAATAGTATCAGATAAATGAGTCATTGGCTAGCTGGATTACCGCTACTGATCCTCAATTTCTCTGGGACCGACATCTTATTGATAGTTCAACTTGTGTACTTGATTGAATGATAGTTCCTGAATGCTGCATTGACCCTAAAGTTCTTGAGTATAGCTCACGAGATACGCTGCGCACACCCCGATTGATACCTCATGCTTGAACTGTTTGCCTTGTATACTTGGTTGTATTGAACCGAACTCTGTTTTCAAAGATGTTTCCAAAAGAAGTAAAATGACTCCGTTCCTGTGCTGCATGTAACGAACCTAGGTAAACCTAGAAAGATCACTAGTAATGTAATATTTTATCACATGATTACTTAGTGTTGGTTTTAGTGAATATTGCTTCTGTTCGTTGATTTTAGACTAACCAGTACTTTCTCCAAAGTGCTGACCCACCAACCGTTTGCTTGTTCGTAGGTACTGGATCGTTCGAGGAAGCGATAGGCGTGCCTCATCCCCGGACCCAAATATCTGGTTTTGATGCCTTGAGCCATATCGATTGCTTTAAGCTGCTTTTGTATAGAGGAATATAATGTATGGAACGATGCTATTGTGTTCAGAGAACCTCGTGCCTTGAATTTTTCCCGTATACTCAGATGAATTATTGCTTGAAACACTGTCCCCCCGCTGTGTACTCGATCGATTCGATGATAGCCACAACTTTAACGATGTTGCCTTGTGCGGAAGCAACCCCAGGCCCGCACGATATCACGTCCCGATGGCAAATGATAATACGCCCCGCGGGAGCGCCAAGGTGCGGTGATTCGCGCCCGACGGGGGCGTTGTTAGGACCTTCACGATCGGGGTATGACAGACGATATCGCCTTTGGACCCTGTTCTCCAAGCACCGTCGAATAACATTCGCTAAACGGCTTCTACACTCATCACCGTGTTGGATTCTGCGACTTTGTTGGGGATCTTCTTGTAGTGTTTTAAATTTTTTGGCACCGGCTGGGTGGCCAGGAAGTCAGCTAATGCTTGGCCCTTGAAAGATTTTTGTGGAATAAATGTCATATCGTATGGTGACAGCAGTATTGTCCACGTAGCCAAGCAGTATTTGATTGCCCGAGTTTGGTCATGAGCACCCTGAGAGGATTGACTCATAAAATTATGTCGATCATTTATCCTGCCACATAATGTCGGGTCTTCTGAATAGCAAAGACCAGAGCTAAACATTCTTTCTCAACTGGGTTATATTTTTGTTCCATGCCAACCATCATCCTGCTGAGGTAGTAGATGGCCTGCTCGTGCCCTTCTGGGCTAGCAGAGCACCAAGAGAGTGATACATGGCTCGCACATAAAGCATGAAGGGTTTTCCTATAACTGGGGCCACAAATACTGGAGGGTTCATGAGGTATTCCTTCATGTCATCGAAGGTGCGTTGACATTCTTCATTCCAGACAAAGGAGACTCCCTTCTTCATGAGCTGAGTGAACGTCTGGCAACGCCCAGAAAGGTTCAATATGAACCTCCTGATATATGCCAGTCTTTCTTAAAGTCCGTGAAGCTCTCTGAGGATCTTTGGAGGGCGTATTTCAAGGATCTTTTTAATCTTGTCGGAGTCTATATGGATTCCCTTCGAAGTGATGACGAATCCCAGGAAATTGCCGCTGGATCCCACCAGGAATAATTTGGTGGGATTCATCTTGAGCTGGTGCACACGCATACGGTCGAACATAGTCCTCAAGTCTTGGAGGTGATCATCTATGGAGCGACTCTTGACAGTATTTTCTTCAACGTAACACTCCACAGGTTTGCATAGATGTTTACGAAAGATGGTGCTCAGAGCTTGCTGGTATGTAACACCTGCGTTCTTCAGACCGAAGGACATAACTGTGTAGCAGTACACACCTATCGGTATTCGGAATGACCTATGCTTCTCATCGTACACACCTATCGGTATTCGAACATGCGCTTGAAGCCACACGTGTTGTCGATCATTATATCTGTGGTCAAAATGGGGAATTCGTCCTTAGGGCATACAATATTTAGATTACGAAAATTGATACAAATTTGAATCTTCCCGTTTATTTTAACAACGAGCACGATGTTGGCTATCCAATCCGGATGTTGTTCATCGTGGATGAAGTCACTAGCTATCAGTTTATTGACTTCAGCTTCGATGGTGTTCATAATTTTTGGACGGAATCGCCATTGTTGTTGCTTCATCGGCTTATTGTTCGATAAGATTTTGAGTTCGTGACCCGCGATATGGGGATCCAGTCCCGACATATCTTCATAGCTCCAGGCAATAACATCGATTTAATCCCTTGTGAGTTGTAGTAGGGATTCACGATCTTCGCTGGACAAGCTTTTACTGATGAAGATGGGTTTGGGAGCGAATTTATCACACAGGTCAACTTGCACAACTTTATCCTTGATGGGAGGTTTTTTTTGTTCGAACCGCATCTCCCATTGTGAGTCTAGACTTTGGGCCCAGGGTTTTGCTTCCAAGAGTTCAGGTGGGTCCTGGTCGTCTTCCTCAGGGTTAGCTGATACCATATTGGCGGACAATGTTTGTCTGAGCATCTCTTCGATAATGACGTCAAATTCCCATGAGGAAGATTCTGAGGAGTGAGAGTGTAACTCATCTTCTTCATTCGAACCTTCGGTGGTTGTGGGAGGCGTGGTGTACCCTAAGCCATATCTGGTTTTATAGTAGTAATCCTCGAACTTGCTGCAAGAGCCAGCAGTCGCAGACGTAGTCGTCGGCCTTTGCCATAGTTCAAGTCCCTTGTGGCTTTCAGATCGTATTTCATCTTCTGGATGAGGTGCTTTGTTCGAAAATTATAGCGATAAAATGGTATCTTTTTAGTATCGAGCTCTGGCTCCAGTTCCTCTGGAATGAATGATTGGGGACTTTCTACTCTGTCGAAGATGATGAGTTTGTCTCCCTTCTTCCTTGCTGGAACTATGAAGTAGGAGTTCTGACTGTCGAGAATCCGGTTGACTGCATAGGTGGTAGTCATATGTGTATGCAAGTGCAGATCTATGTCGTGCTCTAAGGAGTACAATATGCTCAAGTATGAGTCATCATAGTAGTTCAAAGGTAGCCCTTTATTCATGAAATAATGTATCTTTTGTACATGGATTACATCGTCTAGGAATGGAGCATCGGCGTTAGCGACTACGTACTCCGCCAGCTCATTTTCTCTGTTATATACCCCCAATGCGAGTGCCGGATTCAGAGGTTTTCCTTGCAACTTTACCACCGGGGGTTCACATGCCATAGTGGGCGCTGGAGCTTCCTTCGGTGATCTCCGAAGCCGGACAACCAGAGATTCGGGCGCCCTCCTGGGCAATTTCACCACAAGGGGAGGGGTTGTGTCAGGGGCACGTTGACTGAGTCAGACCCTCAAAGGCTCATCCGCCTTTTTTTCAGCTTCTACTTCATCGACGGCATCATGGCCACCTTCATCTGGGTGGACTTCTTTGTACAAGAGTGCATCGGGGTAATAGGCCTTGATCCCTTTAAATGGATCGACATCCGCGAACTCCATTTTGACCATGCTATGATAGTCTGCGTATTTAGACACTAGTGTAGAGTTGATGGTATGATCATGTATTCGTGTATCCTTGGACGTTCCAGCAAAATATTTTAGGATACGTCTACGAAGTAGCAAGTAACCTCTATTTTCAAGTCGTCGATTTGATATTTCAAGCAAATTTTGCCCAGAGGGTAGCTCCTCCCTGCGTTGAAGCCGCTGATGGTAGTATTGGTTGCAGCGAGCTGGTGCATAAGGATACCCAAGGTCTGAAGCAGACTTCGTAGGATGATACTGATGGACGAACCAGGATCGATGTGCATCCGGTCCACCGTGATGGCGTCGATATACCCTGTATAATACAGGGGACGATCGTGCCTGTTATTTTTCAACAACATGTCCTGTTGTGAGAACATGATATTGGGTATCACCTCCGTCATATTATTACAATGAGGACATGCGGCATGATTCTCTACTGGCGGCTTGACCTGCGCTAGGTAGGCGTTGGCATTTTGCAATGCCTCACCCAGGAATTTTCGAGTATTTTTGGATAGTCGGAGAAGCTAGGACAATGATAACTTCGTTGGGGTATTGTCGAGTTATGCCAAGATGTCGAAGTCGCCGGGCTTCTCTAGCCCGTGAGCAGTGTCCTTGCGGAATGGTTTGTCAAAGCGGGTTACCTTCTTATTGGACCTGTCCGTCGTCGGGGGTTGAGATAATCCCAGATCAGACCCAACTGGTGTAGTAATTGGAGGTGCACAGTCGTCAGGAGTCCCATAGTCCCGCTGGTAGGTAAGTCTTGATCAACTTTTCCCTTCTATAGCTTCCTCGGCGGTGGTAGAAACCATGCGGCAGGACTTGGACTTTCGTCCTTTGGTCTTGACAGCGGAAGGCGATGCTTGTTGCATCAAGTTTGGAGCAAGATCAGGGGTGGACCCACATGACCTCCCCTTGTGGTGTGGTGAGGGGAATCAGCCTGGTCGTTTGGTCGCGAGTTGACGAAAGATTGACAACCTCCATCGTTGCCCTTGGAATCGGGATTACTCCATCTTGTCCTTCTGTTGTCGAAAAGTTACCGAACTGGAGAGATACCATGTTAGAGGCAACCATCTTGTCATCGAATTCCAAGGTGGGGCCTTGGTGTTGAGCAGACGCTGGATTTACCGCTTCAGTGTATATCAATCTTGGGTCGCATGGTCGATGTATCGGTGATAGTGACAGTACTTCGGATTATTTACATCGACTGCCTCATCAGAGTGCTTGGCGTCGGGGATCCGAAGCTTGCCTCCTTTCATTAGTATATCAAATATTGCCATAACATTATCATCTTCGAAAGAGTAGGTCTCTTTCGGCTTTGGAGCTTCCATCGGCTTCAGCTCGGACTTCTTGGTCAAGTTAGCAACAAGGGCCTACTTTTCTTTGTCGTCACGACTATTGTTGCCAGTATTGTTGTTATTATTGATGTTATAAGAGCTTTTTCCATAGTGACGGAGATCTATATTCCTAAGAGTCGGGCGTCCTTCACCTTTTTCTCAGTGCCGATAGCATTTATGATGAATGTCGTCCAATCTTTGAACTGATTATCGTCCATCCAGAGGCTGACTGTTGGAAGTAGATATATGTGGCACATGTCCATCAAAGTGGACTCAGGATTTCCAGGAGACAACTTCAGAGATGCTTGCCTGTATCGTTCGATGTAGGTGCGTACATGCTCCTTCTCCTTCTGTATAATGTCCGTTAGAGAGGACATTGTCATGTCGCTTCCCCCGTCATAGAATCGGGCAAGAAAAAGACCATTTAGGTCATCAAACGACGAAATTTAGTTGCCTTACAGACTGCAGAACCAGTCAAAGGCTACTCCAAATAATGCTCCCACAAAGAGCTTAGTGAGGAGAGCGTCACTGCGAGGTAGTTGCCCCGTTGCAATCTTAAAGTAACTCATGTATTAACGAGGAGATGTCTTCCAATCAAAAGGATTCAGATTGAAGGTCTTGTACTTTGGCTGATATGACATATCTCTCCACTCGGGGGAATAAGGTTGTCGTATTCCGAAATCGCGGAGAGTGTCCCGATTACCCAACGAGTCCAGACATGATCTCAGTTCTCGCACCTCCCGAATTGCTTATCGTACTTTATCTGATGCAAAAGGAACATGTGACCCTGGTAGAGCATGGCGGCCACAAGAGGGAGGCGCGGTAGCATTCGAATCTCCATTGGTCCCATGTTCAGGTTTGCTTGATCTAAGGCCCTTGGTGGTTGAAAGACTATACTTTTCTTGATGTGTAGAACTGCTTAGGTCAAGGCTTGTATTGACTCGCTCATGGTTTGCATCATGGCCTCGAGGGTTTTGGGGCGCTGTCGATCACTGGGGCCTTCGTGCTCGTCCTCTTCCATGTATGATGTTCTTACATGAGGTGAGCTGGATGGGATGGTAGACGTAGCATTTGCTGCCTCGAAATCTTACAGTGAATAGTCATTGGGGAAAGTTGGTAGTGATATTTCTCGGTCGGATTCCGATGGAATACTATCCCCAGCATAGGAGGTTGCGTCTTCTTTACGAGGGTGGCTAGGACCAAGGATCTCAGCACCCATTCCCTGGGAATCACCGTCGTCTCGGAACGCTGGATTGTCATTAATTTCTGTAAAATTATGACTCACGGCTTCTGCAATCATCTTTGGTCGCAAGAAAGAGCGACCCCCTAGTGGCTGACAGCTTCTTTTTTGAGCGGGTTCCCAAAAAAAAATCCTCCATAGGACTTGATGCATGTCGTCCTTGGACCAACCTCCTCGACACGCTGGTCGAAAGTGACAGACTGGAGGTACTGGACTTCCTACCTCCCTTCACGAAGGGGGCCTTTGAAGCCGAATAGCACGAGGCGAAGGGAGGCTCCTCCTCCTTTATTACTTGCACCTGATCTTTGGGCTGCTGCCGGCTGGTTGTCTCTGGTTGCAGTCGCTCGAATGCCGACCATATATTTTCAAGTACTGCTATTTGATTACATCAACAATTAATGATAATACTGGCACAGCGATGCCCCGAAGGGGACATTTTATTTGCCGCGGTTGCTTCCCTCGCTTTGCGCTTGTGATTGATCATGTTGCGCAAGTCAAACGAAGGATGATTTATCTTTACACCCATGTTATGAATATATGGGTGTGTAGGTGTTGTTTTTGTTCCCTGACCTAGGTTTCGGGGAAGAACTTTTCCCAAGACGTCAGCGAAAGACTTTTGATATTGGCCCACTTCACTTGCCGCTATAGGCTGGACACGTTGATCGGTCTTGTATAACTTTTCGTCCGAGACACGCATAACAGTAAGCGATACCTGTTGACAGTCAGCCGAATAAGAAGTTGCTTGAGCTTGGCGAGCTCGCACTGCCCAAGAATTCTTCGTCCTTGCACGCGCTGGTGCATAATACGAAGAGTCCAAAATTTAGATTTTCAACATTCTCAATATGGCGCATAGGATCAACGCTGCATGAGATTCAGACGAAAACATAGGTTCTATTACTGACAGAGCCGCATGCGGCCATCTGCCTGCGGCTGTCAATAAATGCCGCATATTCGATCTTATGTGGCCTCCTCCTTGGCCGCATAGAACTTGCATCAGCACCCGAACGTCTGGCATCATAGTATTTTTCTCTATCAGATTTTCAGTGTCGAGCATTTTTTGCGTCAGACGATGATGTCGTATGTACATAGACAACATGCGTGGACGCCTGACGAGCGGCTTCAGCAACAGAGAGAGACGGGAAGCACATTGTCATGACCCGCACCCGGATATTCGGGCACAAGTGCGTGGGCACGTCCAGCCTACGCCGCAGTGTCGGCGGTAGTACGCTGTCTAGGGCATAATCACAGGTAATATAAAGTCTATCTCATCCACAAAAGTAAAATAGACAAGGAAAATAACAGGAAAAAGGAATGCTGAGATTTCATAATATTTAATCTGTGACAACCAATCCACAGTTAATACAAGCCAGAAGATAAATCGGGGACAAACCCGAGTATGTGCTGAAAAGGAAAGAATAAGCAGCTACAGCTAATTGATCCACAGAAGTAGCCTCCTGGGGGAAACTGGCTCCTCATGTGTTACCTGCTAACTCATAGGGATCATAATAGGTGGGGGCAAGGTTCTCATCATCGCCTAAATCAACGGATCCAGTCAGGAAAGGAGCAAAGTACACAATGCACATCAAGATTAAAATTAAATATTTATGACAATTAGATTGAGCATTATATTGAAAAAATTGCATAAAAGAAACATCAATATCTCAGAGTTAATGCTATACACAGGAATATGAGAAAGCAGGAATAAATGTGACAGGAAATGAAACTACAATAATCAACAAGAGCTATAACTAGACAAGAAGCTATGTGTGTGAACTTGTGTCTTTAGAATACCTGGTTGGCATGTAGGGGTCTATAAGGTTAAACCGGCCGTCATAGACGGCTATTAATCACGAATAATCGAGATTCGGCTGATGGACAGTCGTGTACCAACAGCTATTAATCATGGCAAGAGTCAGGGTAAGCTACATGCCTTTCAGTATTCTCCCACCCGACATGAAAAACAAGACATGAACTCCAATATTCAAGACATGAAATTCAATATTTCTAACACTAGGTGTAAACATCAAGGGTACATGTATGGCAGGGAATTAATTATCATAATATATAAAGATTAACTTGAAGTGCAGGTACTTGCCTGTTGTTTGGATCCGATTAATAGTTCTTCGGGGAATATCCAGAGATGAGTCCAAAAGCTAAAATAAATATTACCATCACGCTCAGAAGATGTCAAATAGCTAGAAACGCCTGTCCTTGGGTCCAATTTGGAGACAAGGGCAAAAACGGCAGTTTCGGGTCAAAACGGGGTCCGCCGGTGGGTCCGCTTTGCACCGAAAAATGTGTCCGGGTCAAAGGTCTCCAAATTCACCAAACTTAGTGTCAACAGGTCAGGAACGCTGATATGAACCCAACGGAACTTCCAGATTTGGATTCCGATGAGCCGAACACAAAATCGCCCGTCGAGCGGGGCCTGTGGGGCCCACGACACGCAATTTCGTCAACGTTCTCAGAATCGAACCAAACTTGACCCACAGGACCAGCGTATCGCTACGAGTCCGATGGCGCAAGTTTCGTCTCGATCCGACGTGTGTGCACGAAGTTAGGGTGAATTACAAAAAAGGCGGATACGGGGCGATGTCCGCGGATACGCGTTGATTCCGGTGTGCACGCACACCCGAATCAGCTTCCACGAAAACTCACACGTCCGTATCGACGATGCGTACGTATCTGTGAAGACCGCACGCGACAAAGTCGTCCCGTTTGGCGGGGCGGACTCAGTTCCGGGGTGAAACAGGATCTGATTTTTTCCTGTTTTTGGATCGCGGTGTGCGATCACCACAGGACGCGATGCCCCGAACAGTTTATCCGGACACCGAAAGGGTCATACAGGCTTCACAACGCAATTTGCGGAATTAAAAACGGAGCTACGAGGCGAAAGTTACACGCACCTGAAGGGGACCCGAAAACCGGGGTTCGAGTTGTGTCCGACACGTGTCGGACACGGGAACCAAATTAGGGTTAGGGTTTGGGTCTGGGACACTGCCGACGGCGGGGACGGCGGAGACGGCGACTGGGCGGCCGGGGGCGGCGCTCTGCGGCCAGGCGGAGGCGGCGCGGCGGGCTTGGGGGCACGCGGCGGCCGGAGGGCGGCTCTGCGGCTGCCCGTGCTGCTGCTGCTGCCGCTGCTGTGGCCGAGCCGGAGGCCAACGGAGGAGGAGGAGAAGAGGAGGGGCGGTGGTCGGCTGCGAAGCAGGGTGGCGGCGCCGGTGGCGGCGAGGCGGGGCGGCGCGGGCAGGGGCTGAGCTGCGTGGGGCGGTGGCCGGAGAGGTGAACGGGGAGTGGCGAGGGCGGCCGGCCTAGGGCTTTATAGGCGGAGGAGCTAGGGGGGTAGGCCGGGGAAGGCGGGGCTGAGGCCGACGTGGGCGGCGACGTGGCGGGCAGCGCGGCGCTGGCGGAGGCGTGGCCGCGGGCGGGGCGGCGGAGGAAGCGGGCAGCCGCGGGGGAGAGGGATCGTGGGTGCAGCGGGTTGGCGGGTGCGGGTCGGGCGGCGGCGGATCCGACCCGACCCGCTGGGGCGGGTACTGGGCCGGGTTGGGCTGGGCCGGGCCGGCCCAACGGGCCGCGGCCGGGCTGGGGTTTTATATAAAAAAATACTAATAATAATAATAATAATATAAAATCAATAATTAATTAATAATTAATTAATTAAATAAATAAATAAATACTTTTTAGGCATTTAAAAATAGGTCCGGGGCCCGATAAATTCCAGAAAAATTGCCCTAAGTCCAGTTTTTCATTTTACACCCAAAAATATTATTTTCATAATATTTTAATATTATTTATTGCTAATTAAAAATTATTTATTAATTGAAAATCTTGATTTTAATTACAGAAAATTCCCAGAAAATTCCAGAAAATTGGGAAAAATCCAAGATTTAATAATTTGAAAATTCAGGGGGTTTACAACCTACCCAACTTACAAAAATTTCGTCCTCGAAATTTAAAATTAAGCCATACTCTGTTAACCCTTTATGTACATCAATCGTAATCTCCTTGCGATAATTTAAATTCTAATCACGTCCACTGCAATCACTTCAAGGCTAAGACGACTACTTGTTCCAATGAATTGATATCAACCTATGGTTATTACTTCTTACTTCCTCAAATTATCCACAAGCAGATTTTTAATTTTTTTTTTTTTTTTTTTTTTTTGTCCATATAGTATTTTCAAGATGACCTTGCCTCACGATTCGAATTATCATAATTCCTCTAGAAGTGATTCGAGTCCAACAATATTTGTATGTTTCAGCCCTTTTAAATTACATTCACATCCTCAATATTCCAACTAGGTAGTCCAACCATCAACTTTTAAATTCTTAATTCAAATCATCAAATTGAAAAATAAATTAAGTGTAGTCCACCAATGTTCAAGTCTGAATTACATCCTCTAAATTCAAGTTGACGATTTTACTCTCATTATTCAAAATTAAATCATGTACCTAGGATGTAACTATTGGGTCCTCGATATCAATTCATTAATCATCTTAGTCACTCCTCTAAATTTTCAGAATTATAAAGGCTTGCTTCTTCCAACCTAGCCTTACTCGGTCACAATCCAAAGGACATTCCTCTCGAGTTGACAATTGTAATGCTACCCAACTTAGAATTTACCCATTCATCACAAAAGACTATATACTTTAAGAAAATATTCCTTAATATGGTTACTCATGTCATTCAATCCTCGAAATTTCAACGCCGATCATGATATGTCCTCAATTACGAAAGGTTAGTCCTCAAGTATGTGATCGGCCTAGGTGGCATATCTAGTACTATCTATGTATCAAACTTATACCAAGCACAGGATTTCGTCTTCCCGAAATAGGGAAGACGAGGATCAATAATAAAGAGTTTAAGGGTGGGGTGATAGAGCAGAAGTATAGGGATCAAGGCGTTTAAAAAATTCTAGTGGGATTTGTCAGGCGGTTATGGATTGAGGTTCTATTCTGGTAGTCATTTATTCGCATGATCGTATTAGTTTAGTTATGTAACTGATACGATATGCTCAGCATGTCTAGGTCAAGTATATTTGTCTACTAATCACTACGTATCTCAATCCACGTAAAGTAGTCGTGCGAAATGCGAATCAAAATGCACTAAGGTTGATCAGACCGTAATACACTGATTCTGAACAGACACTTGTATTAGTGTACGCGTCCAATAATACACGTGTCATGAACAAGCCTGATAAAGAGTAAGCTTGCAAAACTAGGCTATAGAATAGCAGCATAAACAAAGTACATCAAAATTAAGTGCGCTAGATGATGATGAAAGGAGGTACAAAATTTAAATAAGCAAAATAACAGAAAACTCTACAATCTCTACAGTTATTAAATATAAAAGCATACCAGGTTATTAGCAAGTTCAAAATTACTAGGTTGGGGCTGAGGCCACGAACCAATAGGCACAAGCTAAAATAATACTAGAAAACGGTATCTACGAATAACTTACGTGCATTAGTGACTCTAGGAGTCTGCACGTTCTCCACGGTCATCGCGTAAGTTTGTCCGTGTTCTTGGAGCAGCGGGACAGTCCCTCACTTGATGTGCTGCTGAGCCACAAAGTAGACAAACACCTAGCCTCTTTCTACAATCCTTCCAAATATGACCTTGTTTTCGACAATAGCCATAAATGGGAGCTCGTTGGTTCTGCCCTTGGGTTGGATTCATCTGTGGTCGCTTTGCAGCTCTTTCCTGCTGTGCTTGGTCTGGTGCTGACGCATACGGCCGCTTCCGGCTAGACTCGATCCTTGTGGTGCACTCCACAGGTCGTGCTGCAGTAAAATCGTCTTCGTCGAAGGTAATTGCATTTGAACTGCTTGGCTTACGTGAATCCGAGCTAATTCTGTCGATGAAGTTCTCCGCTTGATTTTGCTGAGTTTCTTGTTGAACCTTCTGATAGGCTTGCATCATTATGTAGAACATGCGGAACATCTGCTGTTCGTCCATAGGCGGTCCCGGTGGGAAGGAAGGCATCGGTGGAATAGGCTGCGTCGAGGGTGGAACGCCATCTTGACGGATTATTGAGGCAGGTTGACTTGCTTGACTGCCTTGTGATGATTGGCCTTCACCGACTGGTATCACATTGTTTCCTTGGGTAATTACAACGGTTTGTGGTGTTTCTGTATGAGTCTCGTTGCTGGCTTGTGGGTCCATCCCCCTGTATCCAAAATAACCAATAAGAGGCACACAGGAATCAAGGCAAGATGCAAGTTCATATTAGTTCGAATACGATACAGATATCAAAATGATTCAAGCAAGTGGATGAGATCCTATAAACTTATCCTAGCTTTATTGCAGGCCTGTTCGGTTCCTGAGTTGAAACCGAACAATTTAGTCGTTTGACCTGCATGGGCCACCACAAAAATGTGTCACGACCCGCACCCAAATATTCGGGCACAAGTGCGTGGGCACGTCCAGCCTACGCCGCAGTGTCGGCGGTAGTACGCTGTCTAGGGCATAATCACAGGTAATATAAAGTCTATCTCATCCACAAAAGTAAAATAGACAAGGAAAATAACAGGAAAAAGGAATGCTGAGATTTCATAATATTTAATCTGTGACAACCAATCCACAGTTAATACAAGCCAGAAGATAAATCGGGGACAAACCCGAGTATGTGCTGAAAAGGAAAGAATAAGCAGCTACAGCTAACTGATCCACAGAAGTAGCCTCCTGGGGGAAACTGGCTCCTCATGTGTTACCTGCTAACTCATAGGGATCATAATAGGTGGGGGCAAGGTTCTCATCATCGCCTAAATCAACGGATCCAGTCAGGAAAGGAGCAAAGTACACAATGCACATCAAGATTAAAACTAAATATTTATGATAATTAGATTGAGCATTATATTGAGAAAATTGCATAAAAGAAACATCAATATCTCAGAGTTAATGCTATACACAGGAATATGAGAAAGCAGGAATAAATGTGACAGGAAATGAAACTACAACAATCAACAAGAGCTATAACTAGACATGAAGCTATGTGTGTGAACTTGTGTCTTTAGAATACCTAGTTGGCATGTAGGGGTCTATAAGGTTAAATCGGCCGTCATAGACGGCTATTAATCACGAATAATCGAGATCCGGCTGATGGACAGTCGTGTACCAACAGCTATTAATCATGGCAAGAGTCAGGGTAAGCTACATGCCTTTCAGTATTCTCCCACCCGACATGAAAAACAAGACATGAACTCCAATATTCAAGACATGAAATTCAATATTTCTAACACTAGGTGTAAACATCAAGGGTACATGTATGGCAGGGAATTAATTATCATAATATATAAAGATTAACTTGAAGTGCAGGTACTTGCCTGTTGTTTTGGATCCGATTAATAGTTCTTCGGGGAATATCTAGAGATGAGTCCAAAAGCTGAAATAAACATTACCATCACGCTCAGAAGATGTCAAATAGCTAGAAACGCCTGTCCTTGGGTCCAATTTGGAGACAAGGGCAAAAACGGCAGTTTCGGGTCAAAACGGGGTCCGCCGGTGGGTCCGCTTTGCACCGAAAAACGTGTCCGGGTCAAAGGTCTTCAAATTCACCAAACTTAGTGTCAACAGGTCAGGAACGCTGATACGAACCCAACGGAACTTCCAGATTTGGATTCCGATGAGCCGAACACAAAATCGCCCGTCGAGCGGGGCCTATGGGGCCCACGACACGCGATTTCGTCAACGTTCTCAGAATCGAACCAAACTTGACCCACAGGACCAGCGTATCGCTACGAGTCCGATGGCACAAGTTTCGTCTCGATCCGACGTGTGTGCACGAAGTTAGGGGGAATTGCAGAAAAGGCGGATACGGGGCGATGTCCGCGGATACGCGTTGATTCCGGTGTGCACGCACACCCGAATCAGCTTCCACGAAAACTCACACGTCCGTATCGACGATGCGTACGTATCTGTGAAGACCGCACGCGACCAAGTCGTCCCGTTTGGCGGGGCGGACTCAGTTCCGGGGTGAAACAGGGTCTGGTTTTTTTCTGTTTTTGGATCGCGGTGTGCGATCACCACTGGACGCGATGCCCCGAACAGTTTGTCCGGACACCGAGAGGGTCATACAGGCTTCACAACGCAATTTGCGGAATTGAAAACGGAGCTACGAGGCGAAAGTTACACGCACCTGAAGGGGACCCGAAAACCGGGGTTCGAGTTGTGTCCGACACGTGTCGGACACGGGAACCAAATTAGGGTTAGGGTTTGGGTCTGGGACACTGCCGACGGCGGGGACGGCGGAGACGGCGACTGGGCGGCCGGGGGTGGCGCTCTGCGGCCAGGCGGAGGCGGCGCGGCGGGCTTGGGGGCACGCGGCGGCCGGAGGGCGGCTCTGCGGCTGCCCGTGCTGCTGCTGCTGCCGCTGCTGTGGCCGAGCCGGAGGCCAACGGAGGAGGAGGAGAAGAGGAGGGGCGGTGGTCGGCTGCGGAGCAGGGTGGCGGCGCCGGTGGCGGCGAGGCGGGGCGGTGCGGGCAGGGGCTGAGCTGCGTGGGGCGGTGGCCGGAGAGGTGAACGGGGAGTGGCGAGGGCGGCCGGCCTAGGGCTTTATAGGCGGAGGAGCTAGGGGGGTAGGCCGGGGAAGGCGGGGCTGAGGCCGACGTGGGCGGCGACGTGGCGTGCAGCGCGGCGCTGGCGGAGGCGTGGCCGCGGGCGGGGCGGCGGAGGAAGCGGGCAGCCGCGGGGGAGAGGGATCGTGGGTGCAGCGGGTTGGCGGGTGCGGGTCGGGCGGCGGCGGATCCGACCCGACCCGCTGGGGCGGGTACTGGGCCGGGTTGGGCTGGGCCGGGCCGGCCCAACGGGCCGCAGGCCGGGCTGGAGTTTTATATAAAAAAATACTAATAATAATAATAATAATATAAAATCAATAATTAATTAATAATTAATTAAATAAATAAATAAATACTTTTTAGGCATTTAAAAATAGGTCCGGGGCCCGATAAATTCCAGAAAAATTGTCCTAAGTCCAGTTTTTCATTTTACACCCAAAAATATTATTTTCATAATATTTTAATATTATTTATTCACACCGGAATCAACTTCCACGAAAACTCACACGTCCGTATCGACGATGCGTACGTATCTGTGAAGACCGCACGCGACCAAGTCGTCCCGTTTGGCGGGGCGGACTCAGTTCCGGGGTGAAACAGGGTCTGGTTTTTTCCTATTTTTGGATCGCGGTGTGCGATCACCACAGGACGCGATGCCCCGAACAGTTTGTCCGGACACCGAGAGGGTCATACAGGCTTCACAACGCAATTTGCGGAATTGAAAACGGAGCTACGAGGCGAAAGTTACACGCACCTGAAGGGGACCCGAAAACCGGGGTTCGAGTTGTGTCCGACACGTGTCGGACACGGGAACCAAATTAGGGTTAGGGTTTGGGTCTGGGACACTGCCGGCGGCTGGGACGGCGGAGACGGCGACTGGGCGGCCGGGGGCGGCGCTCTGCGGCCAGGCGGAGGCGGCGCGGCGGGCTTGGGGGCACGCGGCGGTCGGAGGGCGGCTCTGCGGCTGCCCGTGCTGCTGCTGCTGCTGCCGCTGCTGTGGCCGAGCCGGAGGCCAACGGAGGAGGAGGAGAAGAGGAGGGGCGGTGGTCGGCTGCGGAGCAGGGTGGCGGCGCCGGTGGCGGCGAGGCGGGGCGGCGCGGGCAGGGGCTGAGCTGCGTGGGGCGGTGGCCTGAGAGGTGAACGGGGAGTGGCGAGGGCGGCCGGCCTAGGGCTTTATAGGCGGAGGAGCTAGGGGGGTAGGCCGGGGAAGGCGGGGCTGAGGCCGACGTGGGCGGCGACGTGGCGGGCAGCGCGGCGCTGGCGGAGGCGTGGCCGCGGGCGGGGCGGCGGAGGAAGCTGGCAGCCGCGGGGGAGAGGGATCGTGGGTGCAGCGGGTTGGCGGGTGCGGGTCGGGCGGCGGCGGATCCGACCCGACCCGCTGGGGCGGGTACTGGGCCGGGTTGGGCTGGGCCGGGCCGGCCCAACGGGCCGCGGGCCGGGCTGGGGTTTTATATAAAAAAATACTAATAATAATAATAATAATATAAAATCAATAATTAATTAATAATTAATTAAATAAATAAATAAATAAATACTTTTTAGGCATTTAAAAATAGGTCCGGGGCCCGATAAATTCCAGAAAAATTGCCCTAAGTCTAGTTTTTCATTTTACACCCAAAAATATTATTTTCATAATATTTTAATATTATTTATTGCTAATTAAAAATTATTTATTAATTGAAAATCTTGATTTTAATTACAGAAAATTCCCAAAAAATTCTAAAAAATTGGGAAAAATCCAAGATTTAATAATTTGAAAATTCAGGGGGTTTACACACATGCTCGCAGTTAGGTGAGGCACAATGGCCTTTTCTACCCGAGTCTTGCGGGTCTTCTTAGGCCTTATTCGTCTTGGAGAGGTATTTTGTTTCCTGCAGAGAGCATCTCTTTGAACGCTTGCTGGTCGAAGCGTACTACCAGCATCCTCTGGGTTGAACCCAGTATCAAACTGCATCACAACATTCTCATCCGAGGAGAAGGATGTCCCCAGCATCTTGTTCGCTATTAAATTGGAAGTCTAAAAGAACTTGCTTTAACAACAAACTAAAAAAAGTACAAAGAGGTCATAGACAGACAATATAAGTATAATTTTTGATTCTAGGGCATGACGATGGTGATCGAGTGCTGCAGTAACTCTTTTACTCCATTGACAGTCCGATGCGGGAGTGAGGAAGCTCTTTTCTGTTCTCTCTCATGTGCCTATTGTTCGCCCGCAGCTCTCTGGGAGGGTATAGTCTCGCTCTGAAGCAAAAAAAAAATCAGCCTTTGGGACGTCCAAGTTGCTCATATTTATAGCCATCATGTTGATGGGTTATAGGTGCCGCATATGCCCATGTTTGGTGGCCACATGGGGGCTCCTTCAACAGAATACAGTTGCAACTGTAGCCGCATCCCATCGGCAGATTTTTACATGGTCTTGGTTAAGATATACAGTTGACGAGATCTCAGGGTTATTTTTAACCCGTTGTGTGCGTGACTTGGTCAGCTGGACACGTAGTCAGCACTGATCGTGCGAGAAATCTTCTATAGTTGTAACATAAAAGATCCTTAAATCGAGAGACGCATAACGTCATGGCCGTATAGTATCGCGGTTGCATATAGGCTCTAGCTTGGCCTTAGTCGAATGGACACTATGGCCGCACGATAATTTGGTCGCATACGTGCTTTCATCAGGCCTTGGTCGGATAGACACTCTCGCCATATGATGGGGAGGCCAAATGGGTCTTGTTGCTGCATGCGTGCTCTCGTTTGGCCTTGGTCGGATGGACACTCTAGCTGCATGGTGGCGAGGCCGCATGGGTCTTATAGCCGCATGCATGCTCTCATTTGGCCTTGGTCGGATGGACACTATGTCCGCATAATAAAGATACCACATGGGCATGTAGCCGCATGAGCACGTGGCGTGGCGCGTCTGACGAGGCTATCAATAAGTTGATATAATTTTTCATCTTTTTCTGAGCCTCCGTCTTCACGAGTCTCGAAGCATCTTAGTGTGATGAATGATGTGTCAGAGATCCTGACAGACATCAAATGCTGTGTTAGGGGGTCATATGCGGCCCCCATGCTTTGTTGTCGATCAGGATGCATGTTTCCCCTCTGCGGTTTTGTTTTTCTTTTGAGGGGGCATACCCTTTATGCGGCCTGCATAATTTTTTATGCTTCTACAATACCAACCATAATCCTAATTTGATACCAAATACAATAAATGGACACCACACAAACACTTGGTGGTCTAAATTTATATTTCTCCCAATTTTGAGTTACAAATTAATATTCCACAAGAATAAAATCATAGATCTAGCAAAATTAGGGCTCCTAACACCTATATCTAGCTAAATAGAGTCAATTCCACCTATGGAAGGGTTCCTATAGGTCCAATGGGTGTTCTTAACCATAATTAGAGTAGAAAATAGAGAATTACCTAGGTTTTGTGTGATCTCTTTGAAGAAATCTGAATTTGGACACGAAAAAATAAAGTGGACACGATCCTCAACACTTAGACTCCTCCACAAGCTTCCTCTAGCAATGACAATCTCGTTAGCCTCCTTGAAAAATAAAAATGAGAGGGATGAGATTTGGAATGGATTGATTATGATTTTCTTTTCAATTTAGGGATAAACTAATTAGGAAAGCAAATTAGACTATAATGAATAATGAAGGCTTATATAGGCTTCCTCTTATGGTTAGGGCTAGATTTATGAATAGTTTGATATGATCCAAAATCTCATCTCCATTCTATCATGAGTAAGATCCAACTAAACCATATGATAGAATATTCTATTCTTAAGTCAATTGGGTTTAATGGACCTAATCTAGTCATGAACAACTAATGACTCAAATAGACTCAACCTAACTAGTCTAAACTCACTAGCTAACCAAATAGTCACATAATTAATATATTTAATATTTTAATATTAAAATAATGGTCAAATAACAAAAATATTCTCGCTATGGAAATATGGTGGTCACACACACACACACACACACACACACACACACACATACAATTTTGTAGGAATGGCCTTCGGTAAGATTCACACACACACACAATTTTGTAGGAATGGCCTTCGGTAAGATTCACACACACACGCACGTGCAAATTGTTAACCGACTCTAAAGAAAGTAAAAAATATCACATGATAATTTTATTTGTTCTCACATGATTACTGTGTTAGTTCAAGTGAGTTGGGTTGAGACTGCTCATCAGTGCATTCTCCAATGCGTTAACCCGCTCCTTCACATGTACGAGAGTCGCTTGGATGTTATGAGGCATTGAAGTTCGTTTGTTAACTTGAAATTGTTTTTTGGAAGATGTTATCTTTTTTATTTATTTATAAAAAGTATAACATATGGAATATTACAAATATCTTGTGTTTGCGAATTGTTAATCATGTGGCAGCATCATTGTAATAAGATCTATTATTTGTAGTCGAATTGTTCTTTTGGCCTAGAGCCATTGTAATTTTCCTATAAATTATCAATAAGGAGATTCACTTTAATATATCTTGTGTCTGTCAGCTTTTCTGTTTATTTTCGTTGATATGAATATGTTTTTAAGATATTTCTATCGACTGTGTTCGTTCTTGCCTTGTACAAGTATAATTAGACTTGTAAGAAATCACATCCGGTGGCGACTTTTGGTTTTGTGAAACTAGAACGTGACACTTAGAAATATATATTCTAATGTTTGTTTTGCAGCGACATAAATTATGGAACCATTCATTGTTCTAATCCTTATTGTGTAGGAAAGGACTATTAGACTTGGATAAGATCTACTGACAAGTGAATTCCGTATGTTTAATGTTTTTATTATTATGTATCGTTAAGTGAACCTAGAAAAATAAAAGATCACTTAATAAATGCATACTTTTACATGTTAACTGCGTTGATTTTAGTGAGTTGGGTTGATACCGTTCACTAGTGTATATCCCAATATACTGACTCTCATCCTCGCAGGTGTTGGGAATCAAATGGACGTCTAAAGGCAGTAGAAGTATGGTCTTCTTTGAAGCTTAGAGATTTGAAAGAGGTTTTATTTTATTTTAATAAAAGACATGATGCATGATCGTTATTTCTTGAGTCGAGTTGTTAGTCAAGTATGACATTTTAGTCGGCTATTGAGAGCTTTTATATTCTACAAGTTATGAATAAAAGAAAATTATTTCAACCTACTCTATTTTCATTTAGTTTTTGTTTATTTTCTCATTGCATCTGCGCTATCTTGAAATAAATTATTCATTGTAACCTTGTAAGACATCACACACAGTGACGTCTTATCGATTCGGTGGAATCGGAATATGACACCATGGACCACATACGTATTCCTATGTCCATCAAATCTGTCTCCAAGATCTCGACCGTTCTGCAACATAAGCAACATACACGCTCTGTCATCGACTTCTTGCTCTTACTCCTCTTGTTTGTCTCCATGCAAGATCAGCAAAACCTTTGGTGTTCCTCTTCCTTAGCACTTAAAATAATTTCATGATTTGATAGATTGCACAAAGTATGTTGGTGGAGCAAATATATATATATATATATATATATATATATATATATATATATATATATATATATATATATTTATTTATTTATTTGGTATTATATATATTTATTTGGTATTATATATATATATATATATATATATATAATACCAAATAAATATATATAATACCAAATAAATATATATATATATATATATATATATATATATATATATATATATATATATATATATATATATATATATATATATATATATATATTTATTTGGTATTATATATATTTATTTGGTATTATATATATATATATATATATATATATAATACCAAATAAATAAATAAATAAATATATATATATATATATATATATATATATATATATATTTCCTGGTATTTGGTTAGAAATTAATCTAGAAAAATGATTAGAGTAAGCCAAAGTGCACGAAGATGTTTTTGAAAATAGAATCGTCTTGGCATTATATGGACTGGTGACATAAGTTGGTCTTCTTCTCCGAAGATCATGACCAATAATTTGTTTGTTAGGTATAGGTGGGATGATGGGAAAGAATGAAGAGCCGACATGATTTGTACGATGATGAAGAGAGGGCCAACGTTCTTCCGCCAAGTTTATGTGTGGCTTATGTTAGCATTGGTCCCCTAAGGCGTCAATGGTAAGTCTTTGTCTCGGCTCCTCATCTAATTTTGTCGCAACCTATATTTTTGGTACACGTTGGATAATGCTTCTCGTCACTCTTTAGTGGAGATGCTTACTTGACTAAAGTGCTATATATAATAATTTTGTAGCTTTACTATTTTCCAAAATTTCTAAAAAAATTTTTATAATAAAACATTAAAAAAAAAAAAAATTCTGATAAAACTTACGAAATTTTATGCACATTGTATTGTATATTATTTGGATCCACTGTTCTATATCTGTTTTTTGGTTTAATATCGAAATCGAATACCTAGTCAGAGAAATTATAGTTCTTCGTACTAATCACACGAAATAGTTGAATTTGATATTAGATATTTTTTAACTTGCAAAATTTCTTAACTGCCACGACATTATTTATTTATCTATTTATTTATTATTATTATTATTATTATTATTATTATTATTATTTTATCATTAAGAATGCTTCCTTCATGTGACCAGAGAGTTTCCGTCCCGTGGCCAAACTCCTTTATAATAGTTTTTTATTAAGTGTTCTTCACCGTGATTACAAAGTAATTTAGTGCTTCTGGTTGGTTTGATCATTAAGTTCGAACAATAGACATCTTTCTGTTATTTATCAAATGGACCACCCAGTTTCTATCCACTAACGATATCAGAATCCGAATTATTATAGAGTTACAAATGGGAAGTAATTACAACATGGAACATAAGAGCATCTCCTAAGCAATTGTGTTATAATTTTTATTTGGCATGAGACACAAAATATTTTTTCTAGATAACAAGATTATATTCACTAGAGGCAATTAAGTAGAAAAAAAAATTTCCAATACAAAAATATTATTATGTTTATTTTTGTCCAACTTTCAAGACAACTTTTTTTCTTCTTTATTTTTTTTCCAAATTATTTAGACTGAAATGCAACTTGATACACACAACTATTCCATTTTTGAACTTTACACCCAAATTTTTTTTATTCGACAACTTGATAATATCAACTATTGAATATTTGTAACTTGATACCAACATAAAAAAAGACCGAAATTATCCCTCTTTCCCCATCCAACCTCTCCCCTCCCGTGCGGCTATACCCACCCCGCCCACCAATCGGCTGCAGCCCCACCCCCTCCCACGAGCACACCACCACCCCCTATCTCCATGTGCAACATCACTATCACGTCCCAGAACCAGAATACTGGAGAGCGGGGGCAGACAAAGCCAGCTACGTACACCAGAGTATTCTATACCCCGAGATACGGGCACAGCTGTCTAGACATGTGCGGGTTTACTCTACAATCCATCAGGCAATCCTTGGACAAAAATCTTAGGTGTTTCAATCTCAAGCAAGCAACAAGTTTACAAGATGTATGATCACCAACATATAATAGTAAGGCGTATCAAACTATACATACACAGATGATCAGGAAGCTAGTACCAAAATGATGAACTAGCAAGAATACCATATTACATGATCAGCTCTACCTATAGTCTAGATTATGCTTTATATATAGGTCCGTAGGCTAGAATGTCAAGTCCCTAAACACGAGCTAAATACATACTCGGTGGCTAAACGTCTCAAAAGAATAATGTACAAGATCAAGTGGGTGAGAAAGAAGAAACCCACTCATGTCCTTGGGTGCTCCTCATGTTCACCATCTTGAGGCAGAAAGTATGAAAGATCCCGCGGTCCTGCTCCAAAATCTGGCCATACAAAACCAGTGGAGTCAGACCCCAAAATAGCAAGTACCACAAGGGAGCCAAACTTTTGAACTAAAACCAGTATACAGACAATTCAATAAGAAAGGCAGGTATGGTAACATTTAAACAGTGCAATGGGTAAGAATAACAATTAAGCAGTTCAGGAGTATTTAAATAAGGGCATCATGAATCAGTACTTCGGTTACCATTTTCGGATCAGTTGTTGATAAAATTAGGACATGACTAGACTAGACTGAAAATCAAGCAATCACGGCCAATCATACTCTACGGCTTGCTATCATTAGCTAACTTGGGTTATCACAGTCCTAGTTACTAGAACATGCAGTTTGAGATTCCTTACAGCAATATGCCCTACAGACTATACGGGTTATCCAGACGAACATGTACATAGTATAGATATATCAGGTATAATCATTTCTTATCTTTTCTGGTGGTGCAACACGCGTCGATGTGCTGGAAGTGTGCCGCTCACGACGGAAAGCTCCAAATCCATCAGGTGTCGCTGGGATACCATAATTGCATGTAGCCAAAAAATTACTTTAGAGGATTTTCTAGATTATTATTCTAGTTATTAGTCTAAACAATTATCAAGGATTTTTGATCGTGGTGCTCAAAAATTTGCCTTAGGTATGATGCAAGACATGACAGTAACTTGACGGGTACAATCAAAATAAACCACGGGGATACATGTCATGCAATACAGGTGCTTAAAGCCTAGATCAGGTCAGTTACATGAATTCTCAAGGCAAGTTTATGCTACGTCGAGCCACTATCAGAATTATCAGGATCAGGAGTATCATGATTATCAGTGTTATCAATTCCATGTCCAGTTTCAGGAGTCATTTATAATGTACAATTACTAGATAATATTAAAAAATCAAGATCAAATATCAAAAATTTTATGTTCAGAAAATAACCATGATTAACTAAAATAACAGGATAAAAGAAGAACTAAAAAATCATCAAGAGTTAAGCATATTAGAGAAAATAATGACATGTTGGTGCATAAATCAACAATTCAGGGTTGGCGCATAATCAGGAAAGAAGTAATAACCACGCACAATGAGTCAAAAACTACCATTGGCACACAAATGGGTATTGGTGCACAAACGGCCATAAATAGTTTTGGCGCACAAATCAAACTAAATCGTACTCTAGGACCTTGGCGCACAATGATAGAAGTGTGCGAGCCAGGATCCTGGCACATTTTTATCAATTATGCCAACTGAAAGGTTTGGCACACAAACAAGTGCAAGAAGGTCGACTAAAAGACAAAATAAAAGTCTCGAAGCATGGTACAGCAGTCGAGTCTACTCTGCGGTGAAGTCATTGCTTAGTCATTAAGTAATACAAAAGGCTGTGAAGTGCGCCATCTCTGAAGAATGCCACATAGTGTGCCACACAACAAAGCGCATCATTCTCAAGAAGGGACAAAGTATGCCGGTAAGGAAAGTTTTGTCACGCAGCAGTCCCAAAATACGTAGGACTAGGAATACGTGAGCATGTCAGCCGTATGTATATGGCAACTCCAATATATAAAAACTATAACACATACGTACGCTATATTATGAATAACAATTCACAAGTGGTATATAATGTCACAAGTCACAGGCAATACTAATTTCATCCACAAAACCAAATAGAAATAAATAACCAAATATGATAATGAACCAAGTATGAAATAGTCGAGAAGAACTAAAAGTTGGGTGGAGACAAATCCACTACCAAACGAATATAAAAGAAAATATAGTAAGTACATTATCTGATGACCAGAAAGGCTCGAAAGAGAAAGAATTAGCATTTCCTGGTCCGTGCTCCTGTAAATAGTCATGATCGTCTACACCTGAAAAGAGACCAGGTCCTCAGAGGGACGTAACAAGATACATAAAAATATGCCAAAAGTACAGTAAACAAACATGCAAGAGAGACAAGAAAATAACCACAAGAATCAATAAAACTATGACAATACGACGTCTAAGAGGGTGGCATGCCATGAGAACAACGGTATCAGTCGTGGCTATAGGTAAATCGGGTAATAAGAGCCGCAGTCCGGTGAGGCACTAACAGTCATATCACTGGTCTCTATCTCAGCCCGGTGAGGCACTAACGATCGAGGGGTCAAGTAAACAAATTTCTATCGCAGTCCGGTGAGGCACTAACGAGTCAAAATTTGATCACAATATCCAATGCCTAATAACGATATCCTCGCCTAGGGAACTAAGGAATCAAGTCAAATCGGTCAAGGCAAGGTCATGGACTAATGACAAGTCAAGTTTAATACGGAAACAAAAGATTATGTCAAGTCGTACGCACAGGATGGAGCATATATTATATACATGATAAGAAAGTAGAGACGAGCAGCATATATGGAAGGCAAATAATATACATGCACGTAAAACAAGAAAATAAGACTAGAGCATCATGTGACAAATCAAATTTGACAAATAGCATCAATAAACTATATACGACAAAAAATAATAACTAAAAAGGAAACCATGCAAATATTGTACAAGAGTTGGCAAGGTATCTTGCCTGCTCCAAAAAATGAGGAAGTCACAACTCAAGACGTCGTCCGATCTACCGTCACATAAATTAAACAAGTTAGATCTATAAAAGTGGTTGGATAGGTTTTATATTCTAATCTATTTTAATTATGAATAAAATAACCTAAAATATTATTTTAATTTAATTATATTCTAATTTAAGGCTAATCCTATATTTTGGTTTAAAGGAAATCAATTTTACGAATACGGATCCGTGGCACACAAATCGAAGAATTATGTTGACCAAAAAGTCAATCGACATAAAACCAATATTTATTTGTAAAATACTGTAGATTTTAGTGCTACATAATACTGAAATCGACGGTTTCACCAAATCTTAAACCGGTGAAGAATTATCGCTTATATGGCGCACAGAGGACGGTTTTCTGTGGTATTCTAGTTACTTTTAGGTTGTACGAATTTTTTAGAATAGTAAACTAGCATATTTAATTATAAGAGAAAATATATGTTATATTTCATCATGTTATATTTTTGAAACTTCAAACAGATCATGATTCCGAGTTCAGGATCCCTCGGAATCTCGAAAACACCAAAATATGTCAGATTTCGAACAACTGGCACTCCACGACTTTTTAAAAAATTTAGGTTCAAAATTTATGAAAATAAATTAGGTATTCAAAAACTATAACCCAAGACGGTTCCAACACAAGAATTAGAAACGCGTTTGGAGTCTGGAACTAGGAGATATGGCCACCTAAAGTTGAGCGAAACCCTATATGAAACCACCTCCTCAAATTCTCTCTCTCTCTCTCTCTCTCTCTCTCTCCTCTATTTTTGTCGAAAATAATGAAACCATACATATACACACATATATATAGGCATTAGCCGATATGTGGGCCCAGACAGGTGGGTTAGGGCTGACTGGGTATGCTGACTGAATATTTAAATAGGTTTTAATATCCAAAAATTTATTTATTAAACAGTTTTGACCTAATTAACTCCAAATAAATAAATAAAAATATCATAAAATTCCAAAAAATTCTAAAATTTTTAAAATATCATTATAGACCCTAAAAAAATATTTGGGGCCATTTTATGGTCATAGGTTTTTACAGTAAATTCTAAAAAATTTAGAAAATTAGGTATTAGACTATTTTAAAACCAAATCAATTCCAAAAAATTCCAAATAAATTAAAAAATATATATTTAAGTATTTTAACCCTAAAATAAATGTTTGGTAAAAAAAATATGTAAGTATGATCTCACAATAAATCAGGGAAGCCCTAGAAAATTACGTTTCCTAGGTTTTAATTACCCAAAAATTCTAGAAAATCCAAGAAATTTTAAAATAACCTGACAATAATTATAAATAATTATTTATATAAGTTAAATCAAATAAGTTATTTTCTAACTAACCAACAAATAGCCAAAAAAAATCCAATAATTTAATAAAAATACTAAAATTAAAAATTAGGGAGTTTACATTCTACCCAACTTACTAGAATTTTGTTCTTGAAATTAGAACTTAACCATATTCGTAATAATTCACTATAGTCATTAACACTTCATTGCCTTTCTTATCATTTATAAACTATTCTTTTATCCCGTAAACTTATCTACACAACCCAACTTACAAGAATTCAACTAATAGTATAATTAACCAATGAAGAATATATACCTAGTACAAGTCACCTTCCTAACCTCTATCAAGCACGAAGGAAAAGATAAGATTTACGTTGGGAATGATCAAGCAAGATACAACCAAAGCAGTCAAATGAGAATTTGAAACAAAATCAAGGGAGGTAATTTAAATAAGTGGATGAGATCCTATACTCTAATCCTATATGCATGCTTGCTCGGTACAGTAACGTAACCGAGACAATATATTCTCGACCTGCATGAGCCACCATAAAATATGTTACATTCTAGTCCCAAAATAAGTACGACTAGAAATACGTGAGCATGTCAGCCGTATGTATATGGCAACTCCAATATATAAAAATCATAACACATACGTATGTTGTATTATGAATAATAATTCATAAGTGATATATAATGTCACAAGTCACATGCAATACTAATCTCATCAACAAAATCGAATAGAAATAAATAACCAAATATAGCAATGAACCAAGTATGAAATAGTCGAGAAGAACTAATAGTTGGGTGGAGACAAATCTACTACCAAACGAATATGAAAGAAAATATAATAAATGCATCATCTGATGAGCAGAGAGGGTCGAAGGAAAGACCTCCTCTAAAGAGAAAGAAGTAGCAGGTCCTGTTTTGTACTTCTGTAAATAGTCATGATCGTCTACACTTGGAAATGGACCATGTAAACCCCCTCACCCAAAATTAGGCCTATTTGACTTAGATAGAGAGACTAGGGCTAGTTTGAACCCAAACAGAAATAGAACATGATATTTTATTTAATTTTGTAATATTTATATCACTTAGCGCACCTTACTGTTGCTTCGATAATTGGAGCACTATACTAGCCATTACCTTTCTACAAATTTTACACTCTTGCCCTAGACATGACCGCCTTCTATTCTGACCTATGTGTAACTTATAATTATACTCTCGTGTGCTACATTTTAGTCGCACAACATTCGTCGCAGACGTTCATATTTAATTCTAAATAAATTTAAACTTTGTATCCTTGTGCATTTCAATCGAAATTGGAGACACAATCTTGACCCGTTCCGTGTAACCCAAATTATGATAATATTCTACTCTGAGCCTTCTACGTTCATGACACTTGTGTCCCACCTAATTTTATCCCCATGTATTTCTAATTAATTCAAGAACACCTTGCGCATTAATTTTAATTAATTAAAAATTTTATCTTTGTGCATTTTTTCCAATTGTTGGGTATTTTTATGCAAAAATGCATTAAGGTATCCACACCATTGGACAATACATGAAGAAACCCATTTTTCCTTTTACATAGATTTTTTCTAAAATTTGTGGAATATGCAGCGCAACATCGCCCCCTCATTTAAACCTAGTCTTTTATTTTAAACAATGCAATTATAGCCCTCCAAACATCCCCTTGTGAGGCCAAGGCCCAACCCCAAGAGGATGTTGACCAAGTCCACCTACCTAGGTCAACCCCAAACCTAAATTCTACATGTATATATAATACAATTTTTCCCTTTACTTTTTTAACACAACAACCAAAACAATACCTAGCCGAAATACCCATCTCCCTTTACTGTTCACCTCCTCCTTCCTCACGACCGCCGGAGCAGTTCCCTCCTCCGGCCAGTCCGCCTGAGACTCTACCACCCGCCCCCGCCTGAGAACGCCTGCACGTCGCACCGCCTCTTCTCTCCTCCCTGATCTCTCCTTCCCCGACCTCATCTCATCAACCTCCTCCTCGTATGTCATGACCCGCACCCGATATAGGGGCACGAGAGCGTGGGTACGTCCAGCCTACGCCGCAGCAACGGCGGTAGAACGCTGTCTAGGTCTTAATACGATCTAAACAATCTCTCATGAATATCCAACTCCATAAGGAGAAACAGATATCACAATATAATATGGAATACACTCAATCACATAAGCTAAAATACGATGAGATATCGGAGCAAACAATGAAATACAAGACAAGTATAAACAACAATAAATAGTCTAACCTGCAATCAGTAACATCCAGTCTCCAAGTATGTCAGAAACCGTCCTCTGAGTCGCAGTCTGGAAAAAATATCCAGTCAGGATTGGAACGAAGTACATCTCTAACAGCAGTTCTACATCAATAATATAAACTATGTAGCAGTAAATAGATGGAAATATACAAGATGCATATATATGTACAAGAGATACACAATAAAGAAAATACTGGAAATACTGTAAATAAATGCGGGAAGGAACAATATGTCAATGAACAAGAATACTATGACTAAGTGTATGAGTACTAGCTTTAACATGTGATCGGCTTGAGAACTTGTACATGAGTACGGGCCTGGCTAGTCATACGTGCAGTATATGACCAACACTAACATGTGAACGAGACTTGTACATGAAGGTATGATCACATATCTACACTAAAATACTCTCCACCCCGACTGGTATAGTAGATCCAACCATGGCATGCTATGGCACGAGATTCTCAAGGAAGGTAGCAAGTCTCCCTGAGAATCAGTGTCTGTACATGCACAAGATAAACAATAAAATAAGACTTGTACAAGATACACCATGAACAAAGAATAACATCTCATGACAAGATCCGGATATACCAATCCGTGTAACCATCGTGTCAAAAAATATGAATATTTATACTAGATACAATGAACATAGAGGATATTATAAATAAGAAACTATCAGAGAATGTACTCGCCTGTGGTTCTTAGCTGGTATGAATTAGAGTCCAAGTCACAGCCCAAATAGCCTATGTATTACAAATTTATCATGTCAAAAGATAATTTTTTTTTAATTTATTTAATTCTAGAATAATAACTCTAAAATTCTATTTTAATCTTATTATTCTGATTTTTAGGTCAAATCCTAATTTTGCCCAAAAGAACCTAAATTTTATCGACTCGAGACTCATGGCACGCAAATCGAGGCAATCTGTTGACCAAAAAGTCAACCGCACAAACTTGACTTTTATGCATGATTTCCTATAGATTATATCATCAAAAATATGTTGGAATTTATGGCTCATCCGAATTCAAATTCGTTTGGAAATTAAGGCACATACAAACTTTGTATTGTGCACCGATGGTTAAATTCTAACCTAAAAGTTCTACAGAAATAACAGTATAAAATACTTCGAATTAAATTCTGGGAAAAACATATGTCAATGATCTCGACATTATCTTTCTGAAACTTTAAACGGTTCATGATTCTGATTCCTGGTTCTCCCAGAATCGCAAAAATATCGAGAGACATCTATTTTCTAACATGTTGTGCTCTACGAATTTTCCAGAATTTAATACTCGTAATTTCATAAAAAAAATTTATATTCAGAAACCTAACCTTAATATTATTCTAACGCAAGATACTGGGCTGCGTTTGGAGTCCGGAGCTATGCGCAATGGATTCTAGAAGATGAAGGAACCCTAGATGGCAATTCTCCAAAATTCGGCTCAAAGAAAACCCTAAAAATTAATAACCTAACTATTATATATATAGAGGAGAGAGAGAGCAGCCGCAGCTCGGAGAGCACCACGTGGCAGCCATCTAACGCTGCCCGCTTAGATCGAACGGTCAGGGTTCGATGCAGCACGGTTCAGCTCAGTCCGACTCGGACTAGGACGCGGTTCGGCTCGGTTTGGCTCGCGGTCGGCTCGGCTGCACTCACACCCACCCCGCGGTCGCTGACAGGCGGGCCCCGCCCAGTTGGCTGCGTGAGGCTAACGGGTGGGCCCTTGTTGGCTGATTGGACAGAAATAATTACTTTTTGGGTTTTTATTTTCAGAAAATAGTTTTAAATTCAGTTTTCCCTAATTATCTCAAAATAAATGCTAAAAATAATCAAAAAATTCCCAAAATATTCTAGAAAATATATTTGATTATTTAGAACCTAAAATAAAAGTTTGGGATATTTTTAATTAAGTTTGACCCTAAAATAAATTCTTGAAAGTCCTAGGAAATTGGGGTTACAAGTTTTTAATTAACTAAAAATTATGAAAAAAAATTCCAATAGCCCAAAATTAACCTAATAACAATATTTAAGCACAAATTTCAGGATACGGAGATTACATCGCCGAACTTCCCATCACCACCACCATTAGCACCGGCCTACACCACTGCCCACCGTCTCCTCTCCACCGCCTCCGTCCACCATCACCTGAACTATAAACCGCCATCACCACCCCTGAGCTTCTCCTCTCCTCCCTGTCATCGACTCCTCCTCCCTGCTCCCTGTCATCCTCCTCTCGTCGAGCCCCGATCAGACTACGATGGAGCCGATCGTCCCTGAGTCCCCCTCTCCCTCGTCGTCTTCTTTATCTCCCTGACCTCCTCCATTCTCCTCCACACGATACCCCCACTCGCCATCTCCGCCCGAGCCGGAGTCGAACCGCCTGCTGCCATCTTCACCCAGCCCGACTGCACGAGCGAGCCCGAGCCGCTGTGCTCTGCCGGCCTCGACCTCCATCTCCGTTCACCACCATTACCATTAACAGCACCATTCCCGTTCCCTCTTCCTCCTCCTCAGCCTGACCTCCGCTGCTGTTCACCGCCGGCAGCACCAGCACCACCACACCACCAGCACGACCACCACCATTCCCTGTCCTCTCCTTTCCTCCTTCGCCTGAGCATCGAGCAGCCTCGCCGGAGCTTCGACTCGACTCCTCCTCCTTCCTGAACTCCTCCTCCTCGACCACTTTCCTCCTCCTCCTTGGACGGACCTCCCCCTAGCCGGAGCAGTAACTATCATCACTGTCATCCATTATCATCACCACCATTGCCATTATCATCATCATCCCCATTAACATCATCTCCATCATCATCCTCGTCATCACCATTATCCTAATCACCCTCCACATCATCACCATTATCCCCATTATCATCCTCGTCATCACCATCATCACAATCATCTCATCCTTGTCATCACCATCACCCCATCATCATCCACATCATCACCATTATCATTATTTCCATCATTATTACTATCATCATCACCATTGTAATCATTATCACCTTAACCCTAATCAACATCATCACCCTCGTCAGCATCCTCAACATCGATATCATTGTCGTAATCGTGGACCCGTTACCCTCGTCGAAGACAACCTCCAGCAGTCACCCCCGATTCTCGTGCCTGTGCACGGTGACCCCGAAGATCTATTGGATTGTCCTGCGCGACTTCCGGAGCAGAATATTGGGACTACGCAGCTTCTTGCCAGGCAAGTAAACCTTGCCAAATTATTTGCAGTACTTTGCATGCTATTTATATTTCTGTATATTCATTGCATGTGTAGTTTCGTTCAGTCATTACTATATATTAGATATGTTGACACACACATGACACTTAGTATCATGAGAGGACAATCAGTAGGCGTATGGGCTTTAACCACTCTGGTAAACCGTAGTACCTAGCACGCACTATGGTAGTCGTGTCCGATGGTCGCTACCCCCGCGGTAGGTCGGCTGATGGTGTCACGATGGTCGCTACCGCCGCAGTATGACGGCTGATGATGTTCCTGACGTGTGTGTGAGTTATGAGATTTAGATCGAGTAGCCTACCCTTGCCCATACGTCAAAAAGTTATCCTCATTTGCATTCATATAGATTGTCTTGTACAGTATAATTATTTATTTTTAAACATTATGAATGTTTACTGTCACGACCCAATTCCGTAGAATCACTTGAGGCGTCCCCCGAATCGTGACCGCCGTGCGGGCCTGGAGTTGCGCCCGCACAAGGCTTTAATGATTTGCATAACAAGCACATATTCAGAGTACGCAGATAAATTAAAACACAGATTTGAAACATAGAAAAGTTCTCTTTGTTGATAATGAACATCTATTACAAACTCCTGAACGAGTCAGCTAATATGCCGAACGGCTTACAAAAGGGTTGACTCAAAATAGGATAGCAGTCCTGTACATTACATCCTTTTATAAACTCAAAATGATAAAGACCTCCAGACTGGAGGACGGCTTTGCCACGGAGCTGCATTTGTGTATAAAGAGTTGCAGCTTCGGACTTCAAAAGGCTTCAGGGGCGCGGTGAAGATGCGCCAACAGCTGGACTGGATCGGGAAGATGACTTCGGCTCCTCACTCGGTTCGCCTTGGTGCGGAGAACCTGTTTCAACGAGGGTCAGCATATCGAAACATGCTGGTGAAGGTGAGCTAGCCGAACTATACCAATCAACACATTGTTTAGTGAAGCATGCATATTTTTGTGGGTTTCTATCTTGCCTTAGTTCATTTACAAGTAAGCAGCATATAGAAATTTCTGAAATGAACGTGCCACCGTTCGGTGGATTTTTTTACCTGACCGTCTGAATTACCTGCACAGTACTTACCATGCCTTCCCTGAAATGAAGACACAAGTTAGTATGCAACAGGTTTAAATATACACAGGGATCACTGGCTTGATGCCACAAAGGGACGGTTTATAGTCTCGGGACAAGAATGTTATGCAACGCAGGTGGCGACCCCGCTACATAGCATTTCGTCCATGACAAACGACTATACGAATTCTTCCGCCCGGATCGGATCGGCCCCAGTGCCCTGGCGGCCGTCCGCGGAAGCCAAAATACCTTGTGCACAAGTTGTCCGTGATCGAGCACATTTAGTTCGAATTATTTCACACGAATTTACAAATGAATTTCGAACGAATAGGAGCAGGCTTCATAGCACAAATGTTTTGCATAGTCTTACTGACAGTTTGTTTCATAACAAGCATATATTTCCATACTTAGCATGATTCAAAGAACAGTTATAAACGAACTAGCATACAGGATGATAACCGTTAATAAGTTTAGTTGACAAGCAATATTTCAAGTCTATTCCCTTTTATCTTGATCTCTTTTATTATTACTTGGTATCGTTTGATCGGGGCGAAGGAGTGAGGCTTGGAAGCAAGGCTAGCTAATCGGGTTGGTAGCCACTCACTTAGATTTTTGGAAATAAGAAGGAAAGAGGCGCTTCACGACTCCGCTCGCAAGCCACCTACTGCTCGTTCACCTGTACACGAACAGCTCGATTAATACTTCTTCCTCTCTTTCCAATCTCGGAATAGAAGTGCAAGTCAATGAACGAAAACAATGAAAACCATCGAAACCGTTCAAAGAAAACAAGCAACTCCCAAAACCAACTCAAAGCACGAAAGCAACAAGCGACATCGAAAATCGAGGCAATAAAAGATAGCAGCGGAGAGGTCCCTCCTAACTCTGCCGCTAAGCCGATCCTTGGGGCGCAGTCCACTGAATATGGGAATCGATTCCGAAGAAACAAATCCATAACGAGGACGAGTTCTTAATTCAATCTATCCCGATCGAACGATACCGTCTTGTGTTTCTTAGCCGCGCTCCTCGAATAGGAGGAACGGGGCGCTACATTTACTATATTCAATTGGCTTGATTCTATGTATCTTGTTACGTCCCTCTGAGGACTTGATCCCTTTCCAGGTATAGACGATCAGGAGTATCCGCAGGAGTACGGACCCGGACCTGACACATTACTTTCTGTCGAGGAGACCTTACCCACTGAGCATCATTGATTATCTCTAGCGATGGATCCTTTAGTTGACACTCTTATATCATCACCTTATTCTATATTGGAGATTTTACTTTTCTTTCTTATTTTAGTTTTAATATAGTCATTGGTAGTGGATTTGTCTCCACCCGACTATTACTTTAGATTATTCAGACTTATTATTCTGGTTTAGTTATTTCTTTCTGTGACTTATTGTGTGGATGAGATTAGTATTTCTGTGACTTGTGATAATATAGATACCACATGTGAGTTTTATTCATATTATATCGTATGTGTGTATTATGGTATCCATATATTGGAGTTGCCATATATATACGGCTGGCATGCTTACGTGTTCCTAGTCCTACGTATTTTGGGATTGGGGCATGACATGTTTTTGTGGTGGCCCATGTAGGTCGAGAGCATATTGTCTCGGTTACGTTACTGTATCGAGCAAGCCTGCAATTAGGATTAGAGTATAGGATCTCATCCACAATTGACTATAACTCATCTTCCTTCCAATCTGTTCTATCTAAATGATCGCATCCTTCTTGATTCATGTGCTTCCCTAATAGTTATTTGAGTATAGCCTTCTCTTAGAGTATAGGAATCACTATTATTAGGACGATAATTAGGGTAACACACCTACTGAGAATACAACTAGAGTATTGACACATCACTAAGTTTAGAATATCTAGTGAACTCTAGCATTCCTTATCTATAGATTGGTTCACCATTATCCCTTGATATAATTAGGGAGGACTGGAGAGTGGTGTAGACACTACTAGAGTTAATTAGAAATTTAACCATAATTGTTTGACCCTAGTATTGAGGGACCACTAGAAGTCCAAGGTTGAATATTAGAACTGAAACAAACTTTTATAAGTGAGACAATATTAGAGAACCATAAATTTAGATTCTTGTCTTGATATTAGCAGACAGTACCCTAGGAGGCCAAGAGGAATAAAATAACATTTCTCTAGTTTCTCGCCTCGAACACAGATATTAGCATACCACACCCCCTTAGAAAACCATGATATTATCTAGAGTCTTTCTATTTAAATTCAATCTTGTTCCTCTGAAAATTTAGCGCTCGCTATTTGTACGACGACTAATTATGTTCTCCTTTCCTTTCAACTCATGCCACCTAACCCTTCCATTCTTAATATTAACCCTTTTGTTCTATAAGCACTATGATTTAGACCTAAGATGACCATTACCTATGGAGTTTTATAATAGGATACCCTAATAATTACCAATATCATTTCTCGTATACCCTAATAGGAGTTTCTACTTTATCCTTAAGATGGTACAATATTAGTTAATTATTTTAAGTTGGGTAGTATGCCTCACAACATAGTATCACATAGCCTCTTGACCCATTGATGAAGTGTAATTGAATGACACAAACTATAGACTTGCATAAGAAGATAGTATTTATTCAGACAGTAGAACTTAGAGGCCGTACCCCTATTTGGTCGACTAACAACTTAGACAAGGAGTTAGTATGACAACTGTAGAGACTGTAGAGTCTTATCTTCCTTGTGAACTTGAATTATTTTTTCTGTACCTTCTTTTATCATAATCCAGCGTATTTATATTTTCTGAACTACCTTGACTTATGCTGCTATTATAGCCTAGTTTTGCAAGGTTACTCTTTTATCGAGCTTGATCATGATATATGTATTATTGGGTATACATACTAATATATTTCAGAATCAGTGTATTATGGTCTGATCAACCATAGTGCGCTTGGTTCGCCCCTCGCACGAATACTTATGTGGATTGAGATAAAATTGACTTAGCTTCTTAGACGAATGTACTTGCCCTCTAGATATGTCTGAGCGTATCGTATCAGTTACATAACTGTACTGATACGAGCATGCATACCAAATAGGATTTTAATCCACAACTGCCTTGACAATTTCTATTTTAATTCTTTAAATGCCTTGACCTCCATACTTTTATTCTATTACCTCCTCCTTGAACTCTTTATTATTGTTTTTTCGTCTTCCTTTATTTTGGAAAGACGAAACCTCGTACTTGGTATAAGTTTGATACACAGAGAGTACTAGATATACCCCATAGGCTAATCATATGACTTGGTGACCCTCTTTTATAATTGAATATGGGCATAGCATGTATGATATGTTTGGTGTTAAAACTTTGAGGATTGAATAACATGATTTTAGGAATATTTTCTTAGATGTATAGTCTTAGGTGATAGTTGGGTAGAAACTGCATTGTCAACTTGAGGTGAATTCTTTTAGATTGTAATCAAGTGAGATTAGATAGAGAGAAACCATGCCTTATTTTAATTTCGAGAACGAAATTATTTTAAGTTGGGTAGATTGTAAACTTCCTTACCCAAAATTAGACCTACTTGACTTAGATAGAGAGACTAGGGCTAGTTTGAACCCAAATAGAAATAGAACATGGTATTTTATTTAATTTTACAATATTTATATCACTTAGCGCACCTTACCGTTGCTTCGATAATTGGAGCACTACACTAGCCATTACCTTTCTACAAATTTTACACTCTTGCCCTAGACATGATCGCCTTCTATTCTGACCTTTGTGTAACTTATAATTATACTCTCTTGTGCTATATTTTAGTCGCACAATATTCGTCGCAGACGTTCATATTTAATTCTAAATAAATTTAAACTTTGTATCCTTGTGCGTTCCGATCGAAATTGGAGACACAATCTTGACCAGTTTCATGCAACCCAAATTATGATAATATTCTACTCTGAGCCCTCTACGTCCATGATACTTGTGTCCTACCTAATTTTATTCCCATGTATTTCTAATTAATTCAAGAACACCTTGTGCATTAATTTTAATTAATTTAATCCAATTTTTATCTTTGTGTATTTTTCCCAATTGTTGGGCATTTTTATGCAAAAATGCATTAAAGTATCCACACCATTGGACAATACATGAAGAAACCCATTTTTTCCTTCACATGGATTTTTTCTATAATTTTGGAATGTGCAACACAACATCGCCCCCTCATTTAAACCTAGACTTGCATTTTAAACAATGCAATTATATCCCTCCAAATATCCCCTTGTGAGGCCAAGGCCCAACCCCAAGAGGATGTTGACTAAGCCCACCTACCTAGGTGAACCCCAAACCTAAATTCTACATGTATATATAATACATTTTTTCCTTTTACTTTTTCAACACAACAACCAAAAAAATACCTAGCCGAAATACCCATCTTCCTTTACTGTTCACCTCCTCCTTCCTCACGACCGCCGGAGCAGTTCCCTCCTCCGGCCAGTCCGCGTAAGACTCTGCCATCCGCCCCCGCCTGAGAATGCCTGCAAGCCGCACCGCCTCTTCTCTCCTCCCTGATCTCTCCTTCCTCGACCTCATCTCATCAACCTCCTCCTCGCCGGACTTTCCATCACCACCACCATTAGCACCGGCCTCCACCATTGCCCATCGTCTCCTCTCTACCACCTCCGTCCACTATCACCTGAACCGTAAACCATCATCACCACCCCTGAGCTTCTCCTATCCTCCCTGTCATCGACTCCTCCTCCCTGCTCCCTATCATCCTTCTCTCGTCGAGCCCCGATCAGACCACGCCAAAGCCGATCGTCCCTGAGTCCCCCTCTCCCTCGTCGTCTTCTTCATATCCCTGACTTCCTCCATTCTCCTCCACACGACACCCCCACTCGCTATCTCAGCCTGCGTCGGAGTCGAACCGCCTGCTGCCATCTTCACCCAGCCCGACTGCACGAGCGACCTCGAGCCGCTGTGCTCCGCCGGCCTCGAACCCCATCTCCGCTCACTACCATCACCATTAACAACACCATCCCCGTTCCCTCTTCCTCCTCCTCAGCCTGAACTCCGCTTCTGCTCACCGCCGGCAGCACCAACACCACCACACCACCAACACGACCACCACCATTCCCGGTCCTCTCATTCCCTCCTTCGCCTGAGCATCGAGCTGCCTCGCTGGAGCTTCGACTCAACTCCTCCTCCTTCTTGAACTCCTCCTTCTCGACCACTGTCCTCCTCCTTCTTGGCCGGACCTCCCCCTGGCCGGAGTAGTAACTATCATCACCATCATCCATTATCATCACCACCACCATTGCCATTATCATCATCATCCCCATTAACATCATCATCATCCCAATCACCCTCCACATCATAACAATTATCCCCATCATCATCCTCGTCATCACTATCATCCCAATTATCTCATCCTCGTCATCACCATCACCCCATCATCATCCACATCATCACCATTATCATCATTTCTATCATCATTACTATCATTATCACCATTGTAATCATTATCACCTTAACCCTAATTAACATCATCACCCTTGTCATCATCCTCAACATCGATATCGTTGTCGTCATCGTGGACCCGTTACCCTCGTCGAAGACAACCAGCAGCAGTCACCCCCGATTCTCGTGCCTGTGCACGCTGACCTCGAAGATTTATTGGATTGTTCTGCACGACTTCCGGAGAAGAATATTAGGACTACGCGGCTTCTTGCCAGGCATGTATACCTTGCCAAATTGTTTACAGTACTTTGCATGCTATTTATATTTCTGTATATTCATTGTATGTGTAGTTTTGTTCAGTCATTACTATATATTAGATATGTTGACACACACATGACACTTAGTATCATGAGAGAACAATCAGTAGGCGTATGGGCTTTAACCACTCTGATAAATCGTAGTACCTAGCACGCACTATGGTAGTCGTGTCCGATGGTTGCTACCCCCGCGGTAGGTCGGCTGATGGTGTCACGATGGTCGTACCCCCACGGTATGACGGCTGATAATGTTCCTGACGTGTGTGTAAGTTGTGAGATTTAGATCGAGTAGCCTACCCTTGCCCATAAGTCAAAAAGTTGTCCTCGTTTGCATTCATATAGATTGTCTTGTACAACGTACTTATTTATTTTTAAACATTATGCATTTTTACTGTATTCAATTGGCTTGCTTCTATGTATCTTGTTATGTCCCTCTGAGGACTTGGTCCCTTGCCAGGTATAGACGATCAGGGGTATCCGCAGGAGTATAGACCCAGACTTGACGCATTATTTTCTGCCGAGGAGACCTTACCCACTGAGCATCATTGATTATCTCTAGCGATGAATCCTTTAGCTAACACTTTTATATCATCACCTTATTCTATATTAGAGATTTTACTTTTCTCTCTTATTTTAGTTTTAATATAGTCATTGGTAGTGGATTTGTCTCCACCCGACTATTACTTTGGATTATTCAGACTTATTATTCTAGTTTAGTTATTTCTTTCTGTGACTTGTTGTGTGGATAAAATTAGTATTTCTGTGACTTGTGATAATATAGATACCACATGTGAGTTTTATTCATATTACAACGTACGTGTGTATTATGGTATCCATATATTGGAGTTGTCATATACATACGGCTGGCATGCTTACGTGTTCCTAGTCCTACGTATTTTGGGACTGGGGCATGATAAACCAGGTCCTCGAGGGACGTAACAAGATACATAAAAATATGCCAAAAGTACTGTAAACAAATATACAAGAGAGACAAAAAAATAACCACAAGAAATGATAAAACTATGACAATACGACGTCTAAGAGGGTGACATGCTATGAGAACAATGGTATCAGTCATGGCTATAGGTAAATCGGGTAATAGGAACCGCAGTCCGGTGAGGCACTAACAGTCATATCACTGGTCTCTAAGGCACTAATGATCGAGAGGTCAAGTGAATAAATCTCTATCGCAGCCCGGTAAGGAGCTAACGAGTTAAAATTTGATCACAATAGCCAATGCCTAATAACGATATCCTCGCCTAGGGAACTAAGGAATCAAGTTAAATCGGTCAAGGCAAGGTCATGGACTAATGGCAAGTCAAGTTTAATACGGAACCACAAGATTAAGTCAAGTCGTACGCACAAGGTGGAGCATATATCATATACATGACGATAAAGTACAGACGAGCAGCATATATGAAAGGCAAATAATATACATGCACGTAAAACAAGAAAATAAGACTAGAGTATTATGTGACAAATCAAATATGACAAAGAGCATCAAAAAAATATATACGAAAAGAAAATAATAACTAAAAAGAAAAGCATGCAAACACTGTACAAGAGTTGACAAGGTATCTTACCTGCTCTGAAAAAGGAGGAAGTCGCAACTCAAGACGTCGTCCGATCAATCTGTCACATAAATTAAACAAGATAGATCTACAGAAGTGGTTGGATTGGTTTTATATTCTAATCTATTTTAATTATGAATAAAATAACCTTAAATACTAATTTAATTTAATTATATTCTTATTTTAAGGCTAACCCTAGATTTTTTTAAAAAAATTAATTTTACTAATTCGGGATCCGTGACAGACAAATCGGGCCATTCTGTTGACCAAAAAGTCAACCGACACAAAACCAAGATTAGTTTGTAAAATTCTGTAGATTTTAGTGCTATATAATGCTGGAATCAATGGTTTCACCAAATCTCGAACCGGAAAGAATTATCCTCGATATGTCGCATATATGACAGTTTTCGGTAGTTTTTTAGTTACTTCTAGGTTGCACAAATTTTTTACAATAGTAAATTCGCATATTTAATTCTAAAAAAATTATATTTTGTATTTCATCATTTCAGATTTCTAAAACTTTAAACGGATCATGATTCCGACTTCGGAATCTCTCGAAATCTCGAAAACACTAAAATATGTCAAATTTTGAACTGGTACTCCATAAATTTTCCAGAAATTTAGGCTCAGGATTTATGAAAATAAATTAGGTATTCAGAAACTATACCTCTAGACGGTTCCAACGCCAGAAATGGAAACGCGTTTGGAGTACGGAGCTAGGAGATATGGCAACACAAAGTTGGGAGAAACCCTAAATGAAACATCCTCAAAGTCTCTCTCTCTCTCTCTCTCTCTCTCTCTCTCTCTCTCTCTCTCTCTTTCCTCTAATTTCGGTGGAAATAATAAAACCCTACATATACACACATATATATAGGCAGTAGCCAACGGGTGGGCCCAAGCGGGTAGATTAGGGTTTACTGGATATGCTGACTGGATATTTAAATTAGTTTTAATATCCAGAAATTTATTTATTAATTTTTTTGACCTAAGTAACTCCAAATAGATATGTAAAAATATCAAATAATTCCAGAAAAATTCTAAAAAATATAAAATATCATTATAGACCCTATAAAAATACTTGGAGCCATTTTATGGTCATAGACTTTTACAATAAATTTCAAAAGTTCTAGAAAATTAGTTATTTGCCTATTTTAAAACCAAATAAATTTAAATAAATTCCAAAAAATTTAAAATAAATTATGAAAAATATATTTAAGTATTTTAACCCTAAAATAAATATTTGGTAAAAAATTTATGCAAATATGATCTCACAATAAATCATGGAATCCATAAAAAATTATGTTTCCTAGGTTTTAATTGCCCAAAAATTCTAAAAAAAATTAAGAAATTCTAAAATAACCTGAAAATGATTCTAAAAAAGTATTTATATAAGTAATTAAATCAAAAAAATTATTTTCTAATTAACCCACAAAATAGCAAAAAAAATCAATAATTTAATAAAAATACTAAAATTATAAATTATAAATTAGAGAGTTTACAAGTTCACCAAAGTGCGCCAACTTTTTAATATTTGCAAAGTGTCCCAACTTGACTTTTAAGCTGTGACGCACATTCTTAATGACTTGCAGACTCTTTCAAATGTGTGCAAAGTAGTATTGGCGTACTTTTGAAAGAATTTTCTTAGTACAAAACGTACGTAGGAGTAGAGAAATGCGTCCAGAGTATTTAACATATTTTTGCGCACTTTCTAGGAAAATTGTGAAACACACACAAGTGTGCTCCCTAGAACTTCGCTTATACGACAAGGGTTTCTTGCGTAATTTTCGTATGCATTCTCAGGCCAACTTTGTATTCTTCGACTTACTGTCTCAGACTTCATAAGCAATCCCATATAAGAAAAACAAAATCATCAATGAGACAAGTTCTAAGTGCTACCCAAAATCGATCAAGTGATAAAACAAGCTATACTAAAAATTTAAGCAAGGTCCAAGGTTGTTCCTTTGGTTGGTAAGATGTACTTGTCTACAGTCAAGTTCTAGCCTAGAACCAACACTACCAAGATCATCTATGGCCAAGGCCAAGCTCGACTGCTTCTCTCTGCTGGGGAAGAAATAAATAAGGAAAGAGAAATGAAAGAAAAAAATGAAGGAAAGAGAAAGGATTTGCTTATATAGCCAAGGGATTGATTGTAGGCTATTGGATCATAATCCATACCTCTCACCCGGGTTCATCACAGCTATCCACCAAGAAAACCAAGGGATCAACGGTCCATAGCACGCAACTAAGAAATACTTATAAAAATAGCCTAAATAATGCATGAATGGCATAAAGCAAGATATAAGCAATTAAACAATAAATAAGCTATATAGGAATAATATGCGTATATCTGGTACGTATACTAGAACAGTGAGACGAGTCTCACAACTCTTTCTCCTTAGATTTTTTTTCCTTAATATTTTAATAAGTCACGGGGTCTAGAAAGAAAATTCTTAGAACATGCAATTAAGGCAAGCAAGGGCATATGGGAATCAAACACAATCCAAGAATAAGACAAGCATGCACAAGACAAGATCAGGGTACGAGATATACGAACAAGTTTACCACACGAGTCAAACAAATACGAATATCGAGCACGAATATCATCATCTCGCTCCCAAGTTGACTCGCCCGGTGTATGATGCCCCCAAGCAACTCGGACTAGCCGAATAGTCCTGTAAACCCCCTGATTTTTTAGATTTTAGATTTTATTACTTTTATTATTGGTACTATGAATTTATTGAGATTAAGAGAGAATTTTTAATATTTTTAGCTAAGAATAATATTATATTCATGTATAGATATTTTTGTATATGCAATTAATTACAAATATTACACAAAAATATATATTTGGGTGTGCAACTATTATTAAAATATTATAAAAAATTTTGGAAATTATTTGGGGTTTAAAACTATTTAAAGATAGCTACACACACACACACACACACACACACACACACACACACACACATATATATAATAATAATACTAACTTCAACCCATACCCTAAACCTTAAACCCGAATCCAAACCTAAACCTTAAACCCAAACCCAACCCTAAACCCGAAAACCCACCCAAACCCAAAACCCATCCGTTCGGCTACAGTCACTGAACAGCCCCGACCCCCTCCGTTCCTCTCCCAGTAACCCCCCTCCCCGACTCCTCCTTTACCATTCTGAAACCCCCCTTCACCCTATATAACCCCATCAGTTCACTACCACCAGTCACCCATCTCCTCTACGTCCAGACGAACCCCGCCGACCATCGTCAACTACCGTCGCACGCCGCCGTGAACAACCCGCCCAGAATCGCGAGCAACAGCGCACACGTGAGATACCCTTCTTCCCACCTATGTTTCTCCCTGCATAGTAAACCAAACAGCGAATCGTTGACTCCTATGTGAAGACCACATGATCCTCATGAACCTTGTTTAATTAGTTTATCTTATCGTGTCCTGTGTCGATCCCAAATTGCGACAAAAAATAAGAACAAAATGACTTAGTTTTTAGAACATAAAATGTTTCAAGTACGCGTGTTTGAGTCCCGTTATCTCCATAACGGCACGCGATGTTAAAATTCTACTTAAACAGACTTTTGACAGCATAACCTAGTTTTAATCCCTTTAAACACTTTTTTTAATTCGAATTATTCTGTGAATTATTTAATGCTGAAATCTGTCAAAAACTTGATTTCGTAAATTAAAATTTTCTCGATATGGGGTGCGTACCACTAAACGAGGCAACTTCGTCATGTAAGAATTTTACCAAAAGGCGCATATCGTCAACGTGGATGTGTGGAATTTTACGAAACTTGATTTGGATGTGCGTGCACACCAAAATCAACACTTATCCGTCAAAAAGTACCATATCGTCCTATTCTGACACTTGTCATTATTTTGTGTGTGCTTGTAGTTTCACAACGAAACTTGCCCCATCATTTTTTACAGCGTTATGCTGGTCTTGTGACCTAAGTTTGGTTCGATTCTGAGAACGTTGATGAAATACCATTTTGCGGGCCCCAAGGTTCCACTTGACGGGTGATTTCATGACTGGCTCATCGCAATCCAATTTTGGATACACCGTGGAGTTCGTGCCATCGTTCTGGACTCGTAGACACTATGTAAGATCCCTAATCCTGAAAACCATATTTTTATTTATTTATTAAAAATATCTATTATTTTTACATCTAGAGGATATTGAACCATTATAAATTTTCCTAAATTATTTCATGTAGGAGACCCTTTGGACAGTTGCCAGTTTAAACCATGTGCACCCCTATAATTTTCAGAATTTTCTATGTATAAATATGTATATATATAAATATTATTAATAAGAAAAAAGAATGAGAGAAATAGAAAATATAAGTTCCTATTGGTGCTAACCCAAAACCCGAACCTACGTATACTACTTCCCTGCGTAAAATCTACAATAGCAACAACAGCCGCGTAAACTTTATCTCTCTTCTCCGCGCATAATTATAATAGCATCACTAGCAAACCTACGCGTATAACTCATACGCGTAAACTCTTTCTTTCACTGCGCGTAAACCCAACCCGCCTAATTCTTTTCTTTGCGCGTAAAACTACACCCTTTAGAAAATATCAGGAATAGAAGCAAAACTCAACTTTGCTTTGCTTTCCTGATCTATACGTGTAAGTTTCTCATTGCACCACTCTTTAACACTATTACTAAATAATCCTCAACCGAAACCAAAACCAATAAAAAGAAAAAAAAAAAAAACAGCGGCAGTAGTTTTAGTTTCTTAACCACTAAGTTTTCTCCACCACCTCTTATTCTCTATATATATCCATGCAATGCATCCAAGCCATAAAACCTCACTTCTTCAACTAAAAACACTGTTTGGACGTGCACTATCCAGAACTTTTGCTCGGCAAGTATACCTTGCCACTGTACTATTATTTATATTTTAATTAAAGCATGATCCTGTTTTATTTAGTTATTTGCATTGGACCTTGTTTATGAGACTACCCCAGTATTATGAAGCATTAATTGGTCCATTGGCCGGGAAACAGTTGTTACACGGATTATGAGTCTCATATAGATCACGGACTACGTGACAGGTCCGGCCTCCTGTGCGTATGAGCTGTGCGTTAGGAATAACTGCTGATAGAAACTTTGTATGCTAGTAGACCTGGCGGTTATTTAGAGGTTTTATCGTGTCATGGATGTGGCATGCTTAGAGCATGGGATGGGGAGAACAACAAGTAAGGCATTTTGGCTCCTTTGCACTTTTCTTATATGTAACCCGTACGCTCCACTGGAGATACGCGAGATAACCCCTATACTACCTGGCGGCCTCTGTCGTTCAAAAGACGACATGCTTTGTAGGCCTCTGATTCTCCGAGAAAATTATGTCAATCCCATTTATGGCAAGATAGCCCACAGGTTGGAAAGTTGTTCTCAAACTGCATTCACATAGACGGTTGGGTGACCCAGTGGATGTTTATATTTCAGTACTTATTGGCATGTTTATATGTATCTTGTTACGTCCCACTAAGGACCTGGTCCCTTTCCAGATATGGACGAGCAGGAGTACCCACAGGAGTACGGACCTGGACCTGACTCCACGTTCCTGACTGAGGAGGCCTTACCCTCAGAGTACTTGTGATTTTATTACCGCTGTTTAGAAATGTTGCTACTTCAGTATAGTCATTTTGTAGTGGATTTGTTTCCACCTAACTATCAGACTTGATACTTATATTTGGATATTCAATATTATTCAGCCCTTTAGTACTATTGATTAATTGTGCTGTGGATGAGATATAGATTGTGTATGACTTATTGTGACAGTATATTACCACTGGTGGATTGGTTATTCATGTACAGCGTACGTTTGTATATATTTTCCATATATTGGAGTTCGTATACATATGGCTGGGCGTGTTACGTATTCTTAGTCCTACGTATTTTGGGACTGGGACGTGACATATTTTTGGTGGTGGCCCATGCAGGTCAGAATATATTGTCTTGGTTACGTAACTGTACCAAACAAGCCTGTGTATAGGAATAGAGAATAAGGATCTCATTCACACTGGACCGAAACCTCATTCCTCCTTCCAACCACCCTATTTTCTGGATAACCTGAGTTTATGCCAGAAGCCCTTTACGCTGTGACCAGGGATCTCTATTTTTTTAGAGATCAAACAAGGTGACTGTTGTTGGCGTAAAGACCAAACAAACCGCCTAGTTGGCATAAAAAGCCCACCCCAACGTAAACTTGAGAAATTTGAATAATAGTTAAAAACAGTGTAGAATAGCCTGATTAGGCGTAAAGTGTATAAATGGTAATATAATAAGTATTTATCACATACTTAGCTTTTCCAGCCATGACCAAGGAAAAAATCAAATCTCATGCATTAAATGCAGAGATATGCCTCGAGCCCTGTGCAAAAAATAGCTTTTTGACTTAGCATTTTGATTTTGTCCTTTCCTGAGTGTAAAAACTCATTTCTATAGGCAGCATATTTCGAAGACCCATTTCCTTCCTTATATATGCGTAAAATGACAACCTGGGTCTCTGTGCAAAATTATCATCACAGCCGCCCTCTCGATCATCGTGCGGTACTTCTTTCAGACGTCAGATTCACTGATTTGACTGACAAACTCATCCGAGGAAAAATGAAGAGTTACTCGTACAACTTTACGCTGCAAAATATGCTATACTATACGCAGACAATTTTTTTTACACAGATTTTACGCACGGGTAAATTTTACGCGCAGACTTTACACAGCATAACTTTGTGCAACCGATCTTTTTCCGCGTATAACTTTTATATAGATTTACGCGGACAGATTTTTACGCAAACTTTTCCAAGAGCCATGTTTTACGCCAAACTTCCTTGATTCTCTGCCTTACGCGGATAATTCCAAAACCATATTTTACGCTGACAGTTTGAATCTATGTTTTCCGCTGGCAAATTCCTCAGCATATTTCATGCTACTACACCCTATTTAATATTCGCATCCTGTTTGCATCCTGTAGCTATTCTAAAATCGTGGTATACATCACCTGCAGAAAGATGAATATGCAGAAGGGATATACTATCACCAATGATGACACAACTTCTTGACTCAATGGTCAGACTCAAGGAGGGACCTCAACCACTCCTAGACTTCCAGAAACAGATGGATAGACTCACAATCCAGTCCCATCCGATCTTCCCATTCCACCTAATGGGAACCTTCCAGCCTCATCGGCACCGCAGGATGGCTAGGCACAACTGTTCCAATTCTTCCAGATAATGATACAGGAACAGAGACAGCAACAGCAGAACAGAGACAAGAGTTCCTAGCAGCACTTGAAAGGATGGCTGCAAAGACTGTTGTACCAACTCAAGCACTAGCACCATCCAGAGTTGGTTCAGTAAAGGAATTTGTACAAATGGGTCCAAGGCCGTACAAAGGCATTGAGAGCCCAGAAGAAACTACCAACTGGATCACTCACACTCGGAAGCTATTAGAGGCATCACAGCTACCTGCAGACCTATGGATGACAGATGTAAGGACACTCCTAGATGGTAATACTCACCACTGGTGGGAATCCATGGAACGCCAGCTGGGTACATACCAGACATGGGAGAAGTTCCTGGAGTGCTTCGAAAGAAAGTACTTCCCGGACACCGTCATAGATGCATTGTACGATCAGTTTCTCCACCTGGAGTAGGGGAACAGAACAGTTGACGAGTACGATGCCGAGTTTAGTCGCCTTAGCAACTATGGCGCTACCCTGATACCAGATGACTTGGCCAGAGCTAAGAGATTCTACCACGAACTGACTCAGGAGCTACAACACTACACTAGCTCCCAATCCCGCATCTCTTATGCCGAGGTACTAACAGAAGCCAGATTGTAAGAAACCATCAGCCGAGGAAAAGGAGTTCAGCTGGGGACGCAACAAGGACCAGCAAGGACACATACAGGACCGACAAGGACACAACAAGGAGGACCTAACAGACGTCCTCTAGCTCAGCAACAACAGTATCAACACAGAGCAGGATCGTACCAGATCCCAGAGAAACTCCAATGCAATTATTGTGGGAAACACGGACATATTATGAGGGACTGTCGATCTCGCCTAGGACAATATATGAGATGTGGTTCCGGACAGCATATGTTAAAAGACTGTCCTATGCAACAAACATCAACACTTCCACCGCCAGCACAGAGGCTAGCACTTCCAACACCAAAGCCAGCTCCGTAACTGATGAGACAAGGAGCACCTCGACCTCCGGCAGCAGGAGGATTTCAGCGAGGACCACCGCTGCCTGCCTAGGAGGATCAATTCGCGAGGTCCAGACAGGGACAACCACAGAGGAACGGGCAAGTTTTTGCAATGGAAGTAGATGACATGGATCAAGAGGTCGATGTCATAGCAGGTATCACTCTTGCTTTTACTTTTCCTGCTGTGACATTGTTTGATACGGGAGCCACCCACTCATTCATATCATCTAGTTTTATTGCCAAACACAACATTGCCTCCACACCTTTACCTAGTTGTATTAGAATTCTTACCGGAGGAGGAGTAGTACATGTTAATAGAAATTGTAGATTGTGTCCTATAGTGATACATGATAGAGAAATGAATGTCCGACTCTTAATCCTTCCTATGCCAACTTTTGATATTGCACTTGGGATGGATTGGCTGAGCAAGTACCACGCTTTCTTCGATTTCTTTGGAGGAAGCATTCTTTTTAAGATACCCGGCCAGCCTGAATTTGAGTTTGTACGAGGATCCACAGAAATTCTTGATGGTATGCAGCTCGCAATGGACGATGTTGTCTATCATCCCATTATTTTAGAATTCCTAGACATTTTTCCAGAGGAATTACCAGGCCTACCCCCAAATAGAGACGTAGAATTCTCAATTAAATTAACACCAGGAGCAGCACCCATAGCATCACATGTTTACAGATTGGCGAAGAAGGAGATGGATGAACTAAAGACACAATTAAAGGAACTAGAATATAAAGGTTTCATCCGACCAAGTGCATCACCCTGGGGAGCACCAGTGTTGTTTGTACCAAAGAAGAATGGGTCAGTGCGTATGTGCATTGACTGTAGAGCCTTGAATGCAGTAACAGTAAAGAATAAATATCCACTACCATGTATTGATGACTTATTTGATCAACTCAGTGGAGCCAAGGTGTTCTCAAAGATAGATTTGAGATCAGGATATCACCAAGTGAAGGTACAAAAGGAGGACATCCCGAAGACCGTATTTCGGACAAGATATGTGCATTATGAGTTTTTGGTCATGCCATTTGGATTGACCAATGCTCCAGCTATTTTTATGGACTTAATGAATCGAGTGTTTCATTAATATTTGGACCAGTTTGTGGTCGTCTTCATAGATGATATACGTATCTATTCAAAGAGCCATGAGGAGCACGAGAAGCACCTGCGCATTGTTATAGAGACCTTGAGAAGAGAGCAGTTAAATGCAAAATTCAGTAAATATGAGTTCTTCTTGAACAGAGTCTCATTTCTTGGGCATGTCATTACAGGAGATGGTATTTCTGTTGATCCATAAAAGATATCGGCAGTCGAGACATGGCATGTTCCTAACTCAGCAGCAGAGGTGAGAAGTTTCCTTGGACTTGCGGGATATTACCGACAGTTCATAGAAAATTTCTCAAAGATAGCAATACCTATGAATCAGTTGACTTGCAAGGATCAAGAGTTCATATGGACCAACAAATGTCAAGCCGCTTTCGAGGAATTGAAGAAGCGACTGACTACAGCACCAGTATTGACTATTCCATCAGGATCAGGAGGCTATGTGATCTACAGTGACGCATCAGGAAAAGGCCTGGGATGCGTATTGATGCAGCATGGCAAGGTGATTGCATATGCATCTAGGCAGTTACGAGTACATGAGAAGAATTATCCAACACATGACTTGGAACTTGTAGCAGTTGTATTTGCTCTGAAGTTATGGAGACATTACTTATATGGGGAACGAATAAAAATATATACCGACCACAAAAGCCTCAAATATGTCTTCACACAGAAGGAGTTAAATATGAGGCAACGTCGATGGCTCGAGTTGATAAAAGATTTTGAGATAGAGCTACATTATCATCCAGGCAAGGCTAACATCGTAGCAGACGCATTAAGCCGAAAACCAGGAGCTTATTTCCTAACAACACAGAGGGAGTTATTAAAGGACTTGCAAAGTCTTGACATTGAAGTAATATTACCCGGAGCAGATGGGATACTAACCAATTTACAAGTACAATCATCACTAGTAAAAAGAATTAAGGCAACATTGCCTACAGACGCCAGATTCAGAAGATTAAAGGAAAGAACAGAGGCCGAAGAACAGACCGGATTGCGCATTCATGATGATGGGACATTACGATATGGTAATCGTCTTTATGTTCCAAATGGAGAAATTCGACAGGAGCTGATGACTGAAGCTCATAGTTCAATATATTCTATTCATCCTGGGGGCACCAAAATGTATCGTGACTTAAGACAACATTTTTGGTGGCATGGAATAAAAAGAGAGATAGCTCATTTTGTAGCTAAATGTTTGGTATGTCAGCAAGTAAAGGCGGAGCACCAAAGAATAGCAGAATTATTGCAACCACTCCCGATTCCAGAATGGAAGTGGGAGCACATCGCTATGGACTTTGTCACGAGTTTTCCCAAAAGTCCAAGTGGAAGAGATGCAGTATGGGTAATAGTGGACCGACTCACCAAGTCAGCCCATTTCTTGCCTTTTAGAGTTAGCCAATCTACAGAACTTTGGCTGACTTATATAAGAGACAGATCGTGAGACTGCACGGCATACCAGTAAGCATTATATCAGACAAGGATTTACGCTTTAAATCACACTTTTGGAGGAGCATGCAAGAGAGCCTTGGAACTCGTCTGAAGTTCAGTACATCTTACCACCCGCAAAAAGATGGGCAATCAGAGCATACTATTCAGACATTGGAGGATATGTTAAGGGCTTGTATGTTAGACTTTGGAGGATCATGGAAGGACCATCTACATCTTGTGGAATTTTCTTACAACAATAGCTATCAGGCAAGCGTCCAGATGGCTCCGTTTGAAGCATTGTATGGAAAAAAGTGTAGATCTCCTGTATGTTGGAGTGACATGGGAGAACGTCAGATTCTGGGACCAAAAGTAGTAGTCAACACTGTTGAGACAGTTAAAAAGATACAAGGACACCTGCGAGCAGCGCAAGACAGGCAGAAGCAGTAGGCAGACCTTCACCGTCGACCCTTGGAGTTCAAAGAAGGCGATCATGTTTTCTTAAGAATATCACCTACCAGAGGCACTATTCGATTCGGAGGGTGCGGCAAGTTAAGTCCATGGTATATTGGACCATTTAACGTACTAGAGAGAGTGGGAGAAGTAGCATATCGACTTGCGCTACCACCTTCACTTGAGGGAGTACATGACGTATTCCATGTGTCGCAGCTCAGGCGATATATGGCAGATAGCAGTCATGTTCTCGATCATTCGAAAATCACCATTGGGCCAAGCTTGTCATATCAAGAGCAACCCGTGGGAATCCTTGATCGTCGAGAGAAAGTATTAAGAAACCAGTCTATTTCCTTGGTCTGTGTGGCATGGAAGCATGGCTCGCCAGAAGAATCTACTTGGGAACGCAAGGATGACATGCACGAACGTTTTCCAAACCAATTCACAGACCAAGGTATAAATTTACTTTGATTAATTATATCTTACACCATTCTTGACTTTCTACAGTGACTTAGTTTTTAATTTCGAGGACAAAATTTTTATAAGTTTGATAGAATGTAAGATCCCTAATCCTGAAAACCATATTTTTATTTATTTATTAAAAATATCTATTATTTGTAAATCTAGAGGATATTGAACCATTATAAATTTTCCTAAATTATTTTATGTAGAAGACCTTTTGGACAGTTGCCAGTTTAAACCATGTGCACCCCTATAATTTTTAGAATTTTCTATGTATAAATATGTATATATATATATAAATATTATTAATAAGAAAAAGGAATGAGAGAAATAGAAAATAGAAGTTTCTATTGGTGCTAACCCAAAACCCGAACCCGCGTATACTACTTCCCTGCGTAAAATCTACAATAGCAGCAACAGCCGCGTAAACTTTACCTCTCTTCTCCGCGCGTAATTATAATAGTAGCAGTAGCAAACCTACGCGTATAACTCATACGCGTAAACTCTTTCTTTCACTGTGCGTAAACCCAACCTGCCTAATTCTTTTCTTTACGCGTAAAACCACACCCTTTAGAAAATATCAGCAATAGAAGCAAAACTCAACTTTGCTTTGCTTTCTTGACCTATAAGTGTAAGTTTCTCATTGCACGACTCCTTAACACTATTACTAAATAACCCTCAACCGAAACCAAAACCAATAAAAAGAAAAAAAACAGCAGCGGCAGTAGTTTTAGTTTCTTAACCACTAAGTTTTCTCCACCACCTCTTATTCTCTATATATATCCATGAAATGCATCCAAGCCATAAAACCTCACTTCTTCAACTAAAAATACTATTTGGACGTGCACTACCCAGAACTTTTGCTCGACAAGTATACCTTGCCACTGTACTATTATTTATATTTCAATTAAAGCATGATAATGTTTTATTTAGTTATTTGCATTGGACCTTGTTTATGAGACTACTCCAGTATTATGAAGCATTAATTGGTCCATTGGCCGGGACACAGTTATTACACGGATTGTGAGTCTCATATAGATCACGGACTGCGTGACAGGTCTGGCCTCCTGTGCGTATGAGCTGTGCGTTAGGAATAACTGCTGATAGAAACTTTGTATGCTAGTAGACCTGGCGGTTATTTAGAGGTTTTATCGTGTCATGGATGTGGCATGCTTAGAGCATGGGATGGGGAGAACAACAAGTAAGGCATTTTGGCTCCTTTGCACTTTTCTTATATGTAACCCGTACGCTCCACTGGAGATATGCAGGATAACCCCTATACTACATGGCGGCCTCTGTCGTTCAAAAGACGACATGCTTTGTAGGCCTCTGATTCTCCGAGAAAATCATGTCAATCCCATTTATGGCCAGATAGCCCACAGGTTGGAAAGTTGTTCTCAAACTGCATTCACATAAACGGTTAGGTGATCCATTGTATGTTTATATTTCAGTAATTATTGGCATGTTTATATGTATCTTGTTACGTCCCACTGAGGACCTGGTCCCTTTTCAGATATGGACGAGCAGGAGTACCCACAGGAGTACGGACCTGGACCTGACTCCACGTTCCTGATTGAGGAAGCCTTACCCTCAGATTACTTGTGATTTTATTACCGCTGTTTAGAAATGTTGCTACTTCAGTATAGTCATTTTGTAGTAGATTTGTTTCCACCTGACTATCAGACTTGATACTTATATTTGGATATTCAGTATTATTCAGCCCTTTAGTACTATTGATTAATTGTGCTGTAGATAAGATATAGATTGTGTATGACTTGTTGTGACAGTATATTACCACTGGTGGATTGGATATTCATGTACAACGTACGTATGTATATGTTTTCCATATATTAGAGTTCGTATACATACGGCTGGGCGTGTTACGTATTTCTAGTCCTACGTATTTTGGGACTGAGGCGTGATATACTAAGTTTGCTAAATTTGGAGAACTTTATCTTTGGCACTTTTTCGGTGCGAAGTGGGCCACATGTAGACCCCGCCTTGACCCAAAACTGTCAATTCTGCCCCCGTCCAAATTGGACTTATGGGTAGTCAATCCTAGCTATTTCAAATTTTCTAAAAATAATAGTGATGTTCGTTTCAGCATCCGGAGGCGTACTTACAGATTCTACTTTTACAGGAGTAGATGATAAAGTTCAGAGCCCAGGCAAGTGTACCTTGTCAAACCTATAGAGATCCTGTTTATATATACTTCTATGATGTACCTGTTCAACCTAGGACAGTGAGACGTTTCTTAGTGTCCGAACAAGATTCGGGTGTCGATGTCATACGCGGAGTCGTGTAACGTTATTTAGAGAGTTGATTCTACGATCCTATTTTTGCGTGCTTGCTTTACCAAGTACGTCATACCATAGGGCACTTGACACTATTTCATGTGACAGAATATTTCTTAAATTATTCATGGTGATTCTGTATAGTCTTACAAGATTCGTGATATGAGACTTGCATATACAGAGATATCATTATGACTCGTTGTACTAGCTAGAAGTCATGAGCTTGCGTGTTTTGGACATGAGATGTCGTGGACATAAAACGTAAGGTTACATTGGGTGGGGAGAGACACACATGCTACAGGCTGAGTATATATATATATATTTATATATATATATATATATATATATATAATATCTACTGGAGACTACTTGCTGCTACGGGCTCCCCGACACAGAGCCTTTAGTGGTTTCAGCCTGAGTACTAGTGATGCTCTCATTTGCATTTCACTTAGCTAGTTATATAGCTTGCCCTGAGGATCTATTTTTATTTACTGCATTTAATTTAGCTTGAGTGTTTCTTGTACCTTTCTATGTCCCGTGAGGACCTGGATCTGAATTATATCCCCAGGTACAATAGAGGAGGATTATCCCGAGGTTTACGGGATAAGAGCTAACGCTGGAGCAGTATTGGCACCAGAGGACGAGGTTGTGCCAGAGAATTTCTCCTGAGTACTCAGTTATCTATGCTTAGTGTTATTTCATATTTGGACTCATGGACTTATGTATTGGTGTTATTCTATTTTCTTATTATGACGGGTTGTTCCCCAAGACACTACTTATGTGACTTGATAATGGACTATTTATTTTTATCTATTATCTTGACTGGTCTATCATATTGAACTATGTTTACTTTCTGTGGATGAGACAAGAATTATACTATGATAGATGGTGTAGACTTGTATTTGCATTTATTACAGCTTAAGTGCACTCTAATGGGTCCATTAAATTGGGTTTGCCCATTGGAGTTATGTTGCTGGCCATTGCCATGTGGCTAGTCCCTCGGTATTTTGGGACTGGGGCATGACAAGTCTGGTTCTTGAGAATCTTCTCTCTCTGGTCAAAATGAATATAGGTCTCTCCTTATACGAAAGGTCGGTATCAATGACCAATTTTGAATGATCCAGGACTTGGCTTGAATTTGTATATACCGTCGTAACTGAGATACATGGAAAATATTATATATCTTGCGAAGCGACGATGGAAGATCAAGGCGATAAGAAATATCTTACACTCGCTCGAGGATATCGAACGGACCTATATGTCGGGGACTAAGCTTTCCCCGTACACCAAATCTGGTGACTCATCGGGTAGGCAAAATTTGAAGGAATACATGGTCGTCAACAGAGAATTCAAGAGGTCACCAATGAGAATTGGCCTAATGACGTTGATAATCTTGAGCCACCTTAAGATGGTTATGGACTTGCTTGACTATCTCAACTGTCTGGGCTATCATCTCGGGACCAAGAAATTGCCTCTCCCCAATTTTATCCCAAGCTACAAGGAATCTGTACTTTTTACCATACAGTGCCTCGAAGGGTGTAGCGCCACGTTTCTCCTATTCGAGGAGCGCGGCTAAGAAATACAAGACGGTATCGTTCGATCGGGATAGATTGAAACAAGAACTCGTCCTCGTTATAGATTTGTTTCTTCGGAATCGATTCCCATATTCAGTGGACCGTGCCCCCGGGATCGACTTAGCGGCAGAGTCATGAGGGACCTCTCTGCTATCTTTTATTTCCTCGGTTTTCGATGTCACTTGTTGCTTTCGTGCTTTGAGTTGGTTTTGGGATTTGCTTGTTTTCTTTGAACGGTTTCGATAGATTTTATTGTTTTCGTTCATTGAACTGCACTTCAATTCCGAGATTGGAAAGAGAGGAAAGAATATTGATCGAGCTGTTCGTGTTGCAGGTGAACGAGCAATAGGCGGCTTACGAGCGGAGTCGTGAAGCGCCTCTTTCCTTCTCCCTTCCAACTTCTATGTGAGTGGCTACCAACCCGATTAGCTAGCCCTGCTTCCAGTCTTCACACCTAAATCCCTTGCATTCTTGTCGCCCCGATCAAACGATACCAAGTAATAATAAAATATACCAAGATAAAAAGGGAATAGACTTGGATTGTATTGCTTGTCAGTCAACTTGGGAACGATTACTTACACTACATGCTTGTTCGTTTGGAATGTTCATCATATGTTTCAATTTTAGTTATAATGCATATTTCTTCTATAAATTGTGCTATGCATATGGAACACACTTTGATTTGGCATAGATTGATCAGTAAGACTATGCAAAACTGTTTGGGCTATGGAGCTCGCCCATATTCGTTTGAAATTCGTATGAAATGATTCAAACTAAATAATACTTGATCACGGACAACTTGTGCACAAGGTAATTTGGCTTCCGCGGACGGTCGCTGTAACACCCCATTCCGTTCAAGCGGACTGCCGTCTCAATCGGCAATCGTGCAGCTGTCCCGACCCGCTTTGCCTCGATCAAGAAGCAAAGGATATCCAGACTTGTTCCTACAGGAATCCGGCTTCGGCTTTCAGAGGCTCGCTCAGACGTATCGCTCTACCGAGGCGAATCATCGCTAAGGTGGGTGGCTACGGTAAACTTGTCTTTGCTTAGCCAGCACACATAAAATCTGGAATGTTTATGCTAGTCGCTAGGTGAATCACCCCCGGCATGCTAATAAATCCAACGCACCTAGCTAAGGGAATAATTCTAACTTGTATTGATTGCTAGAACATGAAAATGAAATACTGCTTATATACAGACCCTCGCATGCTAAGTCCCTTAACGGTTTCATCTCTCGGCTTACCTTCGGGTCCGAGCAATCGTGTTTACTTGTGTCCCTTAGAAACGCATGCTTGTCTGCTTATGAATGTCTAACGTTATTATACTGTGCAATGTTTAAGCAATCCTGAACGCATGAATGGAACGTAGATGCAATATAAATGAATCATGCTACTGCTTGTCTTGTACTCACGTAGCCTCCGGGCGATAATCACGTAGCCTACGGGCGCACGTAGCCTACGGGCGATATTCACGTAGCCTACGGGCGATAGTCACGTAGCCTATGGGCGCACGTAGCCTACGGGTGATAATCACGTAGCCTTCGGACGAATGAATGTTATTGTTCGATCATGGACAACTTGTGCACAAGGTATAGTTCCTGCGGGCGGCTGCTGGGGCACCGGCACCGTTCCGGCTCCGGACGGAACTAACGTTTAGTCTCACGTAATAGGACAGGGTGGTATGCGGCGCCTAACGTTCTTGCACGTAGCAAACCATCTTCGTCACAGACTAGTGTCCATTATGGCATACGCCAGTGATCACCTTGTACTTAACTTGTTGCATGCTTGCTTGTAAACGAAAGATAAATAATTCATCCTCGCTTAGCGGCTATCCGCGTGCGAGATACTGTATCGCATGAAACAAATAAACTGAACACCTGAACGATCTTGAAAATAAGTACTCGTGTTTGCATATGCTATGCCTCCTGAATGTTTATACATGCCCCTGCTTAAATTAACAATATTTGCCTTGGACAGGGAAGGATAAATGGTAAGTTGGTAAGTCTCGCTGTGTTCCCTCAAACATCGCACGGCGCACTGCCTGACACGTTAGGCTATTCAATGTTTGCATGAAACTGATCCTAAGGCAACTAGAAAGACAACTTAATAGTTGTGCACGGAACCTGTATTACGTGTTTGGTTTTGTCGAGCGGGCGAGTAGCTTCCCCACCAGTGCATTCAATGTACTGATAATCCACCAGTTTGTATGCAGGGTACGGGAGAACCTCGTTCGGTGCTGATGCCTCCTTCGTGCATGCTAAGGCCAGGAGTTCCCTCTGAAGCCTTGCAACGGTGCGTCCGGGACTGAAGCACATATACAAGACATAATATTGGAGCGTCGCCTGACCATCGCCTGACCATCGCCTGTACATTCATTCCACAAATGTAGCCACTTGGCACGCTTTTACTGTTTCAGAGAGAGAGGCTTGAGCGACTTGTAATCTCGTCTATACGCCGCCTGTAACACTTGTTCATATCAATAAAGAGATTACTTTACTTTGTTTCAATGCTTCCGCTATATTGTCGACTCAGTAAACCTGTTATCGATCGCCTATGCGTTCATGACTCTGCTGCACTCGGACAATCTGTGCGACTCTGTGACTTAGAACTCTTGTCGCCAGCCAATGAACCATGGCCTTGCACGGGAGTGGCTCACGCTCGTGCGGCATCAGGTCCGGATGGGTTAAGCGATCATTCCGCGGAAGCGCTGGCGAGGGTGATTCCCGCCTAGCGGGAACGACCGATTTGCCTGCGGGCGATCGGGGCGTGACAGTTGCCAGGGCACTGGGGCCGATCCGATCCGGACGGAAGAGTTCATATAGTCGTTTGTCATGGACGTGATGCTATGTAGCGGGGCTCGCCACCTGCATTGCATATCATTCTTGTCCCGAGACTATAAAGTGTCCCTTTATGGCATCATGCCAGTGATCCCTGTGTATATTTAAATCTGTTGCAAAACTAACTTGTGTCTTCATGGCAGGGAAGGCATGGTAAGTATTGTGCAGGTAGTTCAGACGGACAGGTAAAATCCACCGAACGGTGGCAAGTTCATTTCAGTAAATTGAAGAAAGAAGTACTTGAAGAAAGAAGCTAGAGGAGCCGAAGTCATCTTTCCCGATCCAGTCCAGCTGTAGGTATATCCTCTGATCGTGCCGCTTTTGAAGTACTTGAAGAAAGAAGCTAGCAACCCAAGCATAATGCAGCTTCGTGGCAAAGCCGTCCTCCAGCCCGGAGGTCTATATCATTTTGAAGTTTCGTAAAGGGATGTGATGTACAGGACTACTATCTCATTTTGAGTCAACTCTTTTGTAAGTCCGTACGGCATATTAGCTGACTCGTTCAAGAGTTTGTAATAGATGTTCATTATCAATAAAGAGAACTTTTCCATGTTTCAAATCTGTGTTTTAATTTATCTGTGTACTCTGAATATGTGCTTGCTATGCAAATCATTAAAGCCTTGTGTGGGCGCAACCCCAGGCCCGCACGGCGGTCACGATTCGGGGGACGCCTCAACGATTCCAAGAAATCGGGTCGTGACAAAGGGTACCATCTAGATACTTATTTGGAAACTGTTGTTGTTAGATAATTCGACCAAGTGTAAGTGATCCTCCTACGTACCACCAAAGTCAAGGGTACATGATCGAAGAATATTTTCTAGAGTCTGGATCGTACGTTCTGACTGACCATCTGTTTGGGGATGATAAGTTGTACTGAACTTCAGACGGGTAGCCAGACTCTGCTGTAGACTCTGCCAAAAGTGAGATATGAATCTGGAATCTTTATCTGATACGATGCTGACTGGAACTCAATGAAGTTTGGCAATCTGATTCATGTACATCCGACCCAACTACTCTGTAGACAGTCCCACTCTAAAGGAAAGGAAGTGAGCAACATTTGTGAGTCGATCCACTATTACCCAAATTGTATCTCTGCCAACTGGGGATCTAGAAAGACCGGTCAAAAAATTTATGGTGATTTGGTCCCACTTTTATTCCGAAATTGGTAAAGTTTGAAGAAGTCATGTGGGTCTCATATGCTCAGCCTTCACTTGCTGACAAACCAAACACCGAAAGACAAACTAAGCTATATTTCTCTTCATACCATTCCACTTGAAATACTGACGAATATCTCTGTACATATTCATTTCTTTTTGGTAAACGAAATATTGAGAACTGTGTGCTTCTGACATGATCTCTTAATAGATATCTCCACTTGGCACACAAAGACGATTACGAAATTGGAGAGTTTCATTACTATGAATGCTTAGTTCTGTTCTATGCCCTGCCTTGCATTCTGATCTAAGTCGATAAAGCTTAACATCCGTTGACTGTGCTGCTTTGATCCTCTCTATAATACTAGATTGAACTTACAAGCCAGCCATCAATGTCATGTTATCAGGTATTATTACTTCTATGCCTATATCCTGAAGATATTCTAAAATCTCTCGCTGCATCATAAGAAAATTAGCTCCTGCTCTCTGGCTCAAAGCATCTGCCATAACATTAGACTTTCCATGATGATACTGAAGGTCAAGATCATAGTTCGTCATCAATTCTAGCCATCTTCTCTACCTCATTTTGAGATCCTTCTGAGTAAAGACGTACTTAAAACTCTTATGATCATTATAAATCTCTACTCGATCTCCATATAGGTAATGTCTCCAAAGTTTGAGTGCGAAGACAACTTCTGCTAACTCTAAGTTGTGTGTTGGATAATTCTTCTCATGGTCTCAAAGCTGTCGGAACGCATAAGTTATAACCTTACCATGCTGCATAAGAACACACCCTAGTCCTTTTCCTGATGCATCGTAATATGTTGTGAAACCATATGTCCCATCCAGAAGCGTTAAAATAGGTGTCATAATCAACTTCCGCTTGAGCTTCTTAAAAGAGGTTTGATATTTATCTGTCCAATCAAAGCTCACATCTTTACGGGTTAACTGCGTCAAGGGCGGAAATTCCAGGAAAGTCTGATACAAATTTTCGATAATATCCTACTAGTCCCAAAAAACTACGAACTTCTACCACTGTTCTAGGTACTGTCCACATCTCCACGGCTTCTATCTTCTGGGGATTCACTTTTACTCCACCTTTTGCAATAATGTGACCCAAGTACGAAATGCGATCAAGCCAGAACTCGCACTTGCAGTACTTGGCATATAACTTTTTTCTCTAAGGACTTGAAGAACTGCACGAAGATGCTGCTCGTGCTCAGTTTTACTTCGACTGTAAACCAAGATATCATCGATGAATACTATCATGAACTTGTCAAAGTATGGCATGAAAATACGATTCATGAGATCCATAAATACTCTTAACGCATTGGTTGCTCCAAAGGGCATTACTAGAAACTCCCAATACCCATATCTTGATATGAATGCCATCTTGGGTATATCTTGTTCTCTGACTCTGATCTGATGATATCCCGACCATAGATCAAACTTGGAAAATACTTCTGCTCCACTAATCTGATTGAACAAGTTATCGATCCTTGGCAAGGGATACTTGTTCTTGATGGTTACTGTATTGAGGGTACGATAATCAACACACAATCGTGACTTACCGTTCTTCTTTTTTACTAGTAGCATCGGGGCTCCCCAAGGCGATCCACTAGCACAAATGAATCCCTTGGTTCTTAATTTTTTAATTCGCAACCAGACTTCCAACTATGATGGTGTCATCCTATAGACTCTCTCTGACATTGGCGCTGTTTTGGAAAGTAGATCGATGGTAAAATCACTCTCTCTTTCTGGTGGCATGCTTGAAAGTTCTTCAGAGAATTCATCAAAAACTCTGAGAAATTGTACTCTTTCTTCTACTGCCATTCTCATGATTGTTGATGAAGACTCCGTCTCTTCTCTAGAAAATGAGAATTCTTCTTCTCGGGGAATACGAAAGATAACCTTGCCAGCATGGCAATCTATCGTTGCGTATCAGACACTCAAACAATTCATTCCTAGGACGACGTCATAATCTCCTACAGAAAACTTTATCAGTCTAGCGGGAAACTGTCGTCCGCACACTACGACCCGATACGAGGTATAAACTCTATATACTCCCATGATACTGTTACCAGTAAGTATATTGAGTCTTACTGATAATAATTTGAGTTCTAATCCAACTTGTGTCGCAAATCATGCTAACATAAAAGAATGGGATACACCTGAACCAAACAATACTGAAGCTGAATGAGAGTTGCCGAGAATGGTACCTGCCACCACCTCACAAGAAGCTAACTACTCTTCCATAGTAAGCGCATTGTCTGACCTCATCCTCTCGGTGCTGGTCCTCTCTGCTACGGACCTCCTTGCCTGGCCTATGCTTTGGCCTACGCATACTACTGTGACCTTTTTTGTTGGAATAATTGATATTGGGTCGGCAAAGGCCTATGACCATGGTGTTGCTGAACCGACACTGGAGTCCTATACTATGGTCCTGTCGGGGATGATGCTGATGAACTAGCTCTGTTTGGGCAAGATCCTACTATATGGTCTGGGGCTCCACAAGCTAAGCACAACCCTTGTGCTCTACGACACTCTGAGATCACGTGTCCTGGTTTTCCACCATATGAAAATCCTACATAAGAAGATATCATTTTTTGCTGAGTTTGAGTTGGTACTGTTTGCTGAACTAAGGCTGTTGAAACTGGCCTCCTCGGAGATCCGATAGTTAAATCCCTAACTGTCGGGGCTGGTGCTGAAGACTGGTTATAAGAACCACCTGAAGTATGGGTCCTCTTACGACCTCCAGTCCTATCCACTATTTTTTGAGACGTATACTCATGCCTCCTTGCTACCCGTAATACTGCATCAAAAGTCTGGAACTAATGTTGTTTTACTGCCAATATGATCTCCAAATGTCATGACCCGTACCCAAAAAATCGTGCATGAGTCGTGGGTACGTCCAGCCTACGCCGCAGCATCGGCGGTAGAATGCTGTCTAGGTCTACTATCTAGCTAACAATCTCACACAATCAATATATATACCTGTCAAGATCCCAACTCCAAACGGAGGAGCAATATCATAATGATAATCACAAGTACTCAATCACGAATCTAAGCACGATAAGATAACACAGAAGTCTAACAACTACAAAGTCTAAACAACCGCAGCTGAAAACAACCACAACAATAATAATAATACAACATCCTGAATCATATACAATACAAGGTCTCAATCCAAAACCGGGAACAAATCCGGTACCAAAAGCTAATAAAAACAATAACAAGGTCCTAGTGATCCCAGCTACCAACCCGGAATCACTCCTAAACTAGGGGGTCCCTGTCTGCACCATCGACAGGCTGAGGTCCATAAAAGGTCGAACACCAATCCTCCGGATCCTCTAAAAAAATATGTCCATTCAGGACTGGAGCAAGTACGCCTCTAATAGCAGTTCCAGTTAAATGATAAAAACTATAAAGCAGTTGTAGCAAGTAGCAAGAAGAAGAAAATAAAGTATGAACAAGGAAATATATACATATCACTAGTGCATAAAGGTAAAGATGCATGAGTATCAGAAGCAAGATAGTAATGACTGCAAGATACAAGAAATCTAAACTAAGATCAAGTATGTGCACAAGAACGTGTAGTGAGTCCAGCAAGAGTACATGTAATGAGTCAAGTCCAAAAAATATAAGTGAGACCAGCAAGAAATACAAGAGAGTCCAGACTAGAAAGAATAAACTCGTGTCTTTGAAATACCTATTTCGACATATAAACGGCTAGGGGTAAGTACGGCTCACCCCGCACTGGGTGCGCGGCTGCTATCATTCCAGATTAGACCAGAGGGGGGTAATTCCAGTTGGTAATATTTACATGTCTACTTGAGTATTTTCCCACCCTAATTAGTACAAGTGAATCCAAGACCCGACACGTAAATCAAGTATGAGTCCAGCCAGAAAAATGAGTGATGCCTATAGTGATGCCAGTAGGTGATTCCAGAATAGAGGCCAGAAACATGAAATATATGTGTCGCAAGTAAAAGAATCCAGAAATTGCCGTGCCAAAAAATTAGATGATACTATACTAGAAGCTGAATCATAATAATCATCAGATAATGGAAACTATCAGAGAAGTACTCGCCTGACGCCCGGAGCAACTGACGATCCGAACTGGTACCGCAAGGACCTATTGCAAAAAAGCAAGGTTAAACAGGTTTCTAATAAGTTAAATAGATATAAAATAACTAAAGATAGGCTTCTAGGGTCGTTCTAGGTCAATCGGGTCAAACCGGTAAAATCTGGGCCAAAAAGTCAATTCTTGATCCAAAAAGTCAACTCTGGGTCAAATCAAGGTCAAAAGTTGACTTTGGCGGTTAACCAGGTCAACTACGGTCAACTCTATGTCAAACTAGGGTGCCCTAAAAATTCTAGGTCAAAACTAGGTCATTAAGCTAATAAACCCTCAAACTCGCCTCCTTGAGATACCGGGATACCCTCGGTATCCGATACCTCAACCTACGCTATACGCCCCGCCTATGCCCTCTATAATATATACTAGCATGCATATATATATATATATATATATATATATATATATATATATATATATATATATATATATATATATATATATAAGGATCTCTAACCTCAATCTTAGGCTAAAACCCAATACCTTGCCCCAACGCTCAATACCTTGAGTATCTCAAGGTATTGAGATACTCAAGCTTTACCCCTCACTAACACTAGTTAACTAACTAACTATCTATAATATATACACATACACACATATACATATATATAGAAACACACACATACACACACACACACACACACACAACCACACACAACACACAAACACCAACACCAACGCACGCACAACCACCCAAACACCTAGGAATATATATAAATATATAAAATATAACTCGAGAACTCTAGTACACACTCCTTAAAGCTAAACCAACGCGCGCACAAGCCCAAAACCTAGTAACCAAGTCAAAATGGCTATTCGGTCATTTCGACGAACACGTGGAGTACGGTTCGTGAAACCTCGTGAAACGCGCACCAAAACTACTCAGAATTGGCCCAAAATTTACCTATGGATTCTAATCGATGTCTAGATCCTAGAAAAAATATTACTTCGTCGATTCTAGGTCCATGGCAAAAACGCGCATGCACATAGAACCTATGACGACGAAAACCCCCAAATCGCCCGAAACGCTCAAATCTCCGCGACACGACCTCACGTGTCCGAACGGGGGCACGTACTTATCCTCAAGACACCCAAGCACGTCTACCTAGGTCCGTCTAACCTAGGGCAACACCAAAAATTGGGCCAATCTCGGATTTCACCCAAAATTGACACAAAACCTAATGTCAAAGTCTCCAAACACATCCAAACAAGATCCAACTTCCTCCCACGGGTAACCCTAAGGTCTAGGAAGGTTCTAAACTACTAATTACACTATATTAGAGTAATTACAAGGGAAAAAAATTAGGGTTTACCTCTTGGGAGTTGGAATCCCAAGCCAAAGTCTCAAAAAAGCTCCAAATCCACCACACCAAGCTTCCAAGCTTCCAACCCAAGCTCTAACACCAATTTTAAGCTCTACACATCTAGGTTAGTGGAAAGCAAAGGGTTAGGGTTCACATCCATGAAGAATAGAAGAAGAAAGAGAAGAAATGACTTACTTACTTGCTTGAAATAGGAAGTGGGAAGAAGAAAGGATGAAGAAAAGAAGAAGAAAGGGTGGAGAAGATGAAGAAGAAGTGAAATTAGAATGAAGAATAGGGGGGCTGCTATCCAGGTCTGGAAAGGGTCGGCCAAGCATGTAGAAATAGGTTTACATGGATGGAAATGACTAAAAAGCCCTCCCCTTTAGTCATTCTAATTGGGGTTTGGGTTTGGGGTTCCAAATGCACTCAAATAAATCCCTAATCGCTCCAACTAACTAATAAAAATATAAATAACTATTCTAAGACAATAAATAAGTCTAACAAGAGTGTTGGTTGGGTCTGGCATGGGTCCATTAGGGTCTGACATGGGTCTAGGCTAGCCAAAATCCTAAAATAACTAATAAAAAATAATACAACCAACAATTAAATATTAATACAAATATTTATGATAAATACACAATTAACCAAATAAAAAAATATCCTGCTCTAGAAATGGGGTAGTGACAAGCCTATCCTCCTTAGAAAATTTCGTCCTCGAAATTTAAAGTCGATCGCACTCCCTCTAGGTCAAACCCCCCAATAATCACAGTCAAGAAATTATGCTTAAACAACATACAAGATTATGGTCCTACTGGTCGTGTTATCACAGTCTCAATCAGGGTCACTACACTATCTACCACAGCACAAAGAAAGTCTAACAGGTACTAATGAAGCACACCACAAGGAATATAAATGACAAGAAGAAGAACAAAGAGACAGACCTGCTAAGCCGACACCCGTAGCATCGGCCTCCTCGACCGTCAACGCATAAGCCCTTTCCTGCTGGGGTATCTCCCTCTGCTGGTATGGGGCATGATGCTGTGCCACAGATGGCCTAGCTCCAACTCTCCGATCCTGTGCTTCACCAAAGAAGGTGCAGTGGGGCAATCTCGGATCTGGTGAGCAGCGGATCCACAGAAAAGACACACCTTCAGCCTCCTCCTACAAACATCCCAAGTGTGTCCTGCCTTCCTGCAGAAGGCATAAGTGGGCACTCTCTGATCCTGACCTTGCTGCGCTGCCTGCTGCGCTGTCTTCTGCCCATAAGGAGGCTTAGCTGGTCCGGCACTACCACTCGTACTGCCTGAATCATCCCTGACTCTCTTGGACTTGATCTCCAAGTCATCCTCTGCCCTCTGAGCGTCTCCTACTACCTGCTCGAAAGTCATCTCGTGGTCGCTCCTAGTCAAACACTTGACCGCCATGACCAAGCCCTTGAAAAATTTCCTCGCCTTTGCTACCTCACTCAAGCCCTCCACAAATCTGCCCAGACGGAAGAACTCCGCTGCATACTCGTCCACCATTATGCTCCCCTGAACGAGTACCTCGAACTGGCTCCCCAAAGAACTGAGTGCCACATCTGGGAAAAACTTCTCCTTAAAAAGCCTCTTAAATGCCTCTCAAGTAAGCCCTGGTACCGCAATCCTCGTATCAGTGCGATACCATGTCAAAGCAAGGTCGAACATCTGACTACCCGCTGCCTTTATCTGCATGCTGTCTGGAATCTGTCCCAGCCTGAAGATCCCCTCGATCTGCTCTATCCAGTCATCCGCGTACAGGATTCCTTCTGTACCCCGGAACTCCTTGGGCTGCATCCTCTGGAAGTCAATGATGCTTCCCGGCCTCAGATGTTGAGTCTGATCTGCCTGTGGCTGAATCTGTGCCACCCTATCCACTGCCGTCATGGCTACTTGGTGGGCATTCTCAATGCCCAGCCTCATCACATCCACCTGACGGTGCTGCGCGTCCATCATCTCCCTGAAGAAAGCAAACAACTGCGCGGCGTCTACTGGGGCAGGAAGTGGTAGAAGAGGTACCACCGGAACGACTGGGGTATTCCTAGGATCGACAAGTGGAGGAGGATCCCCGAGAGAAGCAGATGCTCCCTCGACCGCAGGAGTAGTGAGTGGAGCGGTAGCAGCTGCCTGAATACGAGCTGGACGAGAGGTAGCAGACCTCTCGGTAGCAAATGTTAGGGTGGTACGATGGGATCGTTTCTTTGGAGGCATCCTGAACACAGATCAAAAGAAGTCAATATGGCGCAAGATACAATATCATCAAAGAAGGACAGTAATATTTCAAAAGAAATAATTTCAGAATAATTAGATTAGAATTGTTCCTAGTCGTGATTGAGTAGACTCTCATCCTAGATCCTATATCCTAGAGCAGGCTCGCAGCAGTACAACTAAATCATTGTACTACCACGATATCGCACTAATTGCGAATCGAGACCTGCATGGGGCCGCCACCAAAACTGTGTCACGACCCGCACCCGAAAAATTGGGCATGAGTCATGAGTACGTCCAGCCTACGCCACAGCATCGGCGGTAGAACGCTGTCTAGGTCTACTATCTAGCTAACAATCTCACACAATCAATATATATACCTGTCTAGATCTCAACTCCAAACGGAGGAGCAATATCATAATGATAATCACAAGTACTCAATCATGAATCTAAGCACGATAAGATAACACAGAAGTCTAACAACTACAAAGTCTAAACAACTGCAGCTGAAAACAACCACAACAACAATAATAATAATAATACAATATCCTAAATCATATACAATACAAAGTCTCAATCCAAAACTGGGAACAAATCCGGTACCAAAAGCTAATAAAAATAATAACAAGGTCCTAGTGATCCCAACTACCAACCCGGAATCACTCCTAAACTAGGGGGTCCCTGTCTGCACCATCGACAGGCTGAGGTCCATAAAACGTCGGACACCAATCCTCCGGATCCTCTGAAAAAATATGTCCAGTCAGGACTGGAGCAAGTACACCTCTAACAGCAGTTCCAGTTAAATGATCAAAACTATAAAGCAGTTGTAGCAAGGAGAAGGAAATAAAGTATGAACAAGGAAATATATACATATCACTGGTGCATAAAGGTAAAGATGCATGAGTATCAGAAGCAAGATAGTAATGACTATAAGATACAAGAAATCTAAACTAAGATCAAGTATGTGCACAAGAACGTGAAGTGAGTCCAGCAAGAGTACATGTAATGAGTCAAGTCCAAAAACTATAAGTGAGACCAGCAAGAAATGCAAGAGAATCCAGACTAGAAAGAATGAACTCGTGTCTTTGAAATACATGTTTTGACATGTAAACGGCTAAGGGTAAGTACGGCTCACCGCGCACTGGGTGCGTGGCTGCTATCATTCCAGATTAGACCAGAAGGGGGTAATTCCAGTGATTCCAGTTGGAAATATTTACATGTCTACTCGAGTATTTCCCCCCCCCGACTAGTATAAGTGAATCCAAGACCCGACACGTAAATCAAGTATGAGTCCAGCCAAAAACATGAGTGATGCCTGTAGTGATGCCAGTAGGTGATTCCAGATAGAGGCCAGAAACATGAAATATACGTGTCGCAAATAAATAAATCCAGAAATACCAGTCTGTGTCGTGCCAAAAAATCAAATGATACTATACTAGAAGCTGAATCATAATAATCATCAGATAATAGAAACTATCAGAGATTGTACTCACTTGACGTCCTGAGCAACTAGCGATCCGAACTGGTATCGCAAGGACCTATTACAAAAAACAAGGTTAAATAGGTTTCTAATGAGTTAAACAGATATAAAATAACTAAAAATAGGCTTCTAGGGTCGTTCTAGGTCAATCGGGTCAAACCGGTGAAATCTGGGCCAAAAAGTCAACTCTGGGTCCAAAAAGTCAACTATGTGTCAACTATAGGTCAAAAGTTGACTTCGACGGTCAAATGGGTCAACTACGGTCAACTCTAGGTCAAACTAGGGTTCCCCTAAAATTCTAGGTCAAAACTAAGTCATTAAGCTAATAAACCCACAAACTCGCCTCCTTGAGATACCGGGATACCCTCGGTATCCGATACCTCAACCTATGCTATACGCTCCACCTATACCCTCTATAATATATACTAGCACGCATATATATATATATATATATATATATATATATATATATATATATATATATATATATATATAAGGATCTTTAACCTCAATCCTAGGCTAAAACCCAATACCTTGCCCCGACGCTCAATACCTTGAGTATCTCAAGGTATTGAGATACTCAAGCCTTACCCCTCACTAACACTAGTTAACTAACTATATATAATATATACACATACACACATATACATATATATAGAAACACACACACACACACACACACACACACACACACATATATATATATATATATATATATATATATATACACACACACACTAGCACACTAACACAACACACACAAACACCAACACCAACGCACGCACAACCACCAAAACACCTAGGAATATATATAAATATATAAAATATAACTCAAGAACTCTAGCACACACTCTCTGAAGCGAAACCAACGCGTGCACAAGCCCGAAACCTAAAAACTAAGTTGAAATGGCTATTCGGTCATTTCGACGAACACGTGGAGTACGGTTCGCAAAATCTTGTGAAACGCACACCAAACCTACTCGAAATCGGCCAAAAATTTACCAACGGGTTCTAATCGGTGTCTAGATCCTAGAAAAATGCTACCACGTCGATTCTAGGTCTGTGACAAAAATGCGCACGCACATAGAACCTACGACGACGAAAACCCCCAAATCGTCCGAAACGCTCAAATCTCCGCGACATGACCTCACGTGTCCGAACGGGGACACGTACTTATCCTCAAGACACCCAAGTACGTCTACCTAGGTCCGTCTAACCTAGGGCAATACCAAAAATTGGGCCAATCTCGGATTTCACCCAAAATTGACACAAAACCTAATGTCAAAGTCTCCAAACACATCCAAATAAGCTCCAACTTTGTCCCACGGGTAACCCTAAGGTCTAGGAAGGTTCTAAACTACTAATTACACTATATTAGAGTAATCACAAAAGAAAAAAAAATCAGGATTTATGTCACGACCCAATTCCGTAGAATCAATTGAGGCGTCCCCCGAATCGTGACCGCCGTGCGGGCCTAGAGTTGCGCCCGCACAAGGCTTTAATGATTTGGATAGCAAGCACATATTCAGAGTACGCAGATAAATTGAAACACAGATTTATAATATGGAAAAGTTCTCTTTATTGATAATGAACATCTATTACAAACTCCTGAACGAGTCAGCTAATATGCCGAACGGCTTACAAAAGAGATGACTCAAAATGAGATAGCAGTCCTGTACATTACATCCCTTTATAAACTCAAAACGATAAGGACCTCCAGGCTGGAGGACGGCTTTGCCGCGGAGCTGCATTTGTGTATGAAGAGTTGCAGCTTCTGGCTTCAAAATGCTTCGAGGGCGCGGTAAAGATGCGCCAACAGCTGGACTGGATCGGGAAGACGACTTCGGCTCCTCGCTCGGTTCGCCTTGGTGCGGAGAACCTGTTTCAACGAGGGTCAGCATATCGAAACATGCTGGTGAAGGAAAGCTAGCCGAACTATACCAATTAACACGTTGTTTAGTGAAGCATGCATATTTTGTGGGTTTTTATCTTGCCTTAGTTCATTTACAAGTAAGCAGCATATAGAATTTACTGAAATGAACGTGCCACCGTTAGGTGGATTTTTACCTGACCGTCTGAATTACCTGCACAATACTTACCATGCCTTCCCTGCCACGAAGACACAAGTTAGTATGCAACAGGTTTAAATATACACGTTGGGATCACTGGCTAGAAGCTATTTTGGACCGTTTAGTCTTGAACGAGGATGGAATGCAGCAAAGATGCGTTGGTGGCTGCAGACTATCCTTGTCCAGATGCGTGAGACTATCGTGAAGTTCCGCCCGGACCGGATCGGTGCCAGTGCCCCAGCGACCGTCCGCAGGAACCCGTTACCTTGTGCACAAGTTGTCCGTAATCAATCGTTCGTGATACGTTAACGTTGATGCGTTGAGGCAACGTGAACATGAGGCAAGCAACATTACATGATTCGTTTTGCATAGTCTTTCTGACAGTTTATTTCATAACAAGTGTATTTCATGCTTAGCACAATTTATGAAAGAAGATGCATTCTAACTAAATTGAAGCATGTATAGAACATTCCCAAACGAACAAGTAAGCATATGAGTAATCGTTCGTGCAGTTTATTGACAAGCATATATACCAAGTCTATTCTCTTTTATCTTGGTTTCTTTTTATTATTATTTGGTATCGTTTGATCGGGGCAAAGGAGTGAAGCTTGGAAGCAGGGCTAGCTAATCGGTTTGGTAGCCACTCACTTAGATTTTTGGAAAGAAGAAGGAAATAGGCGCTTCACGACTCCGCTCGCAAGCCGCCTACTGCTCGTTCACCTGCACACGAACAGTTCGATTAATACTTCTTCCTCTCTTTCCAATCTTGGAATAGAAGTGCAAGTCAATGAACGAAAATAATAAAAATCATCGAAACCGTTCAAGGAAAACAAGCAAATCCCAAAACCAACTCAAAGCACGAAAGCAACAAGCGACATCGAAAACCGAGGCAATAAAAGATAGCAGCGGAGAGATCCCTCCTGACTCTGCCGCTAAGCCGATCATTGGGGCGCAGTCCACTGAATATGGGAATCGATTCCGAAGAAACAAATCCATAACGAGGACGAGTTCTTAATTTAATCTATCCCGATCGAACGATACCGTCTTGTATTTCTTAGCCGCGATCTCCACACCGGGAGAACGGGGCGCTACATCCTATCCAACTAATTGAAAATTTTATCCCGAAACTTAAGAACAATGCTTACCGTTAAGGGTGATGAACAGAATAGTTTGGGCAATCACGAATTTGGTGGGTGGAGTCACCGCAAATGAGATATTGCCCGAGTTTCTTGCGGCACGTTTCAACTGTGTGCCCTGGTTTCTTACAATAAGAACATGGTTGCCCTGGGTTTCCTCTTCGTAGACCGCCGTGGTTAGGGCGCTTTGCAGCGGTGTTTCCTCTATCGTTGCCTTGGCGTTTGTGATTGTAGGCAGGCATAGTGCCGGTGGAAACGTGAGGATACTGCGGTTCCAGAGATAGGGGATGATTCATGACTTCACGCATTGTTCCATACTGATTATTGACTATGTGCCCATGAATGGCAGGGCGCAGACCGCCTTCAAACCTTCTTGCTCGACTCGCTGCATCAGGTAAATAGGCTCTAGCGAATTTTGAGAGTCGGTTGAATTCGGCGGAGTACTGTTTCACCGTCATACTGCCCTGCCTCAGTTGCACGAAATCATTTTGCATCTGACGTTGTACTGGAGGGGGTATAAACTCCTCTTCAAACGCGGCACGAAAAGTCATCCACGAGATCGCCTCCTCTCCGTGATCAAATTGGAGAGATCGTCGATGCATGTCCCACCAATCGTGCGCGTTGAGGCGGAGATGTAGTTGCACACAGTCGACGCGCTTCTCTTCGGGAACTTCTAGCAGAGCGAAGTGATCTTCAAGCTCGGCTAGCCAATCTAGAGCTACCACTGGGTCCTCAGTCCCGTTGAATGGGGTATTGCAGACTTTCTTGAAGAGTCCCAAGTTGAAGGCAGTCACATCCCTCGGCCTTAGAATTTATGGCGTCTCTACTTCAAGCACGGGCTGTTCCACCGGAGTCGTTGCTGTTGCGATGGAATGGTTGGCAGCCCAAGTCTGAGCAATCTGTTGCAGGGCATCCACCTGCTTTTGTTGGACTGAGAATCGGGTCTCTAGATTGCTCTCGAGCTTGGCTTGGCGAGCATCATCTCTTTGTCATTGCGTTTCTAGCATTTGTAGCACCCGCTCAAGCGGGTCGACTTGAGATATGCCTCGCTGGCTCCGAGAGCTTCCCGAAGTGCCCGAACTGCTTTCTTGTATTTCGTTCGGTGGTTGCGCTACAGATTGCGCTGGATCCATTCCTTCAAAAAAAGGTAAATTACATTAGGATCATAATGTATTATGGACTTATTGCATGAACGTATCTCATTTTGGCCTAGCGAGTTCAAGAGTTCGCACAGGAATTTGATCGTTAAAGGAACTTTTCCAGCACGAAGTCTAAGGAACTTGAATCTGTGCTCTGATACCACTATGTCACGACCCAATTCCGTAGAATCAATTGAGGCGTCCCCCGAATCTTGACCGCTGTACGGGCCTGGAGTTGCGCCCGCACAAGGCTTTAATGATTTGCATAGCAAGCACATATTCAGAGTACGCAGATAAATTGAAACACAGATTTATAATATGGAAAAGTTCTCTTTATTGATAATGAACATCTATTACAAACTCCTGAACGAGTCAGCTAATATGCCGATCGGCTTACAAAAGAGATGACTCAAAATGAGATAGCAGTCCTGTACATTACATCCCTTTATAAACTCAAAACGATAAGGACCTCCAGGCTGGAGGACGGCTTTGCCACGGAGCTGCATTTGTGTATGAAGAGTTGCAGCTTCTGGCTTCAAAATGCTTCGAGGGCGCGGTGAAGATGCGCCAACAGCTGGACTGGATCGGGAAGACGACTTCGGCTCCTCGCTCGGTTCGCCTTGGTGCGGAGAACCTGTTTCAATGAGGGTCAGCATATCGAAACATGCTGGTGAAGGCGAGCTAGCCGAACTATACCAATCAACACGTTGTTTAGTGAAGCATGCATATTTTATGGGTTTTTATCTTGCCTTAGTTCATTTACAAGTAAGCAGCATATAGAATTTACTGAAATGAACGTGCCACCGTTAGGTGGATTTTTACCTGACCGTCTGAATTACCTGCACAATACTTACCATGCCTTCCCTGCCACGAAGACACAAGTTAGTATACAACAGGTTTAAATATACATGTTGGGATCACTGGCTAGAAGCCATTTTGGACCGTTTAGTCTTGAATGAGGATGGAATGCAGCAAAGATGCGTTGGTGGCTGCAGACTATCCTTGTCCAGATGCGTGAGACTATCGTGAAGTTCCGCCCGGACCGGATCGGTGCCAGTGCCCCAGCGACCGTCCGCAGGAACCCGTTACCTTGTGCACAAGTTGTCCGTGATCAATCGTTCGTGATACGTTAACGTTGATGCGTTGAGGCAACGTGAACATGAGGCAAGCAACATTACATGATTCGTTTTGCATAGTCTTCCTGACAGTTTATTTCATAACAAGTGTATTTCATGCTTAGCATAATTTATGAAAGAAGATGCATTCTAACTAAATTGAAGCATGTATAGAACATTCCCAAACGAATAAGCAAGCATATGAGTAATCGTTCGTGCAGTTTATTGACAAGCATATATACCAAGTCTATTCTCTTTTATCTTGGTTTCTTTTTATTATTATTTGGTATCGTTTGATCGGGGCAAAGGAGTGAAGCTTGGAAGCAGGGCTAGCTAATCGGGTTGGTAGCCACTCACTTAGATTTTTGGAAAGAAGAAGGAAATAGGCGCTTCACGACTCCGCTCGCAAGCCGCCTACTGCTCGTTCACCTGCACACGAACAGTTCGATTAATACTTCTTCCTCTCTTTCCAATCTTGGAATAGAAGTGCAAGTCAATGAACGAAAACAATGAAAATCATCGAAACCGTTCAAGGAAAACAAGCAAATCCTAAAACCAACTCAAAGCACGAAAGCAACAAGCGACATCGAAAACCGAGGCAATAAAAGATAACAGCGGAGAGGTCCCTCCTGACTCTGCCGCTAAGCCGATCCTTGGGGCGCAGTCCACTGAATATGGGAATCGATTCTGAAGAAACAAATCCATAACGAGGACGAGTTCTTAATTCAATCTATCCCGATCGAACGATACCGTCTTGTGTTTCTTAGCCGCGATCTACGCACCGAGAGAACGGGGCGCTACAGTTTACCTCTTGGGAGTTGGAATCCCAAGCCAAAGTCTCCAAAAAGCTCCAAATCCACCACACCAAGCTTTCAAGCTTCCAACCCAAGCTCCAACACCAATTCTAAGCTCTACACATCTAGTTTAGGGGAAAGCAAAGGGTTAGGATTCACATCCATGAAGAATAGAAGAAGAAAGAGAAGAAATGACTTACTTACTTGCTTGAAATAGGAAGTGGGAAGAAGAAAAGAAGAAGAAAGAGTGGAGAAGATGAAGAAGAAGTGAAATGAGAATGAAGAATGGGTGGGGGGGCTGTCCAGGTCTGGAAAGGGTCGGCCAAGCATGTAGAAATAGGTTTACATGGATGGAAATGACTAAAAAGCCCTCCCCTTTAGTCATTCTAATTGGGGTTTGGGTTTGGGGTTCCAAATGCACTCAAATAAATCCTTAATCACTCCAACTAACTAATAAAAATATAAATAACTATTCTAAGCCAATAAATAAGTCTAACAAAGGTGTTGGTTGGGTCTGGCATAGGTCCACTAGGGTCTGACATGGGTCCAGGCTAGCCAAAACCCTAAAATAACTAATAAAAAATAATACAACCAACAATTAAATATTAAAGCAAATATTTATGATAAATACACAATTAACCAAATAAAAAAAATATCCTGCTCTGGAAATGGGGTAGTGACACCAAATGAAGCTAATGCTAGAACCTCCTTCCTCGATCTAATTTGGTCGTCACCAAGGTGGGAGCAAACCGACTAAGTTTGCAGAATTCTGTCGTATAACCGTCGACTGTCCTGCCCTTCTACTTCAAGTTGTTAAACCTTTATTGCAGATCATAATATGACCTCGCGTTAAAGTATCTGGTCTGAAACCTTTCACTGAAGACAGCCCAATGGACGAGGATTGTTAATGAATGTGCAGCCCACCAGTCTCGGGCCAGGTCTAGCAACTGCATTCGAACTACTGATACTTGCTCTTTGTCCGACACTCCTGCTGCCTCTAGGATAGCTTGAGTGTCCTGAAGCCACCCATCTGAGGCAATCGCATCCTCGGTGCCATAGAAATACGAGGGTTTGAGGCGCTTGAAGTTGATCACCGAGTTGTTGGCACGATGTCCGCTTCTTTCCAAAATCTCCTTACTGACAGAATGAGTACGTCCTCTCGATGTCCTTGACATGCCAATAACTCCCGAAAGATAGCAATTAGCACATTGTTGTCCCCTCCTGCATCAGGTACTGGTTGCACAAGAGGTATTGATTGGATCTGGGGTTCCTCATTTTGAGCTGTTTTGGACCCAACCCCGAAATGCTGCGGCTGAACCTCGAGGTTTTGCTGGGCATCTGGATGTTGTCCTGCTACTGAAGGAACTCTAGCTGGATGATCAGAAGGAACAGAAACAATGTCCCTGAAAGATAAAGGATACAAGGATCATCAAAGGGACGAACATAATTGATCGAGGATCAAAGCAGATGTTGAATCAAGATTTCAGGGATATAAATTCGATACTGGAGGAGATCAAGGAGTAACTTGATTGAGACATCTAAAACACATTGGTAAAACCCCCACACTTCTGAATTTTCAGACCTGCATGGGCCACCACTTAGTCCTTGTCATGCCCCAGAACAAGAATACTGGAGAGTGGGGTCAGACAAAGCCATCTACGTACACCAGAGTACTCTATATCCCGAGATACGGTCATGACTGTCTAGACATATGAGGGTTTACTCTACAATCCATCCAGCAATCCTGGGTCAAGAATCCTAGGTGTCCCAATCTCAAGCAAGCAACAAGTTTACAAGATGTATGATCACCAACATATAATAGTAAGGCGTCCCAAACTATACATACCCAGATGATCATGAAGCTAGTACCAAAATGATGAACTAGCAAGACTACCATATTATATGATCATCTCTAGCTATAGTCTAGAATATGTTTTACATGTATGTCCATAGGCTAGAATATCAAGTCCCTAAACACGAGCTAAATATGTGCTCGATGGCTAAACGCCTCAAAAGAATAATGTACAAGATCAAGTGGATGATGAATAAGAAACTCAGTCATGTCCTCGGGTCATCCTCGTGTTCACCATCTTGAGGCGGAAAGTACGAGAGATTCTGTGGTCCTGCTCCAAAATTTGGCCATACAAAACCAGTAGGGTCAGACCCCAAAACAGCAAGTACCACAAGGGAGCCAAACTTATAAACTAAAATCAGTATACATATAATTCAATAAGAAAGGCCGGTATGGTAACAGTTAAATAGTGCAACGGGTAAGAATAACAATTAAGCATTTCAGGGGTATTTAAACAAGGGCGTCAGGAATCAGTACTCCGGTTACTATTTTTGGATCAGTTGTTGATGAAATCAGGATAGGACTAGACTAGACTGAAAATCAAGCAATCACGGCCAATCTTGTCCTACGGCTTGCTATCATTAGCTAACTAGGATGTTCATATTCCTAGTTACTAATACATGCAGTTTGAGATTCCTTACCGCCACATATCCTACAGACTATCCAGGTTATCCGGACGAACATGTACATAGTATAGATTTATCAGGTATAATTATTTCTTATCTTTTTTGGTGGTGCAACCCTCGTCGGTGTGTTGAAAGTGTGCCCCTCACGACGGAGAGCTCCAAATCCAACATGTGTCGCTGGTATACCGGGATTGCATGTAGTCAGAAAATCTCTCTAGATGCTTTTCTAGAGTATTATTCTAGTTATTAGCCTGGACAATTATCAAAGATTTTCGACCGTGATGCTCAGGAATATGCCTTAGACATGATGCAAGACAGGACGGTAACTTGATGGGTACAATCAAAATCAACCACGGGGATACATGTCGTGCAATATAGGTACCACTCATAGCCTAGATCAGGTCAGTTACAGGAATTCTTACGTCTAGTGTATGCTACGTCGAGCCACTATCAGAATTATCAGGATCAGGAGTATCAGGATTATCAGTATTATCAATTCCATGCCCAGGTTCTGTCACGACCCACACCCGGTGTAGGGGCACGAGTACGTGGGTACGTCCAGTCTACTCCGCAGCATCGACGGTAGAATGCTGTCTAGGTCAACAATACTATCTAAACATCTCACATAATATATAATGGTATCTGACAATATCTCAACTCCAATTGGAGGACAATATAATTGTTCAATTATAATCGATACTCAATCACAATATAAATCTATAGGAAGATAAAGACACGATATGGAATAGAAGAAAGAGTCACAAAATCATAATATAATACATCCAAGACTAAGAGTCTAACTACAACACAATCTCAAATAATATATACATTCCAAAGTCTAAACTGAAATATAAATAATATGCTATAGAAAATCTAAGTTGCCTCAGTAGCTGGCACTAATCCTCAGTCGGCTCGCCATCTTATGGCCAGTAAAAGGTGGAACACATCTTCTCTAACCAAACATCTGAAAAATATATCCAATCAGGATTTAAGCAATGTACAATCCAATAGCAGTTCTAATTAATTGATAATGACTATAAACAGAAATAGAGAATATAATACACGACGAAAAATAATGAACAATATCGTACTAGGGTAGAAGAAACAAATAAACAAGAGCAATATGGTATACACTGATCACGATAAAATAGAATATGGTGAAGAAATATAACTACACTAAGTGTTTAAAATATTAGTTAGATATGTGATCAATTTGGGTTGAACATTGTCTACTTAAACGTTGGATAAATATTATCTAACTTAAATATTGAATATTGTCTAGGCTTTGAGCACATATATCTAGCTAACACTTTTCCTTTCTCCGACTAGTACAATAGATCCAACTATGACACGTTACGATGCAAGATACTCAATGAACATTGTCTAATATTAAACATTGTCTAATGATAAATAGTGTCTAAACCATACGAGAAGACAAGAAATTATAAAATAATAAATAATATCTCATGACTGAAGATCCATGTGTATACTAATCCGTGTACCAATGTGTCATAAATCATGTAATACATTTTTAAATACTTGTATTGTAGTAATTATCAAATAATTGAAACTATCAGAGAATGTACTCGCCTGGAATATGATGTAGAATGTCAAAAAGTATCTGTATCAGCGTCCCAAAGACTTAAATATGAAATATCAAGTCACAATAGTGATGAGGAATTATAAACATGTTATACTAACTTGAAATTAGGTCTCTAAGTCATTTCTAGGTCACACTGTGTCAAACTAGGTTGTACTAGGCCAAATTCTAGATTTTAGGCTCATACTAGTCATACCTTGTTAATATCGAAGGTAAACTAGCTAATATAGTATACTAAGATATCATATATATATAACATAGACTTATATATACCATTACCTAGCAATACCTTAGTCTCTAACTACCTTACTTTAATCCTATAATTACTTACCTTATCTTAGCTATATACTTATATATTATAGTACCTCTCTAACACCTAGACTTAACTTGCTCATTAATTAGGATACTAAGTTAATACCTTAACTACCTATTACCTATTTCCCTCATACACATGACCTTAATACACTACCTGAGCAACCCACTGTGATGATATACTCTAGCATTACTAATATAGGGTATACTAATTGTCTGCACTGCCCAAGTTCACTGCACCATGGTATCATTTCTGATACTAACCTTCACTTGCCACCTCACTTAAGAATATTGCAAGACTGCAGACACCTTAACAACCATCTACACATCTCTCTCATCTATAATAACACAACACAACAAGCCTTAAGCACACTCACAACCTTCCTTTCCTACAACTTCTACACACTTAACTAATACACACGATCTGTGGGATGTAATGCTCTTGCCCAGATATTCAAACCAAGACTGCAACCACCATACTGGTAACCATATCATATGTGGTTGCAGGCACTCTGCACACTCAGTAAGAGATGAGGCTCTTGTTCCCTCGAGCAATCCAATTTTGAGTTCTGCTACCCGAGCTCTCCCTTTCACTGACCCCGAACTACTTCATCTCCACACCCAATTACACATCTCCCTTCCTTACTGCAATATTGCTCATCACTGCTCTTCAGTTTACCCAACTGAAACTCCTATTCTCTTGCTATGTACTACCTGCATACTTGCACTCACTAACCCCTCGGGTATCCACAATACTAATACACCAACACTCCTATTTACACCAGTCAATCACAGCTCATGTCTGCAGACATTCACTACAACGTGCAGATCCTACTTTATCTGACTGACTGCATACTCATCTAAACTTTTGTGATCACAACTTGCTCCCAGTTCTCCCTATAGTTCTACCCGAAACCACTGTATCACCCCTACAGTCTAGGCACTAGTATACCACTGCATACCTCACATGCATCATTGATTTATGTTCAAAACTCACTACACAGTTGCACAAGAACTCATTAACAGTCACCCACATATACTGATACTCATAGAGTACCCCTAGCCAAACAATACCTTGACTATCTTAGGTACTAACCTATACAAGTTGATGACACTAACTCAAATGCATCATACAACACATACTATGATACACTAATATATATAACTGTATACCTACACACGCCCATATATACATATGCTAACACCAACACCAATAGACCACAAACACCCAACCATATGCACACATTCACACACATACCCTCTCCCTCACAGTCATGGTTACACATGTTGCAACTCTTTCACCAATCCTACACCTAACTATTACATCCTTACCTGGACTCTCCCTTCTTCTGCACAATAGAGGTTTTTCCATTGTCAAGCCTTGTTGTAGTGTACATGTGCATCAATTACACATTTATGCACTGTACAGACTTTACCAAGCCTTCATAGTTGCTACTGATGCCCTATGGGTGGTGTAGTCTGCTGTCCAACTCCCCTACACATACTATACTGTGTATACAACCCTCATCAATTCTCTCTCTCTCTCTCTCTCTCTCTCTCTCTCTCTCTCTCTCTCTCTCACACACACACACACACACACACACACACACACACACACTCTAACACACTGAAAACCATAAATCACTTGTACACCAAATAAGTATAAGTGTATACTAGCATATTCACATGTATATATATATACACAATCTAATACTTAAGGACATTTATATTGAGATACACTATACACACTCACTAATGTGGCATTAAATCAAACACCTAGTATTCACTCCTCAATATACTCATGCTACACTATCAACTAAAGTAGCAAAACCCTAATATACATTAATTATCATATATATACACACCAATACATCATTATATGACTAATGTAACTAGTTACAATAGTAATTGAAGTGTAATTACACAAATCACCCAAAATGAGCTATGTATCACAACGTATCATAAAATACCATGATACGCTCTACTCGTGTCCAATTGTGGACATGTAGCTAGTCCCACAACCCCGATCTAAGTCTAATTAGATCTAATTGGTCTCATGACACACACTTGATATGTCAATCTCGTAATTTCTTCTAATTGGACACAAATTACTATGTAACTTTCATAATACAAATAATATAGACCTAATTCTTGATCCTATGGGTATCCCTAAACCAAGGGATGATTCCTAATGGTTAAATGCATGAATTAGAGTATAATTTAAGGGTTGGATTCAAAATTTACCTATTGGAAGATAAATTTCTAATAAAAAGCTCAATGGACACAATTATGATATAATTTTCTTGCCAATTCCTCTTTCTTCAAGTGCTCTTCGCCAATCCAAGCTCTGATACTTCTTAGATGATGAAAATGATAGGAAATGTGTATGAATTGGGTTAAATTTGGTGGAGGAATGAGTCAATTTGGGGATGAGCTAAATTGGAGATCTATAATTAAAATAAAATAAAGTGGAGATAGAGAGAACCACCCTCCTATAGTGGCCGGCCCCTTGCCCCTCTCCCAAGCAATGTATAATGTCTAGAATACCCCTTGAGGTTTATCATGAAGAATTAATTAGGGAGGAAGCTTCTCTTCCTAATGAAGGTTAAGTCCAAACACTAATATAATGAGAATGGTTAACTAGTTGGGTCTAAATGAACAAGTCCAACTAATTGGTTAAATTGTCATGTTAAGTTGGTTAGGTCCACTAGAGTCATGTCTAAATAACTAGGCTAGCCCACTAACTAAAATAAATAAATAAATAAATAAAGCACAAATATTAATTATTAGCATAAGGAATAAATATTAATCAATAAAAAATAAATATATGCAAAATGACAAAAATATTCTCATTTAGAAATGTGGGGGTGACAATCCTACCCTCCTTAAAAAAAATTATCCTCAAAATTTAAAGATGGTCGTGTCTCCTCTAGGTCAAATCTCCAACCCGTCTAAAATCATACAAGCATGCAATTTAAAGAAAATCCCTAACTATGGTCATATGCAGTATTATGGTCTCTGTACATCATGGTATTGCAGTTTCTGCCAGGTTATACTACTAACTATACTATAACACACAAGCAATATATAAGGTACTAATAAAGCACACAAACAACTGATGGAAAGGAAATGAACAGAACGAAGACAAGCTAACCCATCACCTGTAGCGTTGGCCTCCTCGATCATCATCGCAAATGCTCCACCCTGGTGGGGTGGCTCCCTTCGCGGGTGCTGGACAAGCTGCAGTACTACTGGTGGCCTAACTCCACCTCTCTGATGTGGAGCTGTACCACGATCTGGACCATATGGGTTATCGGAACATTCATTCACCTGATGATCAGGTGAACCACAATACAAGCATAGTCTGAGCCTCTTTTGATAGTTCTCCCAATCATGTCCATGCCTCCCATAATAGGCACAAGAAAAAGTCTGCTGAGTCTGACTTTGAGGCTGATGCGGTGCCTGATGAACTGGCCTTTGAAACTGATGTGTCTACTGAGCTGGTGCCCTGACTGGCACAGGAAATTGATGATGCTTGTATGCACTCGGCTGCTGAAAATGGGGTTGCTTAGCTGGACCCGCACTGCTGCTAACTCCTCCTGATACATCTCTCATCCTCTTGGACGTGAGCTCCAAGTCATCCTCCGCCCTCTGTGCCTCCATCAATATCTCCTCGAAGGTAGCAGTGCGGTGACCCCTGGTGAGGGATTTGATCTCCCTGACAAAACCCTTTTAAAACTTCCTCGCTCTTCCTAAAAGATTCTGTCCCTCCACAAATCTTTCCAGTCCATAAAACGCTGCGGTGTACTCGTCCACCGTCATACTCCCTTGGATGAAATCCTGAAACTAACTCTCCAATGCACTTTGAGCCACATCTGAAAAAACTTCTTTTTGAAGGGCTCCTTAAAAGCTCCCTAAGTCAATCCAGGTGCCGCAATCCACGGATCCGTGCGAAACCATATCAGTGCTATGTCGAACATCTGGCTGCCAGCTGCCTCTATCTGTAGAATCTCCGGATCTGCGTCAATCGCAAGCTCCTATCGATTTTCTCTATCTAGTCGTCTGCGTACAAGATCCTCTCGGTGCCCTTGAAGTCCTTGGGCCCCATCCTCTTAAAATCTACAATAGTTTCCGGCCTCGGCTGCTGCGGATCGGGCTGAGATAGGATAATCTGCGGCTGAGTAGGCGCTAATCTCTCCACGGCTGCTAGAGCTAACTGATGGGCGTTCTTTATTCCTTGCCTCATCACGTCTGACTAGCGGTGCTGAGCCTCCGTCTGGGCCCTCTGGGCCTCCATTATCTCCCTAAAGAGAGCAAATATTTCCGTGTCATCAACTGGTGTTGGGGGTGGTGGAAGCTCCTCAGAAACTGTTGGCACTGTCATCTGAACTAGAGGTGGAGCACCACCAAAAGTCGCTGCTAAAATTCCCACCGGGACTGGTGATGCGACCCTCTGAGCTGGAGGAGGAGAAGTAACCGACCTCACTGAAGCTGCTCTAGAATGTTGTGACATGATCTTCGACGGCATCCTGAAGACAGATTCAAACAAGGAATCAATATTGCGCAAGATACGATATCATCAAAGAAGGACAACAATATTCAAAGGAATCAATATTTAACAAGAATCAATAGATTGGAATTGTTTTCTAGTTGTGATTGAGTATTCGCTCTCATCCTAGTATCCTAGATCCTATCGCAGTCTCGTAGTAGTAAAACTATGTCGTTGCACTACCACGACTTCGCACTAGTTGCGAAGACTGAACTATATGGGCCACCACATGTTCATGAGTCATTTATAATGTACACTTACTAGATGATATTAGAAAATCATGATCAAATATCCTAAATGTCATGTTCAAAAAATAACCAGGATTAACTAAAATAACAGGATAAGAGGAGAACTAGAAATCATCAAGAGTTAAGCATATTAGAGAAAATAATGACATGCTGGCGCATAAATCAACAAGTCAGGGTTGGCATAATCAGGCAAGAAGTAACAGCTGTGCACAATGGGTCAAAAACTACCATTGGCGCACAAATGGCCAAAAATAGTTTTGGTGCACAAATTAAACTAAAGCGCACTCTAGGACCTTGGCATACAATGATAGAAGTGCGCGAGCCAGGAGCTTGATGCACTTTCATCAATTATGTCAACAGAAAGATTTGGTGCATAAACAAGTGCATGAATGTCGACTAAAAGACAAAACACAAGTCTCGAGGTATTGCACAGTAGTCGAGACTACTCTACGGTCGAGAACACAATTCTTGAGAATGACCAGAAGTTATTGTTTAGTCATTAAGTAATACGAAAGGCTACAAATTGCGTTGTCTTTGAAGAATGCCACATAGTGCTCCACACAACAAAGTACACCATTCTCCAGAAGGGATAAACTGCGTCGGTAAGAAAAGTTCACCAAAGTGCGCCAACTCTGCAATATCTGCAAAGTGCGCCAACATGAGTTTTAAGGCAGTGGCGTACATTCTTGATGACTTGTAGACCCATCAAAAGTGCGTCAATTAGAATTGGCGTACTTTTGAAGGAATTGTCATAGTACAAAACGTACACAGGAGTAGAGAAATATGCCCAGAGTACTTAACATATCTTGGCGCACTTTACAAGAAAATTGAGAAACACACACAAGTGCGCTCACTGGAACTTCGCTTACGCGACAAGGGTTACCTGCGTACTTTTCGTATACATTATCTGGCCAACTTTGTATTCTTCGACTTGTTGTTTTCGGGCTCTATGAGCAATCAAATACAAGAAAATCAAAATCATCAATGAGACAAGTTCTAAGTGCTACCCAAAATCGGTCAAGTGATAAAACAAGTTATACTAAGAATCAAAGCAAGATCCAAGGTTGTTCCTTTGGTTGGCAAGATGTACTTGCCTACGGTCAAGTTCTAGCCTAAAACCAACACTACCAAGGTCACCAACGGCCAAGGCCAAGCTCGGTTGCTGCTCTCTGCTGGGGAAGAAATGAAGAAGGAAAGAGAAATGAAAGGAAAAAAAAAGTGAAAGAAATTAAAATAATTTACTTATATAGCCAAGGGATTGATTGTAGGCCATTGGATCATAATCCATGCCTCTCACCCGGATTCATTACAACCACCCACCAAGAAAACCAAGAGACCAAGGGACCAACGGTCCAAAGCATGCAACTAAGAGAAACTTACAAAAATAACCTAAACAATGCATGAATGACATAAAGCAAGATATAAGAAATTAAACAATAAACAAGCTATACATGGATAATACGCTATATCGGGTATGTATACTAGAACAGTGAGACGAGTCTCACAAGCGCCAGCATGCACAGAGAGAGGGAGGAGCGGGGGTGGTGCAGCCGGAGAGAGAGAGAGAGAGATTGGCAGGGGTATTTTTTGTCTTTTTTAGGGGTATCAAGTTGATACATATCAAAGTTTAGGGGTATCAAGTTGCAATTCAGTCTATCTTTTATTCATAATTGATGACATGGAGGTGAAGACATTGTCAATTAAGTTCATTGTCTAAAACTATAAACCAACTTTACAATGTATTCTATAATTTTTGTCACATAAGTTTCACAATTTACTTGACAAATGCATTTGAGACAGATTTTTAAATAAAATTTTGCTATTCCTATGAGTACAACTTTTTTTCTCCGTCACGGTAGAGTTGGAGGCGCAAAAAGAAGTAAGGAGACACAAAACAGTTATATTTTGAGTCCATTTTTGTTCATAGACCAAAACTAACGAAAATGTTCACACTTATACCCAATGGTTGTCACGCGTCATTTCCATCCAACCTAAACTTACTTTAGGAGTGATTTGGTGAGCATCTACACTAGTTTTGACCACTGGTTGATTTGGTGAACATCTATACTAGTTTTGACTACTAATTTGACACGTGACGATTCTTTATTGAAAGAGTGAACATTTTTCGTTAATTTTGGTGGATGAATCAAAATGGGCTCCCAGTTTCTATCCATTAACTACATAAAAAGATGTAGAGTAATTCAAACATGGAACATATGTAGCCAGCAAAGAGACGCATAATATAATAGTTACATTTGTGTGACAAGAGAACGGTCCAGCTAGCATCGATTGTTCTTCTTAGTTTAATCAAACATTAGTTTTGCTAAGAAAAGAGGGGAAACAATGCTGTCTGGTTTAGCTCTAGCTCTCCTAGCTAGGTTGTGTGTGGCCATGCATCAAGTTGCTCATCTCTGTCATGGCAGAGTGAGGCAACGAGCACGATCCCATGTGAGGCTACGCGCTGGCTGGCTCCCCCCTCGTCGCTCGCTCGACACCCCTCTCACCTACGCATCCCATAATTCTCCAACCAACCAACATACAAATCGCACAATAATAATTGTATAATATGAGGGGTTAGGAGAGGATTGTTTGGTTGGTTGTGGTCATGTATAGACATAATCCTCCGTACTGGCCACTGAATCACCTCCAGCAGCTGTTGCACCATCATGTTACCCCTCCATGACCTGGCTGGCTGCAGACATCTCGGCCTTATCGCTAGCAGAATCGTTCGTACCATTGAAACGTGCTTTCCCTAAAGAAGGGGGGTGGTCTCTGCTTGCTTACAGCTGAGTTTAGAAAATGGGGATTGACTAAAGAAAGAAAGAAAGAAAGAAAGAAAGAAAAGAAAAAAAAATTTACAGAGCATATTTAGAAAGGATATCAGAATCATATACACATTTCACCTTAACAAGATATGTGCCTTGACATTTGTAAATGAATTAGACTGGATGCAACTAGCATAATTTAGAGAGTTGATATTTGGAAAGTGGTGGCAAAGTTGTAATTAAGATTTGACGATATTTTAACATTTCCATCTGTTTGTTTGGGCATCGAGTCTTAGAACTTCTCTAAGAAAGAAGTTGTTGCCAAATGACAAACTTTTATTTAATTTTTTTTTTATGTAATTGTCATTAATTGTGAAACTTATGTGACATATTATAGACATCAAATTTATTGTAGCGAAATAAATTTATATTAAATTTATGCAAACGAAACAAGTTTATAAAATTAAAAAAAAAAAAAGACATAATCCGCTAACAGTGTTGACGGAAAACACAACTGATGTACACGTAGGCAGAAAAAAAAAATTTAAGTGGGACCCACAAGCCAATTTTCGCCAACACTGTTGGCTGAAATTGGGGGGGGGGCACAATTTCAGCTAACGCAGTTGGCGGAAATTGGGTGTGGGGGCCCACGGGTTCATTTGATTGGTTCGGTTGGTTTGGTTTGTTTGGTTAGATTAGTTTGTTTGTTTGTTTTAATTAGTTATGTTTTGATTTATTTATTTAGTTTTATTTTGTAATTAGATTTAAGAAAATTTATTTTAATGAAATAAAATTAAAATAAATTAATTGTAAAGAAATATTTAGAAATATTTTTTTCGAAAATTTGTTTCCAGTTCATCAAAATTTGTATAAATTCCATCTAAAACATAAAAGTTTAAAAAATTACGAAAAAAACATCAATTGGACGTTTATATTTTTAAATATTATATTTCTATCGTTAATTTTCTCGCTGTTAACAAACGTTAAACAAATAATAATAATAAAAATCTGCCGTAAGAATATTACGTCTACCGTCGAGCAGACTTTGAGCGGTCATAACTATTTGTTTTGAAATCGTTTTTCGTTAAACAATAAGTCGATTTGCATGTTTTCGACGAGAGTAACACAAATCGTATAGAAAAAAAATTTATCCGAAGCAAGACGCACATGTTACAGACAAAAATATAAAATTTAAAACTTTAAAGTATCATAACTTTTGACTGAGAGGTCGAAACAAGGTCCAGTTTGTGCTAAAATGACCGTATCGAAAAGTACTATGGGATAAACTGTTTAACCGTTTGACGGACTTCCCAAATTTTTAGAACCTTAAAAAAAATGATGTTTCGACCTCCAAATCTTACTTTTGGTAATTTTATTTTCGAATATTTAAAATTTACTGTAGTGAAATTAATTTATATTGGGTGTGGGGGCCGACGGATTTAAAACGATGTTTCGACCTCCAAAAAAAAATTAAAATAAAACCGAAATAAATTTTCTTAAATCTAATTACAAAACAAAACAAAATAAATAAAACCAAAACATAACTAATTAAAAAAAACCAACCAAACAAACCAAACCGAACCAATCAAATGAACCCGTGGGCCCCCACACCCAATTTTCGCCAACTGTGTTGGCTGAAATTGCCCTCCCCCCCTCCCAATTTCAGCCAACAGTGTTGGCTGAAATTGGCTTGTGGGCCCCACTTTAAATTTTTTTAATTTTTTTTCTGCCTACGTGTACGTCAGTTATGTTGTCCGCCAACACTATTGGCGGACTCTGTCTTTTTTTTAAAATTTTACAAACTTGTTTCGTTTGCATGAATTTAATATAAATTTATTTTGCTACAATAAATTTTCTGTATTATAGAACATATTGTAAAGTGGGTTGTCTAGTTCTATATTATACATTTGACAAATTTTTTTTACCTCTGTGTCATCAATTATGAATAAAATTTATTTAAAAAAAATAAATTTGAAAAGTTGTCTTGGAAGTAAGAAATTGAAATTTTTTCCCCCTACTTTACTCCCTTTTGTAAATATAATCTTCCCATTTAAAAAAACATTATCTTTTATATATCTTATGTCATATAAGAGTCACAGCACATTATAAAATATTATAAAATAATAGGGTTTGGGATGCTCTAAGATGGTCTCAAAATGTTGCAACCTTTTGGCCGCACAAAAATATTTATTACACAACTTCCTTTCTTTTTGATATCTTGATTCAATTCAAGTGTGACGTTTTGGGCTCAAACCTGTCTTACTAGACAGATTTGGGTTAAGACTAAACTGGTTCAACGGTTCAGCTAGAGGCAAGGATGGAGCCATGATCCATCCAAGCCAGATGGCAATTTAAAATAAATATTTAAAGTAAATTTAGCATTTTATTAAAATTGAAGTAATTAATAACTATAATCAACTTTCAAATGAAAGAATAAAATAAAAAAAATAAAGATATTAAAGCTTTTAATAGTTATGAAAAAGTACTTTTGTGATTCATACTTATGCGCACAACAATTCAAAATAAATTACAACCTAAATACTTAAAATTTACATGATGAGTCATACCAAAATGATTCAGATTCATGTTGAGAATAAACTAGTCGACAAGAATATGATATAGTTCGAACTTGACTGGATTGTCGTCCCTATTTCAAATGTCACAAAATTTAATTGCAATCCACTACCATCAAATTCTCTTTAAGTCCAGTAACAATAATATTTACATAAAATTTGTTCCTACAATTTTTTTTTATACTATAAATAGGACATAGAAAAAGAAGTTTAAAAGAATAACATAAAAAAAGAAGACTATCGCATGGAATCTGTAACATGCACAGTTAATTTAATTTCTTTCGACAACCTTGCAAAAATTATGTAGGTTGTCCACCTTTTTGTGACACCTATTGTTGAGATGCAGTGAAGTCCAATCTTTAAGAATTGCTTATTATATGAACCAAATTATTGCTTGAAAATATACAGTTTGTAATAAAAAAAATTAACACCAAATCACTATATGACATATGTAGAGATATTATGTAAACATTATGTAAATAGCTGACCTGCGCTAGGTGGGTATCAGACCAACAGGAAATAACTTGTGCATGCCAGAATTTATTCTTCTATATTAATATCTCAAACTTCTTTCTTTTTATCCTATTTATTGTAAGTATTTTTTGTACAAATAAATTTTCTATAATCTTTAGCCATACATCAACACTTGTGTAAGTAGAGGTGGGCATTCAGTTTATTCGGTTTCAACTGAATCAAAATAGACAAAACCGAAAAAACCGAACTTCTAAAAATTTAAAATTGAATCTAAATTAGGCATAACCAATAATTGATTCGGTTTGTTCGGTTGGACTATTTTATTATTTAATAGATCAGATCCAAAGATAATTAAATTGTGGTTAAAATATATTAAAAATATATAATTTTAATACATACGTTTGTTGTATTTCAAAGTTGGATCCAAAGTTGGACTTAGTTATTAAATTACCAAAATTAAGCTTTAAAAATGTACATTCATATAATTGTTATTTTTAAAATATACACATTTTTAATCATTAAATATACATAAAATTGAAGATAATTATATAATTGTGCAAGTCGTATTCAACTTTTCAGTTTTGGAACGAAATTGAAATCGAAACTAAAGCCAAAATCGAATAATATTTTTTTAGTATTTTCAAAACCATAATCGAACTGAATTTTTCTCAAACCAAACCGAATCTCCTATTCGATCAGATTCTCGATCCAAAACCGAATAATACTCAACCCTCCGTGTAAGAGTAAAAATTAAAGGATATATTTTTCCGTATCTCTAAAATGTCCAAAGATAGCTACTTTGGCATGTTTGGCTCGGCAAATTACAACGAAACAAACAAGTTTGAAAATCGATTTTTTGCGTACACTTTACGTGAAAAGTGGAACGAAGTAAAAAATATTTCATTCGATTGCTTTGAAGAAGTGGAGGTTAGAAGTAAAAAAATTTAAAATTTGGTATTTAATTAGTTGCTGAAGTGAGTAAAAAAGTATAAATTTTTGTTAAAATAAATAAATAGTAAATATTCATTTTTGTTAAAGCACAGAAAAAATAATTTTTATTTTTTAATCAAACGAGTGAAATTGGAATGAGAATTTTCTACTTAAGTGCTCCCATTTTGAAGAAAAAAAATTCTAATATCAAAATTTTAATTTCATGATAGATCAAATTTATCGTTGATATCAACTTACAATAAATTTATTTGTAAATTTTTCACATCCAAATTCGCAAACCAACCCGCCCTTTTGAGTAGATAGACGATTAGATGAACCTGAGCCAAAGTACATATATATATATATATATATATATATATATATATATATACCTATATATACCTTCACGCTCAAGGCACGTTGTGTCGTAAATGGAACCGAATGATTTGAAAACTTTATTATCTTTATTGGCATTGTGGCCCAGGCCGTATGGGTGTGTAATGGGACTACTGTCCCTCGCCCTTGGTGAACTATTCAAGATATAATTAGATAAAAAATTATTGTCAAAGTGTCGACAATGCGCGCGGATGGAGAGGCGTGGTGGGAGCAAGGCCACACAAGTGGCCGGGTGCGGCCAAGACATCTGCAGGTCCGAACCACGGGCTCGGACACGTGTCCTTCCTCCTCAGCAAACGACTGCTGCTGCTGTTGTTGATGTTGTCTTTTTTGCTTTGGGAGTGGGTTCATTGTTTCTTGTTAAAAGAAGTTTAGAATTTGTTTGAGTGGCGTTGAAAGGGAGAGGGTGTCCCCCCTCTCCATCCCCCCTCTCTCTCTCTCTCTCTCTGCTTCGCGAGAGAGCAATGATTGTGCGTTGGACAGCTCCTTCATGTAACGTGTGTGCACTAGTTCTATGTATGATGATCAGGAATGGAATGGATTGCTCCAGGTGCAATGTTTCCTCGAGATGGGAGAATGCATGGTTGTACAGTATCTTTCAATCTTGATAACAGTAACAAAAAAAATTATTGCAGTTTTCTGGTAATTCAAATTGAAATTGGGTTACACCGATGGAAAAGAAAAGAAGACAAAACTCGAGACGTGGACACTAATCTCACGCTTGTGCCAACGAAAGTAAAATATTATAATACAGGGCAATCTCGTGACCAGCAGGCACATTCGTTAGTTTTGCTTTCAGAAAATTACAGGGAACAAAATATTAGGTATTGGCAAACTTTTATGTAAAGGAAGATGACGTCAATGGTGTTGGTTAAAAAAAAAAAAAAAATGGTGGGTCCACTCCATTGACTTCAACAAAAAAAATAAAAAACAATTATTGAGCTGGATGACAATGGAGTTGGCTCAAAAAAAAAAAAAAAAAAAAGGGTGGCGCCAATGGTATTGACTCCAACTAATAAAGTCCGTTGAAAAATAAAATAAAAAAAGTCCGGCGCCAACACCCATGACTCCAGACAAAAAAAATGGATTTGACTCCATGCCAAACAGTTTCTTTAATATATATTTTTTTGCAACGTTCGAATTTGTTCAACTGTCTGATTTTTAACGTTCGAATCTTTCATCCGTTGTATCTTACTCTATTTAAGAGGTGTGAAGAATGTACAATTCTTCACAATTCTCCATTATCTTCTTTCTCAACTAAACTACTTTACAAATGTCGTTCACAAACTCTTACTGCTATTTTTTTTCTGGCAATTATCAATTCATGGATCAAAGTCTAAGGCTGCGGTGTTCGCATGGATGTGCAGTAAATGGACTATCCTATGAAGGAGGTTTTATCCAAATTCTTATAGTGGATCGTAATATTACACTAGAAAGATTATGTATTCTGATTATTGAATTTTTTTTCTATTCAATATGAATTTATATTAAGACACGTTTACGGTAGAATTTTTTTTCTATTAGATTGTGAATAAGCTTGGAGTTTGTTCTTGAATTAAATTTACAATCGCCATTTATAAGTATTTTCATAACTCAAGTACCACAAAGATTTGATAATATATGTAGTCAACGTGTTTGTAATTACGAATCAGGTCATAGTTCTTCTCGACAAGTTGCTAGTTCTTCTCGACAAGCTCTTAGTTCTTCTCGACATCATTCATCTCATGAAGAAGATAACACATTAGTTTTAGATAACAGTGATGATTTAGCTGATTTTCAAAGTAATGAAGATAGTGATGATTTAATTAAAAATATAGATGATGATTTTGAAGATATTGTCAATAATACTACCACTACTGAATATTATTTGTCGGACAATATTTCGATACTCGTTCTGTATTTAGAACTTTTATCAGTAACCTAGCAATTGAACACAAGTTTACTTGTTCAGCTGGTGAGCCGAACAATGTTAAGAAAATTATATATACTCGTAATCAACCAACTTGTGATTGGAGAGTATATGCTAGACACACCAACTTGGTTTAATGCTAAGGGAATTGAATCACATAAAATAAGTAAATATACACTTATGCAACAAACAATCTGAAATTTTAAATTATTACTAGTGAGTCAAACTACAATATCCATTTTAATTTAAAATAAATAGTTAAATAAATGGTTAAATTTTATACCCGGTTTTCATCAACGGTCACCGGACTGTCAGATGTACGGTCAAGATACAAAAATTTATTCCTTAGCCAGGTTATGTTGACGTCTGATCTATTCTTCTGTGTCTGTCACCCTCACTTTTCCAACTAAGGGTAGTTTGGTAATTGGGCATGGGTATATTTATTTTAGGATTATTATATTAAATATTGTGCATATTTATTTATTGTTAGATGTTAGATATATTTTTGGACTTGTGTAGTGGACCTAACTAGTTTAGTTTAGATCCATGGACCAACATTTAATTCTAATTAGAATTGAGCCCAATAGTAAGCACATCCATTAGGAGGATGAATTAATTAGTGAAACCAATTAGACTATAACCTTCCCTCCTTAATTATTTCTTCATGACAAGCCCCAAAGGATATTTTGGACAATTCATAGTAGCTTGGAGGAGGGTTAAGGGTCGGCCACCTATTGGAGTGGAGAAAGACTCTCTCTCCTCATTTTTTATTCCAAATCTAGATCTAGAATTTCTCCTCTTCCAATTTCTTCATTCCCACACCAATTCCTACTCAAATTTCTTCTTAATTCCTTTCCTATTCTTCATTGGAGGCTATTAGAACAAGGATCTACAAGGAGAAAATAAGGATCTATAAGGAGAAAGCAATAATTTACAAGGAGGAGCAGGGATCTACAAATTGGAGGCTCTTGACACCCAATTTGGGGATTTTATTGGAAATCCATCTCCCAATAGATAAAATTCAGTTTTGCCTCTCTAATTAGACTCTAAATCTGTAATTTAATCATAAGGAACCTCCCCATATGCTAAGGCTACCCTTAGGAATTGGAATTAGGTTCATAGGAGGCCTATGGAGAAAGTTATGTGATATTTTGTGTCAATTTTGGAGAAATTTCGAGATTGGCACATCTTGTGTTTGTCAATAGGTCAATTAGACCAAATTGACATGTGTATGATTATGTGTGACTAGTGTCGTGTCCATAATTGGATACGTGTAGGCCGTATCCCGACAATTTGGCAATACAGGTTGATTTGGAGGGTTTTTTTCGACACGGGGGTTTGAGCATGTCACATTTTGACGCGGGCACGTAGTTGAGTAGCTAGCTCTTCGTATTTTTCGTAATTATGATTATAGACTTGCTCGTGTCCTTCAGGATACGTTTGGTTGTGTGGTGGAGCCGTATAGCAAGCGTATCATTGAATGAGTGTAATACGGGTGCGGTACACTCCACGTGTTTGTTTTATTGTATTTCAATTCAATTTGCGATGGTAATAGCTATTAGAATGATATAATTATATTATTATATGATGTATATGTATATGTGTAATTATGTATATGTCTATGTTTTATTTTGAGGTGTTGGTGGTCATGAGAGATAGGGGGTTCATATTCATTACTAGTATGGTTATTATGTATATACTTAGTGATTTTATATATATATATATATATATATATATATATATATATATAATCACTAGGTATTTGTAACTCTCTCTCTCTCTCTCTCTCTCTATATATATATATATATATATATATATATATATATATATATATATATGTGTGTGTGTGTGTGTGTGTGTGTGTGTGTGTGTGTGGTATACAAATATATGTGGAGGTGCATATATATATATATATATATATATATATATATATATATATATATATATATATATATAGAGAGAGAGAGAGAGAGAGAGAGAGAGTTACAAATATGTATATATGTATGTATAGTGATATATATTCATATATGTGTGTATGTATAGATATGTATTTATATTTATGTGTGTGTGTGAGTGAGTGAGTGTAGAGTGTCAGTGTGTGCAGTGAGAGGGGGTCGGGCAGCATGCATTCAGTAGAAACTAACCGCAGCAAGAGGAGCAACTGCAGCAGCATGCAACTGCATCAGCAACAACAAAGGCAACTGCAGCAGCAAGCAACAGCAAGGGCAGCAGCATTCGAGCAGCAGCAACTGCAGTAGCAAAGGCTGCAGCAGCAAGCAACAATAAGAGCAGCAAGAGGAGCATCAACAACATCAAGGATAGCAGCTGCAGCAGCTAGAGCAATGCACAACAGCAGCAAGGAGATGCACAGCAGTACCAAGGTGAGGTTAGCTTGATTTATAGCTTTCGTTAGTTAGTTTTATTGATGATCTAGTTAGTTATATATACATATTATTAACTATATATATATATATATATATATATATATATATATATATTGGTGGTTAGTAAGTTATATATATATAGATGAAAGATGCATATGTAGATAAGTACTAGTTAGCCTTCGTTAGTATATCTATAGATTAACTTGTGTGATATCATGGAAATGATAGTTGAGGTATCTTGGGTACGGGTAGTATTAACTATAGAGGTATGTTAGTAGGTAGGTAGTGTAGTATTGTATAAGTTTAAATGCATGTTAGTATATAGTTAGGTGTATGGGTAGTTAGTTACATGTTAGAATTTGAATTACCTTGTGATACCAAGGTAATGTCAAGGTATTGGTTTATGCTCAAGATATTGTGTTTGTATTTAAAGATGAGTATGTAGGTGGTATGATACTGCATTGGTTCAAAGCCAAGGTATCCCCTTAGCATTAGTTTAGCTAAGAGTACTATATATATATATATATATATATTAGTATTTTTATATCTAATAACTTGCGTATCTTATGATACGGTACTTTGTTGGTATCATAGTATCTTAGCATAATTAGTATGACCTAGTTACATAGTGTATGGACCTAATACCCTAGAGTTAGACTCATACAACCTAAACATAGCTAGTTTGACCTAGAGTTGACCTAGTTTGTCTGTTTTAACTTAGAAATAACTTTATGACCTAGAATTGAACTAGTTTAACTTTTTTTTATTCCAAAACCATGTATTGATGCAATATACCATATATAGGTCTGTGTGACACCAGCTTGGGCATTGAGAGATACACCTTGCTCAGGGCCTCAGGCGAGTATATTTCTCTGTTAGTTTTTATTTTATAATAGTGTATATATCTCATGTTCTAGAACTGTATACTTGATTCTGACACAGTGGTTTCACGGACTGGTACGACATGGATCTTGTCAGGAGATGTTATCCCCTACCTTGTTCATCAGGTACTCCTTCACTTGTATTTCATCGTGTGTAAGGGGTATTGATCAATTGTATTTTGTGTTCATACGCTGCTCGTGTTCAGTTTGCTTATATTCGTGTACACACACTGCTCGTGTTCAGTGTACCCATATTCGTGTTCGTAACGTGTGGTAATTGGATCCATTGGTATTAGTTGGGGATAGGGGAGTAGGAGTTGATTATGTGATCTTACCCCAGTGTATTCGTGTACATGCTGATTATATACCACACTTGTAATCGAGTTACCTTATTGTATTCGTGTTCAACCTAAACCGATCATATAATGAACTTGTATTCCAAGGCACATTAGTTAGATTTCAGTTATTCCTTTATATTACAGATATTCATATTGCTTGTTCTTTATTCTAGTACATTACATGTTCACTCTAGTTCATTTTATTCTGTTATTTAGTTATCTTGTATTCTTTTCTATTATCTGTTTTATATGCTCGATTATGTATTTGAAACTGCTTTCAAAGATATGTACTTTCCTCCAATCCTGACTGGATATATTTTTCAGATGATTGGTTCATACATCAGTGTCCTACATACTACAGACCGCATGACGATATTCCATTAGAGGATACTCCTTTACAGCCGGAGGACTTAGTACCAGAGCCTGATGAGGTTTAGTTTATTTTGGTGGACTTGTATTAGATTGTTATGAGACTTGGCATGTATATTATTTTAGACTTGTGGATTGTATCTTGATTCTTTTCTTCGTTATTCCATTTGTGCTCTATCTTTCTTAGTTTGCATTGTGATTGAGTATAGTTACATTTATGAGATACCATACTGTTCCTCCTTTTGGAGTTGAGATGATTGACATGTATCATATATATATATTGATGAGATGTTTATTTAGTTAGAGTTGACCCAGACAACGTTCTACCGTCGATGCTGCGGAATAGGCTGGACGTACCCACGTACTCGTGCCCGAATATCTGGGTGTGGATCGTGACACATTTTTAGTGGTGGCCCATGCAGGACCAGAGTTGCAATTAGAGCGATATCGTAGTAGAGCTCACCTAGAGTACTGCTACGAGCCTGCTTTAGAAAATATAATTTAGGCTGAGATTATACTCAATCACAACTAGGAAACACTTCCAAATATCTGTTTTGCTATCCATATCTATTGAATGTTTGCTTTGAATAAAATCTGTCCTTCTTTGATGATATCGTATCATATTCAATATTGATTCCTTTGTTCCATCTATCTTCAGGATGCTGCAGAAGACGCGTTTCCAGCGCTCAGGTGCCATGTCAGCGCAGTCAGCCACTTCATCACCTATGAGGATAATACAAGCAGATGATATCCCAACAGCTATATTTCAGAGGTCAGCTTTACCAATCCAAGTGGGCGTTTCTGCATCAGCTTTCGGAGGTGCTCCACCTAAGGTACAAAGGGCAGCGCCAACAGTTTTAGGGGATCTTTTACCCCCACCATCCGCAGTCAATCAGACGCAGATGTTTTTGCTCTTTCAGCAGATGATGGAGGCGCAACAGCGTCAGTCAGAGGTTATGCGACAGAGCATTGAGAATGCTCACCAAATTGCGCTCGTAGTAGTTGAGAGAGCCGCCTTAGTCCAGCCACAGACGGAACCACCTCAGTTTACCCCACAACAGCCGAGGCCGGGGACCATCATAGACTTCAAGAGGATGGGGCTGAAGGACTTTAAAGGCACTGAAGGGATCATTTATGCTGATGATTGGATTGAAGACATTGAGCGAAACATGTGGGTGACGCAGATTATAGAGAGGTTGCAGATAGAGGCCGCGGGGAGCATAATGTTTGACATTGTGTTGACTTGGTTCAGGACGGACCCCAGGATCTCAACACCAGGACTTACTTGGGAAGATTTCAAAGAGTTCTTCAAGAAAAAATTCTTTCCAAATTTGGCTCTGACATCTCTAGAGAGCCAGTTCCAATACCTTATTCAGGGAGGTATGACGTTGGATGAGTATGCGGCTGAGTATTGCAGATTAGGCTGCTTTATGGAGGGGCAGAACCCCAAAGGAAGAACCAGAAAGTTCAGGAAGGGCCTGAACATGGAGGTCAAATCACATACGAATGGAGATCCCACCGCTACTTTTGAGGAGATTCTGAGACAGGCATAGCGGGCAGAGGATGATCTAGAGCTTGGTTCTAAGAGGCCGAGGAACATAGGAGGATCTAGTACCAACACGGGTCCAATAAAGCAGCCTCATATTTAGCAACAGCACCAGAGGCACTTCCAGCAGCCGAGGCAGCAGTAGCATGTGTAGTACCTCAAATCCCGATCCGACCGGGATGTGCACTACGTAATTGGGCTTGTGGCTAGTCTGTCTGAGTAGTAGCTTAGATCTTCGGCATCTTCTTGCCACGGACGAAATACGATGATCCTTTCCAACTCATGGAAAGGCCTCTATTGAAAAGAGTCCAATAGTTTTCGTGTTTGGTTGCTTGGTTTTCTTGATTGCCGCTTTGGGATTTGATTTGGTGTTGCTTTCGATTTGCTTGGTTTTCGCTACTGGTTTTATCGTTTAGAGCTTTGATTCTTGGGGAGTTCGGCAAGGAAGGATAGGCAAGATTCTAATTGGTGCTCGTGTTGTGCAGGTCCACGTAACTGACGTTTGATCGTCGCTAGGCGGGAATCTTTGTTTCAGCTACCTTTTTCCTTAACCAGTGAGTGGTTTGGACCCTTCTTTCCTACTTCTTCACGCCAACATCTTTAATGTTTCAAACGTTCACTCGATGATGTCCGGTTGGACGCCTAAGAAATCCTTTGCCACAATGCATGCCAGCCACTAAGAAAGGAACAGGGGATTTGTAGACTAATTTACTATATGCTTGCACACCTTATAATTTGAGTTGTTTATAAAGGGAATTTGTTGTTGGTGGCGGCCTAGTGCCTCGGACGGAGTTTGGACCTATGGGATATCAAAATCGGAACACCGCGTTGAGAAAATATGAACTGTTGCATGAGATATATATTGCTGCTTAACTTCTTTTGTTTCAATCGATGCATTGTATGATATATGAATTGTTCATGCATTTGCATGGTCTGGGACAACTTGTGCACAAGGTTTGGCATTTCCTCGAAACGGCTTTCCGGGGCACTGGAACCGTATCGATCCGGAGGGAAATATTTGATTCGTGCTCGTCACGATGCATTGCGGGACCTCCAGCAGGGCTTGCTACCAGGGCTGATAGGGCGCGCCGCTAATGCTTGAATATGTCCCTAAGGTGTCGATCACACCAATGACCGCATAGAATAGAACATATGCTAATTTATTGTCTTGTGCAGATGGTAAGTATACTTGTGTTTCGTTGCAGGGAAGGCGTGCATCGGTTGAGTAAGCAATCGATGCACTGGTTGGACCCTATGTTAATTTTTTTCATTCCTATCAAAACATGCAACTGATATGAATTGAATTCACTTGCCTCTTTATAGAAGTCATCTTAATGCATGCTCGCCCCTAATAAGCTAGTGACGATTTAGTCGAGTGGGTTCATCCCGCTCACCAGTACAAGTTGAGTACTGACCCACGTTGTGGGCAACTATTTCAGGCACTCAGACGGTGCAACGCTAGTGGATAGACGAGGAGGCGTTAGGAGCACCTCTATTTTGAAGTATAGTTGGAGTCAGATCATTTTGGAGGCTTGGACTTTCAACCTATACAAGGGCGTAATGTACAAACGACGTGGACTATCTGATGGAGCGCGCCCTGCCTTTTGAGTTATCTTTTGTAATGCAAATCAAGTAGCCGAGAGGCGCATCAATGTAAACTCTATATAAATTACTCTAAATTATCAATGAAAAAGCATGTTTCTTCCTGCACTGTGTTCAAATTTCTGTGAATGTGTTTTATAAAGTGTGTTTCAAAATGGGTTCCTATAACTGCAAGTTCTTGTCTTGTACGAGCGCAACTCCAGGATCGTACGGCATCACGCCCCAAGCGAGGACGAATCGGTTCCGTAAAGGATCAAGCGAGGACGACCGACCCTTTCGGGATCGGGGCGTGACATATTGACTTGCCTCTTTATAGAAGTCATCTTAATGCATGCTCGCCCCTAATAAGCTAGTGACGATTTAGTCGAGTGGGTTCATCCCGCTCACCAGTACAAGTTGAGTACTGACCCATGTTGTGGGCAACTATTTCAGGCACTCAGACGGTGCAACGCTAGTGGATAGACGAGGAGGCGTTAGGAGCACCTCTATTTTGAAGTATAGTTGGAGTCAGATCATTTTGAAGGCTTGGACTTTCAACCTATACAAGGGCGTAATGTACAAACGACGTGGACTATCTGATAGAGCGCGCCCTGCCTTTTGAGTTATCTTTTGTAATGCAAATCAAGTAGCCGAGAGGCGCATCAATGTAAACTCTATGTAAATTACTCTGAATTATCAATGAAAAAGCATGTTTCTTCCTGCACTGTGTTCAAATTTCTGTGAATGTGTTTTATAAAGTGTGTTTCAAAATGGGTTCCTATAACTGCAAGTTCTTGCCTTGTACGAGCGCAACTCCAGGCTCGTACGGCATCACGCCCCAAGCGAGGACGAATCGGTTCCGTAAAGGATCAAGCGAGGACGGCCGACCCTTTCGGGATCGGGGCGTGACAGCATTGACCATCTAAAGCGCTGGCACAACAGATGCACCAGATCCAGAGGGCAGTTATTCCTTGCACTTTTTGTAAGAAGCAAGGACATGGATGGGATGCATGCAGGACGAGATTGGGCCAGTATTTATTCTGTGGATCAGGAGACCATCAGTTGAGGGCTTATCCTAAAGTTTCAGGTCGTCCAACTCAGGGCGGAGCTGAGGCACAGAGAGTACCTGCGAGACTACCAGGGGGACAGCAGAGAGGACCTCCTCTACCACTGCAACAGCAGCAGTTCGCTCAGCACCAACAGCAACAGAGAGGTGCCCAGCGACATGGGTGAGCTTTCGCCTTGACCGTCGAGGAGGAGGAGCTAGTCGGTGATGTTATATCAGGTTCAGTCTATCTTGATTCTTTTCCAGCTCATGCTTTATTTTATTCCGGTACTTCATATAGTTTTGTATCTTTATCTTTTGCTCTGAAACATCATCTTGAGTCTGAACCGTTGGCGAGAACTTACAAGATCACGACCGGGGGTGGCATTATCCTGGTCAGTGATGTTTGTAAGGACCGGAGTATTTCTTTGGGAGGTCGAGAGTTGAGCGTATGTCTACTCGTAATGCCACTTTCGACCTACGATATAGTACTCAAGATGGATTAGTTGAGTAGGCATTATGCTAGTATCGATTTTTATGGAGGTAGAGTTTTATTCTAGGCGTCGAGAGCCAGAGTTTGAGTTCGTCAGAGGAGCAGCAGAGCAGAGCGAATGAGACTTTTGTAGAGCTTTGGTAGAAGAGCAGGAGCTGCCACATCTATTGATTGTAGAGTATATAGACGTCTTTTCGGAGGAGTTGTCGGGGTTGCCATCAGACAGAGATATGGAGTTCTCTATAGATTTGGTGCCAGGCGCAGAGCCAATATCACAGCACGTCTATAGAGTGAACAACAGTGAACTGGCGGAGTTGAAGAAGCAGGTGGATGAGTTGCAGGACAAGGGCTTTATCCGCTCCAGTTTATCACCATGGGGTGCTCCGATATTATTTTTACCAAAGAAGGATGGTTCAGTATGCATGTATATCGACTACAGGGCACTCAATAACCTCACTATCAAAAACAAATATCCGTTGTCGTGGATTGACGATTTATTTGATCAGTTGAGCAGAGCGAAGGTATTCTCAAAGATAGACTTGAGTTCGGGGTTGCACCAGGTGAAAGTAAAGAAGGAAGACATTTCGAAGACAACTTTCAGGACTCGGTATGGGCTGTTTGAGTTCTTGGTGATGCCGTTTGGGTTGACCAATGCCCCGACGGTATTCATGAACCTGATGAATAAGGTGTTTCATCAGTACCTGGATCAGTTTGTTATAGTTTTCATTGATGATATAACAATTTATTTGAATACTGGAGGAGCATGAGAAGCACCTGAGGATAGCTCTGGAGACCCTCAGGAAGGAGAAGCTATATGACAAGCTTTCGAAGTGTGAGTTCTTCCTTGATAAGGTTGAATTTCTTGGGCATGTGATTACAGGAGACGGGATCTCAGTAGAGCTGAAGAAGATTTCAGCAGTTGAGTCGTGGTCTACCCCTAGTTCAGTGGTGGAGATCATGAGTTTTCTTGGACTGGCAGGCTGTTATCGGAGGTTTGTTCAGGATTTTTCTAGGATTATGGAGCCGATGACTAGACTAACCAGGAAGGACGTGGAGTTCGTCTGGACTGAGGATTGTCAGTCTGCTTTTGAGGAGCTCAAGAAGAGGTTGACTACAGCTCCAATATTGACATTGCCATCAGGGACAGGAGGATTTTTTATATACCGTGATGCATCGGATAAGGGTTTGGGTTGTGTATTGCAGCAGAACGGGAAGGTGATTGCCTATGCTTCCAGGTAATTACGTCCGCATAAGAAGAATTATCCTACCCATGACTTAGAGTTGGTAGCAGTTATTTTTTCTCTTAAACTGTGGAAGCACTACTTGTATGGAGAGCGGGTAGAGATCTTTACATATCACAAGAGCTTAAAGTATGTGTTTACACAAAAGAGCTCAACATGAGGCAACAACGGTGGTTGTAGTTGATGAAGGACTTTGAAATTTTTTTACAGTACCATCCAGGGAAGGACAACGTAGTCGTGGATGCCTTGAGCAGGTATCCAGTGGCTATATATTTGACGAGGGACATATATTTATTGGCCGATCTTGATAGTTTGGGCATTGAGGTATTAGTTCCTGGAGTTGCAGCACAGATGTGGGGACTTCAGGTACAGTCAGAGTTGATGGACCGGTTCAGAGCCGCACAGTTAGAGGATGAGTCTCTAAGGAGCATCATAGCACGGGTCCAAATAGGGTTGGCAGAGGACTTCATTATTGCAGACGATGGATCATTGCGGCACGGTACCAGATTGTGTGTGCCGACTGGAGCATTGCGCGAGAAGATTCTTCAGGAGGCGCATCAATCTCAGTACTCTATGCATCAAGGTGCCAACAAGATATATAGGGACATGAGAGAGCATATTTGGTGGTATGGTATGAAGCGGGACGTAGCTAGCTTCGTATCTAGATGTTTGGTTTGCCAGCAGGTAAAGACGGAGAGACAGAGGCCAGATGGATTGCTTCAGCCTTTACCCATTCCAGAGTAAAAATGGGAGTATGTGACGATGGACTTTGTTTCCGGGCTTTCGCGTTCTCCAGGAGGTAAAGATGCGATTTGGTTCATCGTAGACATGTTGACCAAATTAGCCTACTTTATGCCATTTAAAGTGGGTACATCTACGGAGAAGCTCGCGGAGATGTATGTGCGTCAAATAGTCAGATTGCATAGAGTTCCTGTGAGCATAGTCTCGGATCGGGATAGTCGCCTTCATATCCCACTTCTAGAGGAGTTTGCATGCTAGCTTGGGCACTCAGCTCAAGTTCAGTACCGCATATCACCCTCAGACAAACGGACAATCGGAGATGACTATTTAGACTCTCGAGGATATGCTATTAACCTGTATTTTGAATTTTGGAGGTTCTTGGGATGATCATGTTCACTTGGTAGAGTTTTCTTACAACAACAGCTACCAGGCCATTATCGAGATATCACCATTTGAGGTATTGTATGGATAGAGATGCCGCACACCGTTATCATGAGATGATGTTGGTGAGAGAGCTTTATTGGGACCAGAGATGGTCGTGGATGCAGCTGAGAAGGTGAAACTCATCAGGGATAGACTTCAGGTGGTATATGACAGACAACGGCATTGGGCCGATAGCCACCGGAGACCATTGGAGTTTGAGGTATAGATTTTGTTTTGCATTGCTTGTGATTGTTTATTTTTATTAGAGTGCTAAGGTTGTATTTTATTCTAGGTTGGCGGTCTGATTTTCTTGAGAATTTCTCTGACACGTGGCACGATTCATTTCGGTGGAGGCGGGATGCTTAGTTCGCGATTCATCGGACCTTTCGGTATTCTTGAGAGGGTCGGTGCAGTTGCCTACAGACTAGACTTGCCACCAACATTGGAGGAAGTGCACAACGTATTTCACATGTCGCAGCTGAGACGGTACGTGGCAGATCCTAGTCATGTATTGGATCACTCAGAGATCGAGGTGGGCCCTACTCTTAGCTATCCCGAGCATCCAGTTGAGATTTCGGACCGCATGGAGAAGATGCTGCAGAATCAGACGATTCCTTTGGTACGCGTCACGTGGAGGCATCACTCGCCATGAGAGAGTACCTGGGAGCGAGAGGCCGAGATGCGCGCGCGATATCCTTATTTGTTTGAGCCGTGAGGTATAATTCTTTCTTGCTTGTATTGATTGCTTTTGGTAGTTAGTTTCTTCCTTAATTTCGAGGACAAAATTTTTCTAAGGTGGTTAGGATTGTCACCCTCACTTTTTCAACTAAGGGTAGTTTGGTAATTGGGCATGTGTATATTTATTTTAGGATTATTATATTAAATATTGTGTATGTTGTAAATATTTATTTATTGTATTATTTATTTATTGTTAGATGTTAGATATATTTTGAACTTGTGTAGTTGACCTAACTAGTTTAGTTTAGATCTATGGACCAACATTTAATTCTAATTAGAATTGAGCCCAATAATAAGCCCATTCATTAGGAGGATGAATTAATTAGTGAAACCAATTAGACTATAACCTTTCCTCCTTAATTTTTTCTTCATAACAAGCCCCAAGAGATATTTTAGAAAATTCATAGTAGCTTGGAGGAGGGGTAAGGCCGACCACCTATTGGAGTGGAGAGAGACTCTCTCTCTCTCTCTCTCTCTCTCTCTCTCCTCATTTGTCATTCCAAATCTAGTTATAGAATTTTTTCTCTTCCAATTTCTTCATTCCCACACCAATTCCAACTCAAATTTCTTTCCAATTTCTTTCCTATTCTTCATTGGAGGCTATTAGAACAAAGATCTATAAGGAGGAAACAAGGATCTACAAGGAGGAAGCATAGATCTATAAGGAGGAGCAATGATCTACAAGTTGGAGGTTCTTGACACCCAATTTAGGAATTTTTAATTTGGAGATTTTATTGGGAATCCATCTCCCAATAGGTACAATTCAATTTTCTATCTATAATTAGACTCTAAATTTGTAATTTAATCATAAGGAACCATCCCATATGCTAAGGCTACCCATAGGAATTGGAATTAGGTTCATAGGAGGCCTATGGAGAAAGTTATGTGGTATTTTATGTCAATTTTGGGGGAATTCCGAGATTGGCACATCTTGTATTTGTCAATAGGTTAATTAGACCAAATTAAAATATGTTTGATTATGTGTGACTAGTGTCGTGTCCATAATTGGATACGTGTAGGCCGTATTCCGATAATTTGGCGATACAGATAGATTTGGGGTTTTCTTCCGATACGGAGGTTTGAGCATGTCATATTTTGACACGGACACGTAGTTAAGTAGCTAGATCTTCGTATTGTTCATAATTATGATTATAGACTTGCTCGTCTCCTTCGGGATACGTTTGGTTGTGTGGTGGAGCCGTATCGCAAGCGTATCATAGAATAAGTGTGATACGGGTGCGGTGCACTCCACGTGTTTGTTTTATTGTATTTTAATTCAGTTTACCATGGTAATAGCTATTAGAATGATATAATTATATAATTATATGATATATATGTATATGTTTATGTTTTATTTTGAGGTGTTGGTGGTCATGAGAGATATGAGGTTCATATGCATTACTAGTGTAGTTATTATTATGTATATACTTAGTGATTATATATATATATATATATATATATATATATATATATATATGTATGTATGTATGTATGTATGTATGTATGTGGTATATATATATATATATATATATATATATATATATATATATATATATATATATATATATATATATATATATATATATATATATATATATATAACCACATACATACATACATATACATATATATCTATATATATATATATATATATATATATATATATATATATATAACCACATACATACATACATATACATACATATATATATAGATATATATGTATATGTATGTATGTATGTGGTTATATATATATATATATATATATATATATATATATATATATATATATATATATATATATATATATATATATATATACCTCCAGAGAGAGAGAGAGAGAGAGTTACACATATGTATATATGTATGTATAGTGATATATATTCATATATGTGTGTATGTATAGATATGTATTTATATTTATGTGTGTGTGTGAGCGAGTGAGTGTAGAGTGTCAGTGTGTGCAGTGAGAGGGGGTCGGGCATCATGCATTCAGTAGCAACTAGCTGCAGCAAGAGGAGCAACTGCAACAGCATGCAACTGCATCAACAACAACAAAGGCAACTGCAGCAGCAAGCAACAGCAAGGGCAGCAGCATTCAAGCAGCAGCTGCAGCAGCAACTGTAGTAGCATAGGCTGCAGCAGCAAGCAACAGCAAGAGTAGCTAGCTACTGCACTAGCAAGAGCAGCAAGAGGAGCATTAGCAACAACAAGGAATGCTGCTGCAGCAGCTAGAGCAATCCACAGCAGCAACAAGGGGATGCACAACAACAACAATGTGGGGTTAGCTTGATTTATAGCTTTAGTTAGTTAGTTTTATTGATGATCTAGTTAGTTATATATAAATATTGTTAACTAGTTAGTTATATATATATATATATATATATATATATATATATATATATATATATATATATATATATATATATATATATATATATATGAGAGATGTATATGTAGATAAGTACTAGTTAGCCTTGGTTAGTATATCTCAAGATTACCTTGTGTGATATCAAGGAAATGATAGTTGAGGTATCTTGGGTACGGGTAGTATTAAATATAGAGGTATGTTATATATATATATATATATATATATATGAGAGATGTATATGTAGATAAGTACTAGTTAGCCTTGGTTAGTATATCTCTAGATTACCTTGTGTGATATCAAGGAAATGATAGTTGAGGTATCTTGGGTATGGGTAGTATTAAATATAGAGGTATGTTAGTAGGTAGTTCGTGTAGTTTTGTATAAGTTTAAATGCATGTTAGTATATAGTTAGGTGTATGGGTAGTTAGTTACATATTAGAATTTGAATTACCTTGTGATACCAAGGTAATGTCGAGGTATTGGTTTATGCTCAAGGTATTGTGTTTGTATTTCAAGATGGGTGTGTAGGTGGTGTGATACCGCATCGGTTCAAATACAATGTATCCACTTAGCATTAGTTTAGCTAAGAGTACTATATATATTGTCTTGTATATATTATACTATTTTCATATCTAATAACTTGCGTATCTTATGATACGGTACTTTGTTGGTATCCTAGTATCTTAGCATAGCTAGTATGACCTAGTTACATAGTGTATTGACCTAATACACTAGAGCTCATACAACCTAGAAATAGCTAGTTTGACCTAGAAATTGACCTAGTTTGACTGTTTTGACTTAAAAATGGCTTTATAACCTTAAACCTAAATTTGATTTTTTTTGGTTTGGTTTTTTTTTTAAAGGGTTCTTTTGTTTAGTTTTATTTAAATTTAGTTCTTTTAAAAAAATTGTTATAGCAATATTTTTATTTAAATAAATTAGAAAAAAATAAAATTTAACATCAAAAATAAAATATGCTATAATTGAACATCCAAAAATTAAAAAAAAATGCCGTAAGAAAATTAGGTCTGCCATCGAGCAGACTTCGAGCGACCATAACTATTGTTTGAAATTCGTTTTTCGTCAAACAATAGGTCGTTTTGTATGTTTTCGACGAGAGTAACACAATTCGTGTAGAAAGAATTTTCATCCGAAGCAACGCGCCTATATTAAAGACAAAAGTATAAAATTTAAAACTTTAAAGTATCATAACTTTTGACTGAGAGATCGAAACAAGGTCCAGCTTGTTCCAAAATGACTGTAACGAAAAGTATTATGGGATAAACCGTTTCACCGTTTGACTTACTTCGAAGAATTTTAGAATCTCAAAAAAATAATTTTTCGACCTTCAATTTTTACTTTCGGTCATTTTAGAATCGCAAAATGTATTCTTATGTATATATGTTTTTAATAATAAAATTCTATTTATAAATAATTTACTAATCATAATAAGATCGATTTAACTTTCGATTATGGTAGTAAGGGTCTGCTTGACAATTATGGGAGTAGTGATTATGAGATATTTTTAGAATACCGATTATAAGGGTCTGTTACTGTTTCAAAAATAAACAATCTGTTTAAAAATATCCCAAAACCGATGAAAACCCCGTTACCAACAAAAATTGAATTTGAGAATTTCGCCAACTCAGTTGGTGAACTATTTCATTATTGTTTCAAACTTTTTCCATTTTTCCTAATTTATTTAAAAATTATAGGTATAGCAAATTTTCTGCAAAAATAAATCAATTTAAATAAATAAATAAACCAAATAAAACTAAAACCAAACCTACACAAGAAAACCCCAAAAAAACCAAACAAAAAAACCAAACAAAACCAATAAAAAAATCAAATAAAAAAAATTATTTTCTTTAAAAAAATTTCTCAGGAAATTTTTTTTATTTTATGTACAACAAAAAAAACCTAAAATATAAACCAAACCCAACTATCTCCAAAATAAAATAAAAAACAAAACAAATAAACCAAAACAAACCCAAAACAAAAAAACCAACAGAAAATCACTCGCATCCATGGCTTAAACCGGATTTGCTAAATTTTTACCAACCCAGTTGGCAAAAATATGACATGCTGTACTAAAATATGATTTGCTGAGTTATATGGATATGAAAATATGATATGCTGAATTTTCGTCATCCCAAATAGCAAAAGCTTTCGTAATTTTAAATTTTTACAAAACAGTTTTCTTTTAAATAATTAATATAAAAATATTATCTGTACATCAAATTTTTGTAAAAGAAAATATAATATTTTTGGTCTCTAAATTTTTTGGAACTGCTGTCACGCCCCAGTCCCAAAATACGTAGGACTAGGAATACGTAACACGCCAGCCGTATGTATACGAACTCCAATATATGGAAACCATATACACACGTACGCTGTACATGAATATCCAATCCACAGTGGTAAATATATGTCACAACAAGTCACACGCAGTTCTATATCTCATCCACAGCACAAATAATAGAATAAAGGAAATCAATAACTGAATATCAAAGAAGTAGTCTCAAATAGTAATCTCAAAGTGCAATAGTCGGGTGGAAACAAATCCACTGCAAATCGACTATAATAACTACTAAAGAGAGAAGAGAATAAACTCTAATATAAGAATAAATGTCTAGAAAGAATAGCAACTAGAATATCTAAACAGCTGTAAATGAATCACATATAATCAGAAGATAAGATCGTCTCAGACTGATAGGTAGCGTCAGGTCCAGGTCCATACTCCTGCGGGTACTCCTGCTCACCTATATCTGGAAGGGACCAGGTCCTCAGAGGGACGTAACAAGATACAAAAAATACATGCCAATAAAGTACTGAAAGTAAACATCCATTGGGGTCGCCTAACCATCTATGTGTATGCAGTTAAGAACACCTTTCCCCACAAGTGAGCTATCTGGCTGAAAACTGGGATTTGGCATGGTTCTTTTTTGAAGATCCAGGGGCCTAAAAGGCACGTCGTCTTTTGAACGCCGGTGGCCCGCCTGATAGTACATAATATATAGTGGTCATCATGACCCGTATCTCCAGCGGAGAATCCGGGCGTACAGGAGAAAGTGCAAAGGAGCTCAAATGCGGTACTTGTTGTTCTCCCCACCCAATGCTCTAAGCATGTCATGTCCATGACACAATAAACCTCTAATAACCACCAGGTCTACTAGCATGCAAAGTTTCTATTGGTAGTTATCCCTATCCGTCGCACGACCTATACGTACCGGGGGCCAGCCGAGTACGCAAGTCCGTGTCCTACATGTGACTCACACTCGTGTAAGAATAGTGTCATGGCCAATGAAACATAAATGCCTCATGAAAATGGGGTAGTCTCATAAAGTAGGTCCAATGCATATACATAAATAAAAATATAGTACGACGACACCGTCGTTGCACCCAAGTTTCCTTGGACGCGCAGTTTATATAGCAGTTAAAATAAATGAACTAAATAAGCAGAAAATAAATATGCATGCCTCATATAGAATGTAAATACAGTACAATGGCAAGGTATACTTGCCTGGCAAGAAATCTGTAAAGTGTACGCGCCCAAATATCAAGGACACTGAACCTGGAACTAAGGACTCCGAACAAACATCTCCGGATGCTGAAATAAACATCACCAACGTTTTCGGAATGAGCAAAATAGCTAAAAAGCACATCCCTTTCGTCCAATTTGGATACAGGGGCAAAACGGTAATTTTGGGCAAAAGTGGGGTCCACGTGTGGCCCACTTTGCACCGAAAAATGTGTCGAGGGTAACAGTCTCTAAATGGGACAAACTATGGGTCAAACAACTCTAATTGTCAATACGAACCCAACGGTATGTCCAAATGTGGATTCCGATGAGCCGAACACTATTTGGTCCAAAAAGTCAACCGTGGGGCCCGTCAATTGGCGATCTGGTCAACCGTCTCAGAAATGCGTGAAATTTGGGTCACAGGACCAGCGCGTTACCACGAGTCCAGTGGTTCAAGTTTCGTCGCAATCTGACAAGCGTGCACAAAATACGTGCGAGTTCCACAAAAGTGGCGACACGAAATGTGTCCGCGGATACGGCCTGATTCCGGCGCGCTCACGCGTCCGAATCAGTCTCCACGAATTTTCACGTGTCCCGTTATGCTGCATGCACCATTCGGTACACTTGGCACACGGCGGGACGGTCCCGTTTGGCGGGGCGCGCTCCGATCTCCAACTTTTGGAAAACCAAAAAAAGTGGGTGCGCGCAGTTTTGTGACGAATATAATTCTGTCCACAGCGACTAATAGCACAAAGTTATAATACAGAAAATAAACTAGGTCATGTAATCTACAGGTATCAAAAAGAATCACCGAATTCGGATCTCTGTGGTGGGAGATACGAACTCGGCAATATGGGTGGTCATTTTGGAATTCTGTGATTTCAGAATTCTGTCTGCTCGTGCTGACTTGGGCGCTGTTTTGCACCTAGGGGCACACGTTTTTCGAGGTTGACTATAAAACAAATATTGGAGAGGATTGAGGGAAGATCATACCTATGAAAACGGAACAGCGTTTGGTCGAGCGAGTCAACGGAAAATCACGCCGGAGCGAAGGTGCTTCGAGTGGGAAACTGCAGTTCGCGATGTCGGCGTCGACGGGATGGTTGGATGGCTTGGGGAGGCTTCTCTGGCTGCGGTGACGGCTCTAGATGGGAAGAGAAAGTCTGGGGTTTCTAGGTTAGGATTTTTGAGAGCTATTATATATATATATATTAAGAGAGAGAGAGGGGGAAGTTGAATTGGGTCCGCGGGTTTATTGGAAAGCAAAGGGTCGGTCGGGTGGAAAATCGGCTGAAGGGGAAGCTTAAATGGGCGGGTCCATGTATACACGCTGGAGGGACAAGTGCTAAAGGGAATAGTTAAGTTGCAGCAATACTTAAGGAATCAAAGTAGATTAGAAGATTATTATTAGTATTATTAAATTAATTCTTTTCATTTCTTTTCTTTTTCTTTCTTTTTTTAAATATATATATATACATATATATATTTGAATATATATATATATATATATATATATATATATATATATATATATATATATATATATATATATATATATATATTCACACATAAGAAAATTTATAGAATATGGTATTGCACATCGTTAGGCTAGCAACTGCTTAAGGGGTCTCCTACATGGAATAAATTTCGAAAAATTCCTGATGGTCCCACAAGTCATCTAAGTGCCCGAACACCTAACATAAAAATTATTAAAAATCTATTTCTCCTGTTTAGACCTAATTACTACAATTTAATTAATAATTAATAAATAAAGGGTTTATACGATTTTTTAGGAAGGGGTTTTTACATTCTACCCAACTTGTAAAAATTTCGTCCTCGAAATTAGAATTAAGCCACGATAGAATGCAAGGATGATATAAGATATAATTTAACAATGTAAATTCATACCTTGGTCTGCGAATAGGTTCGAAAAACGCTTACGCATGTCGTCCTCGCGCTCCCAAGTTGATTCTCCTGGCGCGCCATGCCTCCATGCTACGCGAACCAAGGGAATAGACTGGTTCCTCAATACCTTCTCTCGACGATCAAGGATTCCCACGGGTTGCTCTTGGTATGACAAGCTTGGCCCAATGGTGATCTCTGAATGGTCAAGAACATGACTGCTGTCTGCCACATATCGCCTGAGCTGCGACACATGGAATACGTCATGTACTCCCTCCAGTGAAGGTGGTAGCGCAAGTCGATATGCCACCTCTCCAATTCTCTCGAGCACGTCAAATGGTCCAATATACCTTGGACTCAACTTGCCGCGTCCTCCGAATCGGATGGTGCCTCTGGTCGGTGATATCCTCAAGAAGACGTGATCGCCCGCTATTCATCCCTCAAGGCGACGATGAAGGTCTGCCCACTGCTTCTGCCTGTCTTGCGCTGCTCGCAAGTGTCCCTGAATCTTCTTGACTGTCTCTACGGTGTTGACCACCAACTCGGGTCCCAAAATTTGACGTTCTCCCACGTCACTCCAACACACAGGAGACCTACATTTTCTTCCATACAATGCTTCAAACGGAGCCATCTGAATACTTGCTTGATAGCTATTGTTGTAAGAAAACTCTACAAGATGTAGGTGGTCCTCCCATGATCCTCCGAAGTCTAACATGCAAGCCCTCAACATGTCCTCCAAGGTCTGAATAGTACGCTCCGACTACCCATCTGTCTGCGGGTGGTAAGATGTACTGAACTTCAGACGAGTACCAAGACTCTCCTGCATGCTCCTCCAAAAGTACGATGTGAAGCACAAATCTCTGTCCGACATAATGCTGACTGGTATGCCGTGCAATCTTACGATCTGCCTCATATATAAGTCAGCTAAAGCTTCTGTAGACTGACCCACTCTAAAAGGTATAAAATGGGCTGACTTGGTGAGTCGGTCCACTATTACCCATACTGCATCTCTTCCACTTGGACTCTTGGGAAAACCCGTGACGAAGTCCATAGTGATGTGCTCCCACTTCCACTCTGGAATCGGAAGTGGTTGCAATAATCCTGCTGTCCTCTGGTGCTCCGCCTTCACTTGTTGACATACCAGACATTTAGCTACAAAGCGAGCTATCTCTCTCTTTATTCCATGCCACCAAAAGTGCTGTCGTAAGTCACGATACATCTTGGTGCCTCCAGGATGAATAGAATAGATCGAACTATGAGCCTCTGTCATCAGCTCCTGTCGAATCTCTCCATTTGGAACATAAAGACGATCACCACATCGTAATGTCCCATCCTCATGAATGCGCAATCCGGTCTGCTCCCCGGCCTCTGTCCTTTCCTTTAGTCTCCTGAATCTGGCATCTGTAGGCAAACCTGCCTTAATCCTCTCTACCAATGATGATTGTACTTGCAAGTTGGCTAGTGTCCCATCTGCTCCGGGTAGTATCACTTCAATGCCAAGCTCTTGCAAGTCCTCCAAAAGTTCCCTCTGTGCTGTCCAGAAGTAAGCTGCTGGCTTCCGGCTTAACGCGTCTGCTACCACGTTAGCCTTGCCTGGATGATAATGTAGCTCTATCTCAAAATCTTTCATCAACTCGAGCCATCGACGTTGCCTCATATTTAACTCTTTCTGCGTGAAGACGTACTTGAGACTTTTGTGGTCTGTATAGATTTCCACTCGTTCTCCATATAAGTAATGTCTTCATAGCTTCAGAGCAAATACAACGGCTGCAAGTTCCAAGTCATGAGTCGGATAATTCTTCTCATGCACTCGTAACTGCCTAGATGCATATGCAATCACCTTGCCATGCTGCATCAATACGCATCCCAAGCCTTTTCCTGATGCGTCACTGTAGATCACATATCCTCCTGATCCCGACGGAATCGCCAATACCGGTGCTGTAGTCAGTCGCTTCTTCAACTCTTCAAAGGCTGCTTGACACTCGTCGGTCCATATAAATTCTTGATCTTTACAAGTCAGACGAGTCATAGGTGCCGCTATCCTTGAGAAGTTTTCCACGAACCGTCGGTAATATCCCGCAAGTCCAAGGAAACTCCTCACCTCTGCTGCTGATTTAGGAACAGGCCATGTCTCAACTGCTGAGATCTTCTCTGGATCAACAGAAATACCATCTCCTGTGACAACATGTCCAAGAAATGAAACTCTGTCCAAGAAGAACTCACATTTGCTGAGTTTAGCATATAACTGCTCTCCCCTCAAAGTCTCTAGAACAATCCGCAGATGCTCCTCGTGCTCCTCGTGGCTCTTCGAATAGACAAGTATATCATCTATGAAGACGACCACGAACTGGTCCAAGTACTGGTGGAAGACTCGATTCATCAAGTCCATGAAGATCGCTGGAGCATTGGTCAATCCAAATGGCATGACCAAAAACTCGTAGTGCCCATATCTTGTTCTGAATGCGGTCTTCGGAATGTCCTGCTTCCGTACCTTCACTTGGTGATATCCCGATCTCAAATCTATCTTCGAGAATACCTTAGCTCCACTGAGTTGATCAAACAGGTCATCAATGCGTGGCAATGGATATTTGTTCTTCACTGTCACTGCATTCAAGGCTCTGTAGTCAATGCACATACGCACTGACCCATCCTTCTTCGGTACAAACAACACTGGTGCTTCCCAGGGTGATGCACTCGGTCGGATGAAACCTTTCTCCTCTAGCTCTTTTAACTGTGCCTTCAGCTCGTCCATCTCCTTCTTCGCCAGTCTGTAAACATGCGATGCTATAGGTGCTGCTCCGGGTGCTAGTTCAATTGAAAACTCTACGTCTCGGTCTGGGGGTAGTCCTGGCAAATCTTCTGGAAAGACGTCTAGAAATTCTGAAATAATAGGGTGATAGACAACATCGTCCATTGCGAGCTGCATACCTTCAAGGATTTCTGTGGATCCTCGGGCGAACTCAAGTTCAGGCTGGCCTGGTACCTTAAAAAGAATGCTTCCCCCAAAGCAATCGAAGAAAGCGTGGTTCTTGCTCAGCCAGTCCATTCCAAGCACAATATTAAAAGTTGGCATAGGAAGGACTAAGAGTTGGGCATTCATCTCCCTGCCACGTATCACTATAGGGCCCGATCTACAAACTCGACTAACTGGTACAACTCCTCCTCCGGTAAAAATTCCAACACAACTAGATAATGGTGTAGAAGCAATGTTGTGTTTGGCAATAAAACTAGATGATATGAATGAGTGGGTGGCTCCCGTATCAAATAATGTTACCGCAGGTAAAGTAAAAGCAAGGGTAATACCTGCTATGACATCCACCTCATGATCCATGTTATCTACCTCCAAAGCAAAAGCTCGCCCGTTCCTCTGCGGCTGTCCATGTCCAGTCCTCATATACTGCTCCTCCTGAGTAGGTAGCGGTGGTCCTCTCTGAAATCCTCCTGCTGCTGGGGGTCGAGGTGCTCCCGGTCCATTCATCTGCTGGGTTGGCTTCGGTGCTGGAAGCGCTAGTCTCTGTGCTGGAGGTGGTAGTGTCAATGTCTGCTGTTTTGGACAGTCTCTCGCCATGTGCTGTCCAGAGCCACATCTCATATACTGACCCAAGCGAGTCCGACAATCTCTCGAAATATGTCCGATCTTCCCACAATAATTATATTGGGATTTTTTCGAAATCTGGTATGGTCCGGCTCTGTGTTGCTGATGCTGTTGTGCCAAGGAACGTCTGATAGGTCCTCCCTGTTGTGTCCTGGCTGGTCCTTGCTGTATCCTTGTTGTTCCTTGTTGTGTCCGCAGCTGACCTCCATTTCCTCTGCTAATGGTTTCCTGAAATCTGGCCTCTGTCAGTAGTTCAGCGTAAGAGACTCGGGACTGCGAGCTTGTATAATATTGTAGCTCCGGGGTCAGTCCTCGATGAAATCTCTTAGCCTTAGCCAAATCATTTGGTATCAATGCAGCTCCATATTGCTGAGTCGACTAAACTCGGCATCATACTCGTCCACGGTTCGGTTCCCCTGCCTTAAGTGAAGAAACTGATCATACAAGGTGTCCCTGACGGTGTCCGGGAAGTACTTTCCCTCGAAGCACTCCAAGAACTGCTCCCAAGTCTGGTAAGTACCCAACTGGCGCTCCATGGATTCCCACCAGTGATGAGCATTACCATCTAGAAGCGTCCGTACACCCGTCATCCATAGGTCCGTCGGTAACTGCGATGCCTCCAGTAGCTTCTGCGTGTGAGTGATCCAGATGGTGGTCTCCTCCGGGCTCTCAGTACCCTTGTACTGCCTTGCACCCATATGAACAAAATCCTTTACTGATCCAACCCTAGCTCGAGGTACTGGAGCTAGTGCTTGGGCTGGTACAGTAGCATGTGCAGCCATCCTCTCCAGTGCTGCCATAAATTCTTGCCTCTGCTCGACTGCCTGCTGTCTCTGCTCGGCTGCCTGCTGCCTCTGTTCCTGTATCATCATCTGAAAGAATTAGAACATCTGCGCTTGGCCATCTTACGGTACTGGGACAGGTGGAGGGTTCCCAATAGGTGAAGCGGGAAGATCAGATGGAACTGGAGTGTGAGTCTGTCCATCTGGCCCCGGAAGCCTAGGAATCGTTGGGGTCCCTCCTTGAGTCTGACCATTGACTCCAGAAGTTGCGTCGCCATCGGCGGCAGTACATCCATTCTGCAAATCCATCTCTCTGCAGTTGATGTACGAAACGATTAGAAAAAGTACAGGAATCAAACAGGATGCAAGTATTAAATAGGAAGGATGAGTTTCAATCAAGCGTGGATGAGATCCTTATACTATATTCCTATTACGCAGGCTTGTTCGGTACAGTTACGTAACCGCGACAATATATTCTAGACCTGCATGGGCCACCACAAAAACATGTCACACCCCAGTCCCAAAATACGTAGGACTAGGAATACGTAACACGCCAACCGTATGTATACGAACTCCAATATATGGAAACCATATACACACGTACGCTGTACATGAATATCCAATCCACAGTGGTAAATATATGTCACAACAAGTCACACGCAGTTCTATATCTCATCCACAGCACAAATAATAGAATAAAGGAAATCAATAACTGAATATCAAAGAAGTAGTCTCAAATAGTAATCTCAAAGTGCAATAGTCGGGTGGAAACAAATCCACTGCAAATCGACTATAATAACTACTAAAGAGAGAAGAGAATAAACTCTAATATAAGAATAAATGTCTAGAAAGAATAGCAACTAGAATATCTAAACAGCTGCAAATGAATCACATATAATCAGAAAATAAGATCGTCTCAGACTGATAGGTAGCGTCAGGTCCAGGTCCATACTCCTGCGGGTACTCCTGCTCACCTATATCTGGAAGGGACCAGGTCCTCAGAGGGACGTAACAAGATACAAAAAACACATGCCAATAAAGTACTGAAAGTAAACATCCATTGGGGTCGCCTAACCATCTATGTGTATGCAGTTAAGAACACCTTTCCCCACAAGTGAGCTATCTGGCTGAAAACTGGGATTTGGCATGGTTCTCTTTTGAAGATCCAGGGGCCTAAAAGGCACGTCGTCTTTTGAACGCCGGTGGCCCGCCTGATAGTACATAATATATAGTGGTCATCATGACCCGTATCTCCAGCGGAGAATCCGGGCGTACAGGAGAAAGTGCAAAGGAGCTCAAATGCGGTACTTGTTGTTCTCCCCACCCAATGCTCTAAGCATGTCATGTCCATGACACAATAAACCTCTAATAACCACCAGGTCTACTAGCATGCAAAGTTTCTATTGGTAGTTATCCCTATCCGTCGCACGACCTATACGTACCGGGGGCCAGCCGAGTACGCAAGTCCGTGTCCTACATGTGACTCACACTCGTGTAAGAATAGTGTCATGGCCAATAAAACATAAATGCCTCATGAAAATGGGGTAGTCTCATAAAGTAGGTCCAATGCATATACATAAATAAAAACATAGTACGACGACACCGTCGTTGCACCCAAGTTTCCTTGGACGCGCAGTTTATATAGCAGTTAAAATAAATGAACTAAATAAGCAGAAAATAAACATGCATGCCTCATATGGAATGTAAATACAATACAATGGCAAGGTATACTTGCCTGGCAAGAAATCTGTAAAGTGTACGCGCCCAAATGTCAAGGACACTGAACCTGGAACTAAGGACTCCGAACAAACGTCTCCGGATGCTGAAATAAACATCACCAACGTTTCCGAAATGAGCAAAATAGCTAAAAAACACATCCCTTTCGTCCAATTTGGACACATGGGCAAAACGGTAATTTTGGGCAAAAGTGGGGTCCACGTGTGGCCCACTTTGCACCGAAAAATGTGCCGAGGGTAACAGTCTCTAAATGGGACAAACTATTGGTCAAACAACTCTAATTGTCAATACGAACCCAACGGTATGTCCAAATGTGGATTCCGATAAGCCGAACACTATTTGGTCCAAAAAGTCAACTGTGGGGCCCGCCAATTGGCGATCTGGTCAACCATCCCAGAAATGCGTGAAATTTGGGTCACAGGACCAGCGCGTTACCACGAGTCCAGTGGCGCAAGTTTCGTCGCAATCTGACAAGCGTGCACAAAATACGTGCGAGTTCCACAAAAGTGGCGACACGAAATGTGTCCGCGGATACGGCCTGATTCCGGCGCGCTCACGCGTCCGAATCAGTCGCCACGAATTTTCACGTGTCCCGTTATGCTGCGTGCACCATTCGGTACACTTGGCACACGGCGGGGCGGTCCCGTTTGGCGGGGCGCGCTCCGATCTCCAACTTTTGGAAAACCAGAAAAAGTGGGTGCGCGCAGTTTTGTGACGAATATAATTCTGTCCACAGCGACTAATAGCACAAAGTTATAATACAGAAAATAAACTAGGTCATGTAATCTACAGGTATCAAAAAGAATCACCGAATTCGGATCTCTGTGGTGGGAGATACGAACTCGGCAATATGGGTGGTCATTTTGGAATTCTGCGATTGCAGAATTCTGTCTGCTCGCGCTGACTTGGGCGCTGTTTTGCACCTAGGGGCACACGTTTTCCGATGTTGACTATAAAACAAATATTGGAGAGGGTTGAGGGAAGATCATACCTATGAAAACGGAACAGCGTTTGGTCGAGCGAGTCAACGAAAAATCACGCCGGAGCGAAGGTGCTTCGAGTGGGAAACTGCAGTTCGCGGTGTCGGCGTCGACGGGATGGTTGGATGGCTTGGGGAGGCTTCTCTGGCTGCGGTGACGGCTCTAGATGGGAAGAGGAAGTCTGGGGTTTCTAGGTTAGGATTTTTGAGAGCTATTATATATATATATATATATTAAGAGAGAGAGAGGGAAGTTGAATTGGGTCCGCGGGTTTATTGGAAAGCAAAGGGTCGGTCGGGTGGAAAATCGACTGAAGAGGAAGCTTAAGTGGGCGGGTCCATGTATACACGCTGGAGGGACAAGTGCTAAAGGGAATAGTTAAGTTGCAGCAATACTTAAGGAATCAAAGTAGATTAGAAGATTATTATTAATATTATTAAATTAATTCTTTTCATTTCATTTCTTTTTCTTTCTTTCTTTATATATATATATATACATATATATATATATATATATATATATATATATATATATATATATTCACACATAAGAAAATTTATAGAATATGGTATTGCACATCGTTAGGCTAGCAACTGCTTAAGGGGTCTCCTACATGGAATAAATTCCGAAAAATTCCTGATGGTCCCACAAGTCATCTAAGTGCCCGAACACCTAACATAAAAATTATTAAAAATCTATTTCTCCTGTTTAGACCTAATTACTACAATTTAATTAATAATTAATAAATAAAGGATTTATTCGATTTTCTAGGAAGGGGGTTTTACAACTGCATGATTGCTCTATCTGCGATCTATCCTGTGTCGGGGCCGACAGGATCTTTATTTCTTTAACAATTATCTTTTAGAATTTAACAACAAAAAAACTATTATCTCGTTATTAGCTACTTCCATCTGGAATTTTTTTTTTGTCAATTTTCTAATTCCACCCACGTTTAAGTCAGTTTTATGGGGGCGGATCTGATCAAATTTTGCTAAAAAGACAAATAAATAAATGAAACATAAAGATGCACGAAGGTCTATATTTCAAATATGAAGCTATATATATATATATATTCTGTTTCTTTGTTTTACAAATTGTGTTTAAAATCGAAATCAACTCGTTCTTGTGGTCAGTAAGAAGAGGTATAATTTTTCTGACTGAAGGTCTCGAAATCAAACCGCGGGAGAAATATGGAAGCAGTGGGTCCAAATAGCATATAATACAGCGTATTTAAAATCTCGTATGTATCGTCGAACATCTAAAAAAATAAATTTTTTTCACAAAAGTACTTAAAAGTGTAATAATAAAGATTTGATAAATAGCTACAATAGCCAATAGTACGGGGACCAAAACTGGCTTCGTCCATTCTGTCTTTTGCCTTTGGGAGTTGGAGAGGGGAAGCCCATTGGGAATTTACGAGAGTCCACATCTAAGGCTCGGCAGGAAAACAACAACCTAATCAGAGTTTAGATTTGAGGGTCAAAGAAAAAAAAAATATTGCTATTCATCCCTCTAAAGTATTATTTAGAACTATATTTTTTATGTGGCAACTAATATAAAATATTAAATAGTATTATATGACATCTAAAATTACAGTTGACATGACAAATTATATATATAATTTTAATTTTAATTTTAAATATAAAATTTGTCATGTTATTTATCACATTAATCGTTATATTAGCTGCAAAATAAGAAAAAAATGGTTTGAATGAACACTTTGAAAAGATGAATGACATTATTCAAAATAGTTTCAAATAACAAATTTGTACATATTACAAAAATTTCGAAATCATATCGATTACTTTTGTGTTGAACCAATTTTTCAAAAAAATATTAATCAAACAAAATAGTTTTGGATCACCTGTTACGGGAAAAAGAAGAAGAAGAGAAAAACTGAAACTACTTTCAGTAATTAATTCCAAACTCACCCTAATTCAGCACTTCAACAAGCTTGGTTCTTTTTCTTTTTCTTTTTCTTTTTCTGTTTCTTTTTCTAATCCGGATTATATGAGTCTGCATCTAGTATTTTGCTTTTGATGAAAATGGCCCGGGATATGGTCAAAAGTAACAAAAGAAAATATGCGCACGGGTTCTAAAGGCTGCCCACCAATTTTAGTCCAGTAGCGTCCATACTCGAACCCTTTGTTCAATAATAGTGGATCAACCAAAATGGGCCACACAAAAACATAAACCGAAATTTTACATGGAAAAAGAGATTAAACCGAATGACCGAATCTTGATTCCCGGGCTTAAACCATAACTGAACATCTTGGCATGCAATTTGGGTTTTGGTCAGGATTAGCTCCAAATGTCAAACTAAAAATTATTTACTCATTAAGATTTTACTTTTCCCTCTTTCGTGATTTTTTATAGTCTATGTTAATTCGGAGGATACTGATTAGGGGTGAACATTCGGTTTATTCGGTTTCAACTGAATTGAAATACACAAAAACGAATAAACCGAAATTCTAAAAATCTAAAACCGAAACCGAACTGAATTGAACCGAACCGAATAATCTATTCGGTTATTCGGTTTGTTTGGGTGGACTATTATTATTGTTTAATGGATCAGATCCAAAGTTGAAATCATGGTTAAATTATAATTTTTATACACATATTTGTTCAATTTCAAAAGTGTTCTCAAAGATGGACTAATTGTTAAATTACTAAAGTTGGGCTTCAAAGTTTTCAAAATATACACATTTTTATCACAAAATATGCATAGAATTAGAATATTTACATAATTGTATAAATCATATTCGATTTTCGGTTTTGGATCGAAACCGAAATTCAAAACCCAAACCCAAACCCAAACCGAATAAATTTTTTTAGTATTTTCAAAACCGAAGCCGAACTAAATTTTTTTCAAACCAAACCGAATCTCTTATTCGATTCGGTTTGGTTCGATTTTCCGTCCAAAACCACATTAACTTATACTCTTTTTTAAAAAACACAAATCTATCTACCAGCCAATTAGCAATCTAGATTTTATGACATAGTTTAGTCTCCTTGGCTAGTAACTTGGCACCATGATAAAAATTTGGTGTCAGATCTATAATCCATTATAAAACTTCATCAAATCTTATCTGAAGATTTCTTATGCTCTATAGTTAATATTGTTCTAAATGTCACCTACTACTATGAAATGATAAATCTCTATGTATAAAAATATTTGTTTAATGTGCTATTGTCAAATTTGTATAACTTGACTTTGTATTTTGACAAATGAATACATATAGTCTAATTGTATATTGCACTCAGTAACTAAAAAAATTATGGAGAGATAGAAATAATATTGAGGACCATATATTTCACTTTTATGAAAAAAATTTAGTTCTAATAAATTAACGACTATCCTTAATATTAGTACCATATCTATAAAGCTTGGATTGTGATGATGATTAACATTTATATTTTCTTCATGCGAAGACAGGTATTGTATGGTTGACAAGAAATTTGTATTTGAATGCTGATCTATTAATTCAAAGAATTGGAGTCTGGTAGTGTTACCATTGCTAAGTTTCAACCCTAATGCTTGGAATTGAAATTACATACTTTTTAGGGCTATTTGATATTATCTCCCCTCTTAGATTAGGTATATTGATATTACCTCCCTGTTAGATTAAAAGTTAAGAATACCTTTCTAAAAATGTCGTTAAAAATCTAAAAATATTGTTAATGAGTTTTGAAAGTGTCGTTAAAAATTTTAACGACACTTTCAGAAAGATATTTGTAACTTTTAATCTAACATGAAATAATATCAATATACCTAATCTAAGAGAGAACTAATATCAAATAGCTCTACTTTTTAACAGCAGTAGCAAACAGTAGCTTAAAAAAGCGGCATGTTCGATTTTGACACAACATCTGAAAGCACCTGAGAGACTATTTTCAAAAGCTTTTAACTGCTGTTCAACAAGAGAAAAGAAAAAAAACGTCAATCACAAACCAAAGCTTATAGGCCTGTGGTCTTGTATTCTTATTTTTAATTAAAAAAACAAAAGTAGTTTTGAAAACAATATATTTTTTTCTGCCAAAAGTAACACAAATTAAGATGGTTAACAGAAAAAAAAACATAGCAAATTATTATCAGACAACTTTTATTGTTATTCTTAAAAAAATAAAATAAAAACAGGATAAACAAGCAAATCCTAAATATAGGCTGGAAGATGGTGTTTTTACTGGCGATGTCATAAATTGAATATTAAAATAGTTAGTTTCACTTCTTCTTCTTTTTTGTTTTGTTTTTCGGTTTTTTTTCGTACAAAGTAATAAAATTTAATAAAATTATAAAAAAAGAAAAAAGTTGGACGAAATTGCATGGAGGAGGATGACCCGCCAACTCAGTTGGCGGGGTGCAGTGCTGGAGAGTAACTCGCCAACTAAGTTGGCGGGGCGCTCTCCTCGAGAGGCCGCTCGCCAACTCAGTTGGCGGGGCATGCTGAGTTGGCAACTTAGGACCGTTGCACTCTGCTCGCCAACTCAGTTGGTGAGTAAGGATCCGTTTTCCACATTTTAGTCGTTGCACAACGGCTATTATATTCAACACTCTCCCTCTATAAATTTTCTATCTCAACCAAATCATCTCACACTCACTCTATTTCCTTTCTTCCCTCTAGCAAAGTCTCCAACACTCTCTCTGTCTCTCTGCCTGCAGCTAAAGTTCATTTGAGTTTTCTGTAGCAAAAGTTCTCAACCGTCATGGATCGTAGCGTAAGAATTGTATGCTCGCACGGCGGTAAAGTAAATGGGTTAAATTACGAAGGAGGAGAAAGTATAATTTTTTCAACTTATCCGAATATTAGTTTTGAAAATATACGTAATCATATTATTGAACGTTGTTATATTCATTATGATTTTATTCTGAAGTCTATTTTTTGTTCTAATTGTTTTTTGATAGATAGTGAAGATGCATGGAATTATATTCTTGAGATTAATTTACAATCACGGTATATTAAAATATATGTTATTAAAGTAGCAGCAACCTTAGATAGTAGAAATAATGAATATTTTTCTGAATATCAGCATGTTAGTTCGGGTGCTAGTTCTTCTCAACAAATAGTTTCATTTATCCAAGAAGGTGATTCATCAGATGAATCTAACCATGATGATGATAGTGACAACGACGATGGAAATAGTGATGATTTAGTTGAAAATGTAGATTATACGGTAGATGATGATGTTGTAAAAGCTATCACTGATGAAGTATTTAAGGGACAATCATTTTCTAGTCGTTCTCACTTTAGAAGCTTTATAAGTAATTTAGCAATTAAATATAATTTTAGTTGTTCAGCTAGTGTTATGAATAATGCTCGTGGAATTATATATAGTTGTGATCAACCGAATTGTAATTGGAGAGTATATGTCAAATCTATTGGAAATGGCGATATAGTTAAAGTTAGTACATTAGAAAATCGTCATTCTTGTTTAGGAAGACTTAGTACAGGACGTCATCGACTAGCTACCGCTTCATGGATTAAGACCATGATAATTGACATTATTAGAGATAACCAGTTATACAGTCCATCACAAATTGTTAAAGATATATATAGGGACCACCGTATACAAGTTAGTTATTCCAAAGCCTAGAGAGCCCGAGAGACAATATTAGCTGAAATTAATGGTAGTTATGATGAGGCATACGCTAGTCTTGAGGAGTATTGTTATAGAATTATAGAGACAAATTCAGGTTGTACATGTTTTATTAAAACTGCCGAAAACAATAGCTTCCAATGAATTTTTATTTGTTTTAAGTCATGTATTGATGGATTTTTAAGGGGATGTTTACCAATTATTAGTACTGATGCTACATTTCTTTCGTCTAAATATCAAGGTATTTTATTTATTGCTTGTGCTCACGATCCTAATTATCAATTATATCCTATAGCTTATGTTGTTGCTGAAGGTGAGAATAGTGATTCTTGGTCTTGGTTTTTAAATTCTCTTAAAATATCTTTTGAAAGTTGTTTTAATGATTGGAGTACAATTTCATTTATATCTGACAAGCAAAAGGGATTAATAAATGTTGTTCGTGCTATTTTTTCTGCATCTCCTCATTTTTTTTGTATTCAACATTTTAAACAAAACATAAAAAAGTTACCAAAGAACCAGTATTTCAACGCTTGTTAGACTCGCTTGCTAGATCATATAATAAAACGGATGCAGAAAGTGTGTTTGATATAATTAAAGCCGAGAACATAATGTTGTACGATTGGCTTATTGGTGTAAACGATGAAAGTCGTCGATTTGAACATTGGATAACAGCGTATGCTACTTGTCCTAGATTAGATATTAACACTTCTAATCTTGCTGAATGTTTCAATAGCTGGATTAAGAAATTACGAGATAAGCCAATAACAATACTTCTCGATGGTATTAGAGCCAAGATTATTACACTTCATGACAATCGTAGAAAGAATGCTGAAAATATAGACACAGATTATTGTCCGAAGATGTTAAAGAACATGGCTTATATTATCAAAGAGAAGAATCATCTAGAAATATTAGCTATTGATAGTTATAAGTTTGAAATAATAGACCGGGCAACAAGTAGAACCTATGTTGTTAATATAACTGACAGATCTTGTACATGTTTAAGATGGTACCATACTTATATACCATGTATACATGCATGTTTTGTTTGTAGATATTGCAATATTAGTATTGATAATTTTTATCCTGTAGTATTTTCGACGGAAACCTTGAAAAGTGTATACACACCAAAAATGGAGCCAATTCCAGTTCCCTACAAGATCCATGCTCCTTTGGTAAGAGGACAAATTGGGGTGCCAGATGTAAGACGCAAAGCCGGAAGACCATTTGTGATTTTACTTTTCCCTCTTTCGTGATTGTTTATAGTCTATAGTAATTCAGAGGGTGTTGATTAGGGGTGAACATTCGGTTTATTCGGTTTCAACTGAATCGAAATAAGTCAAAAACGAATAAATCGAAATTCTAAAAATCTAAAACCGAAACTGAACTGAACCGAACCGAATAATCTATTCAGTTTATTCGGTTTGTTTGGGTGGACTATTATTATTGTTTAATGGATCAGATCCAAAGTTGAAATCATGGTTAAATTATAATTTTTATACACATATTTGTTCAATTTCAAAAGTGTTCTCAAAGATGGACTAATTGTTAAATTACTAAAGTTGGACTTCAAAATAAATACATAAAATTATAGTTTTCAAAATATACACATTTTTATCACAAAATATGCATAGAATTAGATTATTTACATAATTGTATAAATCTTATTCGATTTTCGGTTTTGGATCGAAACCGAAATTCAAAACCCAAACCCAAACCGAATAAAAAATTTTAGTATTTTCAAAACCGAAGCCGAACTGATTTTTTTTCAAGCCAAACCGAATCTCTTATTCGATTCGGTTTGGTTCGATTTTCGGTCCAAAACCACATTAACTTATACTCTTTTTTAAAAAACACAAATCTATCTACCTGCAAATTAGCAATCTAGATTTTATGACATAGTTTAGTCTCCTTGGCTAGTAACTTGGCACCATGATAAAAATTTGGTGTCAGATCTATAATCCATTATAAAACTTCATCAAATCTTATCTAAAGTTTTCTTATGCTCTATAGTTAATATTGTTCTAAATGTCACCTACTACTATGAAATGATAAAAATCTCTATATATAAAAATATTTGTTTAATGTGCTATTGTCAAATATGTATAACTTGACTTTGTATTTTGACAAATGAATACATATAGTCTAATTGTATATTGCACTCAGTAACTAAAAAAATTATGGAGAGATAGAAATAATATCGAGGACCATATATTTCACTTTTATGAAAAAAATTTAGTTGTAATAAATTTACGACTATCCTTAATGTTAGTACCATATCTATAAAGCTTGGATTGTGATGATGATTAACATTTATATTTTCTTCATGCGAAGACAGGTATTGTATGGTTGACAAGAAATTTGTATTTGAATGCTGATCTATTAATTCAAAGAATTGGAGTCTGGTAGTGTTACCATTGCTAAGTTTCAACCCAAATGCTTGGAATTGAAATTGCATACTTTTTAGGGCTATTTGATATTACCTCTTCTCTTAGATTAGGTATATTGATATTACCTCTCTGTTAGATTAAAAGTTAAGAATACCTTTCTAAAAATGTCGTTAAAAATCTAAAAATATCGTTAATGAGTTTTGAAAGTGTCGTTAAAAATTTTAACGACACTTTCAGAAAAATATTTGTAACTTTTAATCTAACATGAAATAATATCAATATATCTAATATAAGAGAAAACTAATATCAAATAGCTCTACTTTTTAACAGCAGTAGCAAACAGTAGCTTAAAGAAGCGGCATGTTCGATTTTGACACAACATCTGAAAGCACCTGAGAGACTATTTTCAAAAGCTTTTTACTGCTGTTCAACAAGAGAAAAGAAAAAAAAACGTCAATCACAAACCAAAGCTTATAGGCCTGTGGTCTTGTATTCTTATTTTTAATTAAAAAAACAAAAGTTGTTTTGAAAACAATCTATTTTTTTCTGCCAAAAGTAACACAAATTAAGATGGTTAACAGAAAAAAAAAACATAGCAAATTATTATCAGACAACTTTTATTGTTATTCTTAAAAAAACAAAAAAAAAACAGGATAAACAAGCAAATCCTAAATATAGGCCTGGAAGATGGTGTTTTCACTGGCGATGTCATAAATTGAATATTAAAATAGTTAGTTTCACTTCTTCTTCTTTTTTGTTTTTTTGTTTCATTTCTTTGATTGAATGTATCATATACGAATCAACAAGTTTTAGTTGTACTTATTAGCATGCAAATATTTCTTAACTTTTATCTTTTATTACTTAACTGCCATAAACTTCTTTTGTTCATAATAATACCATGAACTTATTAACATAATAAATATATATATATATATATATATATATATATATATATATATATATATATATATATATATATATATATATTCCTAAGCTATTTTTATCCACCCGTGTAAAAGAAGCGCTCTATATATATACACGGGTGGGTAGGGGTAGCTTATATATATATATATATATATATATATATATATATATATATATATATATATATAAACGCTTTTTTTTAAATAAAGTAGTAATATATTTATATATAATTGTAAAAAAAGGGAGGAGTTTGAAAAAATTATAGGAAGGGGGAGAACTCGCCAACTGAGTTGGCGAGTTGTTGGGGCCCGCCAACTGAATTGGCGAGATACATGCAGACCGCCAACTCAGTTGGCGAGCGATGCTGAGTTGGAGGCTGTGCTCGCCAACTGAGTTGGTGAGTGAGGGTTTAGGGGGGGAGGCTGTGACCGTTGCACTCTGCCAACCAACTCAGTTGGCGAGTAAGGATCCGTTCAGATACATGGGAAGCATTATAGCCATTGCACAACGACTATTACATTCAACACTCTCACTCTATATATTTTCTATCTCAACCAAATCATCCAACACTCACTCTATTTCCTCTCTTCCCTCTAGCAAAGTCTCCAACACTCTCTCTGCCTCTAGCAAAGCTTTAGTCAAAGTTTTGCCTGCAGCTAAAGTTTATCTGAGTTTCTTGTAGCAAAAGTTCTCAACCGTCATGGATCGTAGCGTAAGAATTGTATGCTCGCATGGCGATACAGTAAATGGGTTAAATTACGAAGCATGGGAAAATATATAATTTTTTTAACTTATCCGAATATTAGTTTTAAAAATATACGTAATCATATTATTGAACGTTGTTCTATTCATTATGATTTTATTCTGAAGTCTATTTTTGGTTCTAATTGTTTTTTGATAGATAGTGAAGATGTATGGAATTATATTCTTGAGATTAATTCACAATTACGGTATATAAAAATATATGTTATTAAACTAGCAGCAACATTAGATAGTATAAATAATGAATATTTTTCTGAATATCATCATGTTAGTTCGGGTGCTAGTTCTTCTCAACAAATTGTTTCATTTATCCAAGAAGGTCATTCATCAGATGAATCTAACCATGATGATGATAGTGACAACGACGATGGAAATAGTGATGATTTAGTTGAAAATGTAGATCATACGGTAGCTGATGATGTTGTAAAAGCTATCACTGATGAAGTATTTAAGGGACAATCGTTTCCTAGTCGTTCTCACTTTAGAAGCTTTATAAGTAATTTAGCAATTAAATATAATTTTAGTTGTTCAACTAATGTCATGAATAATGCTTGTGGAATTATATATAGTTGTGATCAATCGAATTGTAATTGGAGAGTATATGTCAAATCTATTGGAAATGGCGATATAGTTAAAGTTAGTATATTAGAAAGTCGTCATTCCTGTTTAGGGAGACTTAGTACATGACGTCATCGACTAGCTACCGCTGCATGGATTAAGACCATGATAATTGATATTATTAGAGATAACCAGTCATACAGTCCATCACAAATTGTTAAAGATATATATAGGGAGCACCGTATACAAGTTAGTTATTCTAAAGCCTGGAGAGCCCGAGAGACAGCATTAGCTGAAATTAATGGCAGTTATGATGAGGCATACACTAGTCTTGAGGAGTATTGTTATAGAATTATGGAGACAAATTCAGGTAGTACATGTTTTATTAAAACTGCCGAAAATAATAGCTTCCAACGAATTTTTATTTGTTTTAAGTCATGTATTGATGGATTTTTAAGGGGCTGTTTACCAGTTATTAGTACTGATGCTACATTTCTTTCGTCTAAATATTAAGGTATATTATTTATTGCTTGTGCTCACGATCCTAACTATCAATTATATCCTATAGCTTATGCTGTTACTGAAGGTGAGAATAGTGATTCTTGGTCTTGGTTTTTAAATTCTCTTAAAATATCTTTTGAAAGTTGTTTTAATGATTGGAGTACAATTTTATTTATATCTGACAAGCAAAAAGGATTAATAAATGCTGTTCGTGCTATTTTCCTGCATCTTCTTATTTTTTTGTATTCAATATTTTAAACAAAACATGAAAAAAGTTATCAAAGAACCAGTATTTCAACACTTGTTAGACTCGCTTGCTAGATCATATAATGAAACGGATGCAGAGAGTGTGTTTGATATAATTAAAGCCGAGAACATAATTTTGTACGATTGGCTTATTGGTGTAAACGATGAAAGTCGTCGATTTGAACATTGGATAACAGCGTATGCTACTTGTCCTAGATTAGATATTAACACTTCTAATCTTGCTGAATGTTTCAATAGCTGGATTAAGAAATTACGAGATAAGCCAATATCAATACTTCTTGATGGTATTAGAGCCAAGATTATTACACTTCATGACAATCGTAGAAATAATGCTGAAAATATAGACACAGATTATTGTCCGAAGATGTTGAAGACCATGGCTTGTATTATTAAAGAGAAGAATCACCTAGAAATATTAGCTATTGATAGTTATAAGTTTGAAATAATAGACCATGCAACAAGTAGAACCTATATTGTTAATATAACTGACAGATCTTGTACATGTTTAAGATGGTACCATACTTATATATCATGTATACATGCATGTTTTGTTTGTAGATATTACAATATTAGTATTGATAATTTTTATCCTGTAGTATTTTCGACGGAGACCTTGAGAAGTGTATATGCACCAAAAATGGAGCCAATTCCAGTTTCCTACAAGATCCAAGCTCCTTTGGTTAGAGGACAAATTGGGGTACCAGATGTAAGACGCAAAGTCGGAAGACCAAAGAAGAACCGCATCAAACCCTGGGATTCATCGACAAGAGATCTACGTTGCAGTAATTGTGGTGCTATGGGACACAACCGAAGAAGATGTACTAGTCAACCGAGAGAGTAAAATAGAATTGTTCAATACAAACTTAAAAATATTGTAATAGTGAGTCTGATAATGAAAGTCTACTTAAGAATTGTCCAATACCCAAATATTGCAATCAAACATTATTACAAATCATACAAATATTACAATCATACATTGTTACAAATTATCTACTCATCCTCCTCCTCATCTTGTTGAGTTTGGGTAGGCAGCGGTGCTGATGGAGTCAAAAAAAATTGTGTGAATATCTGGTAGCTTTCATCTCCAGCAGTCTGGTAACTCGGGCCCGCTCCAGCAGTCTGGTAACTCGGTCCCGCTCTAGCATACTGGTAACTCAGGCTCGCTCCAGCATACTGGTTACTCGGGCCCACTCCAGCATACTGGTAACTCGGGCCCGCACCAGCATACTGGTAACTCGGGCCCGCTCCGGCATACTGGTCACTCGGGCCCGCTCTAGCATAATGGTGAAAAGGGTCCTCTGCAGCATCCCTCCGACGATGACGAGAGTGTCTCTGTCGTACTAAGCCGGTCGGATAGTCTGGTGGAAGACGTGATTGTACTGGAGGCATTTCAGGTTCCTGTCCAATACCTAGATGATCAACACGAGTCACAAGTTCCTCCATAAGAAGACAACTTTGTGGGGAAAGGTTATATCAGGTTGTTGCAAATATTGTCGGTATACACCACTCTGAAATATAAAACTTGTAAATTAATATATTTATCATATCTATGTATATATTTTTTTTTTAAGTATAATGAAGTCATACCAAATCATGCATGCCATCGGCAAAAGCACGCATAGTAGAATCATCTACGGATCTACTCTTAAACCTTTGCTTCTCATATTGGTATACTCGGTTGCTCATAAGAGGGCATCCCCACCATTGCCTATAGTCCAGGTTACCCATGTCTGCATAATGTAAACAAAATTTTAGCAAACTATTTACACTAAATCAATACGAATAATGAGTAACTTAGAACTTACATTCCTTAGCAGATCTTAGTCCGGGAGACATGTCCCTCACACTATAATTCTCGAACCGATTATTCCAGTCAGCAACGAGACCAAGGATTCGTTTTAATGCATTTGCTACCTCATAACCGACTGTAGGTGGATCATCGGGAATTATTGGGCTCATTCTGAATTATCGAAGAACACGGTATGCCTGATGGTACATGGTTAACCGATCATATATAATATGAGATCTGTGTAAAGTAAATGAATATGATGTCCTCTTGATTTCTGGAGCATCATCTTCACATGAGTAAGGTAACCATGTAATCTATTTAAAGATATTGTATCAAATAGATGTGATATTTATCTACAATCAAAACTGAAATAATTTAAAGATATTTAAAAATTATCTCATGATACTGCTGTGTATCAAATTGACTACGATAAAGTGATACACTCATATATTGGTAGTGTTGATAATCCACTACATCTGTAGGCCATCGCATAGCAACTGAAAATACTCCAACATCACTGAGAATGCTAGTAATAGGCCTACCAATATAGAAGTGCTCGTAGGATCAGAACTATAAAACAAAAATATGACATTAGTACAAACAAAATTTGCGTATAAAATTACTTTTAACTTTTTTAGGTCTTTCATTCATACCTGAATTAGTGAAATACATCCACAAATACTCTTGCGATTGGATCTCACAAATTCTGTCAGATTGGCGTATAAAAAGGCAATAATAGCATCTCCCCACGCATGCTGAGTAGATTTTGTCAAATCATCCAAGAATGGTAGAAGCTGTACATTTACCATATTTCTCGATGCATCGGAAAATAGAATTGCACCACATAAACAGAGCAGATACGCTCTAGTGCAACGAATGACCTGAAAATATTAAGTGTTATATAAACACTAAATTAAGTCATAAATAAATATTACTAATAAAAATACATACCCGTATTTCATCTACATCAACTACCCCGTCAATAGTATGATGTAGGTCCATGAAGTTGCCACGAAGCCATATAAACTTCACAAAATTGCCGTCTTTTATACCAGATGGAGGGCTAACACCGAGATACCTCCTGATCAGATCAGATCCCTTTAAGTGCGGATCAAAATATATAGCGTCACCTTTAATAGGTAACCTTAGTATATTTGCCACATCAAATAGGGTGATCGTCATCTCGCCGAATGGGAGTTGGAAAGTGTTGCGTTCAGGCCACCAACGCTCCTCAAGACTTACAACTAAATGAAGATCGTGGATTAAATATCTAACACGATCTATATAGTGGAATCCAAAGGATTCCACCAAAGCCTTTTGGACCGAATTTAGCTCCCACTTACGATAATTTCTTTCGGTCCGCCAATGTACATGGATCCGAGTTCATAAACCAAGATCATGGTCGTATAACTATAAAAAATATATGCATTATATTTTGTGTGTAAATTACTTAACTTGGAAACTTATAATTTCAAAAATTACCTCGCTAGTAAATATCCGACTAGAAATGTGGTCTTCATGTTGCTTAATAATAAGCTGGGTAGTCGGTCCACCAGGAATACGACCGTCATTGTGGTTAGCCATCTCAAAAATGTAGATTATATGATGAAGGGGGATTGCTATGAGGAGGAGGAGGAGGAGGAGAAGTGATGTGAGTAGGAGGAGGAGGAGAAGGAGAAGAAGTGGTGTGAGGAGGAGGAGGAGTTGGGGAGGTAGTTATAGGGAGAGGAGGGGGGAAAGTTGAGGGGAGGGGGGGTCTCCGAGAAGGGGAGAAGTCGGGGTGGGTGGTTTCCGAGGCGTCAGGGGTCGGGGGGGTCTCCGAGGCATCGTGGGAGGGGAGGACAGGGGCCCGCCAACTGAGTTGGCGAGCTGCCCAGAGCCCGCCAACTGAGTTAGCGAGTTCCTCTCGAACTCTGGGCCCCGCCAACTCAGTTGGCGAGTGCTCCTCCTCCCTGTAAATACACCAAACTCCTCCCATTTTTTACAATTATATATAAATATTTTACTTTTTTTTTAAAACCGATATATAATAGCTATCCCTACCCACCCATGTAAGAGAAGCGCTCTATATATATACACGGGTGGGTGGAGGTAGCTTATATATATATATATATATATATATATATATATATATATATATATATATATATATATATATATATATATATATATATATATATATGGTAAACGAGATATGAGTCCTTGTTTCGTCCCGCTCCCAGAATATTGGATAAATACGAGGAATGACATGGCCAACCACACATTGCAGAATATCGAAGTAAGCCACAATGTGCTAAGGTTGTCTAGAAGACAAATAAGTGAACTCTAGCATGCTATAACGTTAGTCCTAAGGCCGACAAATCCTAGTATCTCAATCCATCAACACAAGTACACGAGTATATCATATATGAAAGTAAAAAATGTATCCCAAATTACATACCACATACGATCATGAAGCTACTGAATACAAAATGCAGCACTAGCAGAGTATAATTATACATGATCAAATATATCAGTCATGGTCTAATATACACATCATGTTGACCGAAGTCAGAAAAGTGATCTCAAAATAAGGGGCTAACACTGCCTCTTGCTAAAATACCACAAAATAAAATAGCACTACGAGGGGTGGAAGAAGGAAACCCACTCGCGAGCTTCGGCCACTCCTACGAGTGTGAGCTATCTTGCTGAAAATACGATGGATCCTGGTTCTCCTCGGGGTAATCTGACTATACAAAACCAGTGGGGTCAGAACCCCAAGCAATCTCGGACAAGATCTGACTGTTGTAGCTTTAACTACTACCTTCTCATCTTCTGGGGTCTTAGTTTCATCTAGGATGACCTCAAAGTCCTGGAGCCAAGAATCTGCTGCAACTGTATCTTCCGTGCACATAAACTTGGTTGGACGCATGCGACTATCATTGGTAGCCGAGTTATGAGTATAACGCCCACTGTTCTCGAGTGCTATTCTAAATCCTTGGTAAAGAGTAGTGTTAGTTTATTCTTTTCCTTGTTGAAACTGCTGGCAGAGCTAAACCACTTGTTGCTGAAGCTGGAGTTGTTGTTGTTGTTGTTGTTGTTGTTGTTGTTGTTGTTGTTGTTACTGTACCATCATCATGGCTTGGATCATCTCTAACATGGCCGACGAGCCTGCCTTCCCTGGTTGTACTGGAAGAACTGGTGGTATTGTCTAGGTTAGTTGTGCTGGTATGAACGACGGAGCGGGCTGAACTGGCCGTCCCGATAAGACTGGTGGAGGTGATTGTGCTGGTCGGGTATGCATGACTTGCTGAGCCGGCTGATGAAAAACTATTGACGCTTGCCCTTGGTTCAATATCGGAATCTGGCCCTGGCCTACTTCTGGATTTGTTGGAATTACGGTACAACGGAACCCTCAGAAGGAGGAGCAGGTGGGGTGTCCCTGAAGGATAAGAACACATGGATATCAACAAGGTACGAGAATGGAACAATTATGTCATGCAAGCTTACAGTTCAAGGAGAGCGAAAGTATATGTTACAAGTGGAATTTAATCGACGATAAGTAGAGGGTTGAGATTTTAATAAGATGAGTCCTCCAATAAGTCTGAAAAACAGACCTGCATGGGCCACCACTAAAACCTTGTCTTGCCCCGCTCACAGAATACTGGATAAATACGATGACTAATATGGCCACCACACATTGCAGAATACCGAAGTAAGCCGCAATGTGCTAAGGTTGTCTAGAAGACAAATGGGTGAACTCTAACATGCTATGACGTCGTCCTTAGGCCGATAAATCCTAGTATCTCAATCCATCAATACAAGTACAAGAGTATATCATATATGAAAGCAAAAAGCTCAAATTACATACCACATATGATCATGAAGCTAGTGAATACAAAATACAGCACTAGCATAGTATAATTATACATAATCAAATATATCAGCCATGGTCTAATATACACATCATATTGACCGAAGTCAAAGAAGTGATATCAAAATAAGGGGCTAACATTGCCTCTTGCTAAAATATCACAAAATAAAATAACACTACGAGGGGTGGAAGAAGGAAATCCACTCGCGAGCTTCGGCCGCAGTCCTACGAGTGTGAGCCATTTTTCTGAAAGTTTGGTGGATCCTGGTTCTCCTCGGGGTAATCTGGCCATACAAAACCAGTGGGGTCAGAGCCCCAAACAACAAGTACCATAAATGAGCTCCAGGTGATAAACAAAATATATCACAACTTTAGTAGAAAAGAGACATATAAGAATAAAAGTGGTTCAAGACTTGTACGGTACCAATGTACTTGTCTCAAAATATACTGAAAGAACTGATAATAAGTTCTATAAAGGAAAGTAAGGCGACGAGTGACAATAGGGCATAGGAACTACTCTGGATCGGGAACACAACCCTTAAACGAAACAAGGACCGGGGTTGCAGATCTTCACCCCAGCAAAACTTAGCACCCTAACCACACGCCAAGAAAAAAAAAACTAGAAGATAGAGCTATAAATGAAAGTAACAACATTCATTGCACGACCAAACAGCTCTACGGCTTGCTATAATTAAGTAGCTAGGGTTGTCACATGCCTTAATTACTAAATCATATTTAAGAATGTTGCTACCATCGACACTGCAGTTAACCCGGATCGCTAAGGGTACGCTTGTCTAGTAAACTTAAAAGCATATTCATCATCACTACAGTATAATTTGTTACTTTATTATAAATAAAAATTGAACTTGTAAGCATAAACTTAAACTTGTTATCATAAACTTGCTTTAAAAATATAAACTTGTATATAAACTTGTCTTGTAAGTGCCACAACACGCGTTAACATGGTCAGTCATGGAGCCCTTGCCTAGCCGGGTTGGTCCATGCCGCATTGGGGCCTTAGAGATCGGGGTAGCCGGTAGCACAATATTCTTTCCTCCCAATGGTCTAGGTAATTATTATCTTGTTTAATCATTACTAAATTATTTCAAGTTCTCGAGTCGTGGACACTTGAGAACTCCCTAGAATGATGAGTCACGAGTACGAACTTTTCACGAGATATCGTATTCACGACACGCGATACATTGGGCAATACTCACACTTCATTGCCCGATGCCAAATACAATATATTTTCATACACAAATATTTCTACGGTGTTGTGAGAATTGTGAACTTGCACATAAACTTGTCTCGTGAATTATATGCAAAATTTGTCTGGTAATATAAACTTGTATCGTCATAAGAAAACACACAGTAATAATCACTAAAAGAAGTTATTAAATGGACATAATTAAAAGGAACACAAAATGCACACAAGAATTTCTGCCTGCATACACTCACTGGCCGCATGGACTCACTGGCCGCATGGACTCAAGTGATGAGTGATTGGTCATAAAATACGTGTCAGAGAGAGAATTGACTAAAGATGATTGATGTGACATTCCATAAAATGTGTCAGGAAGAAAAGAAAAAAAACCATAAAAAGATGTGCCAAGGTTTCATAGTCATGCGTCCAAGGAAAGGTGGCTGCATAAATCGCTTGCCGCATAAGTCACCCGGCCGCATATTGCTCTTTGGACTTAGCTAATTTCTCATTCGTCCAGCGAACAAAACACAATGAGTTCTGTCACTTAGCTCCAAAATACTTTGTGTAATGGTCAGTCATGCATCCAACAAGATAGACGCATGCTGGTTGGTTATGTGGCATAGAGTCCAGGCCGCATAAGGATCATGTCGCATGAAAGTATCGGCCACAGAAGGTGTTGGCCGCATAAGAACTTCGTCTTCTTTAGACAGCAAGTTCAGACATGACGAAAAAGCTCCAAAAATTAAAATTTTATTTTCTTAATAAAAACTTCATTCTAAGTCCAAATCCAGTAAACTAAAGTTTAAAACCGCACGAAATCAAATGCTCTATCATATGGAACTACGGGTTTTTGAAAATAACAAGTTTTAATAGATCAATACCAAGAAAAACTCATGAAACCCATATAAAACCCTAACTTGAAACTCAAATCTATTAAAATCTGTCCATCAAAAAAAAAAATCAAGAACTAAAAATGATGAGGAACACATGGGGACATTTTCCATCAAACCCATTTTTAAAACAACATATTTATAAAAATTCTGAAAATCAAGGTTTCATCATGGAGCAAGATGTACTTGCCTAAGAGTCCAATGACATCTTCCTAGCTAGGTCCAGTGCTAGGATTTGGCTAGGGGTGGTGTACGGAGGTGAGGGAGAAGGGATCAAGGAAGGTGAAGAAAAAATGAAAATAAAGAAGAAGAAAGAGAGAAGTGAGAAAAGCTCATATATATATATATACTAAGAGGAGAGAAATAATTTTGTAATGGGTTCGGTCAAATGAACCGAACCAAGTGTCCATTCTACATGCGGATCCTAAATCGGGTCTATGGCAATGCCAATGGATATTCTACTGGTCTCAGATTGTCTCTCTTAACAACAAGAATACACTATCAAGAAAAATTAAATTATAAAATTTAAGAAATACTAAATCTGAAATCAGGTGTGACAGCCATAGTACTCATATTTCTACATGAGCCATGCATATATGGACCAATAGGTATGGACTTATACATCCCATGTGAACATATGTGTAATAGTACACTCTATTCCTATTGGTCCACATGTGCATGTCTAATGTAGAAAAATGAGTAATATCCCGTTTACCCATATATATATATATATATATATATATATATATATATATATATATATATATATATATATATATATATATATATATATACCCATTGTTTTACCATTCTTAAATAAGCCATACCATGTGGACTCTGACATGAACCAATATTAGTTTTAATTTGAGTGATAATTTTAATTTTAGTGTTAATTTTTAATTTTAATGTTAATGTTAATGTTAAAATTAAAATTAAAATTAATATTAATATTCACATTAAGAAAATAACATTAATATTAAAATTAATATGTATATTTTTTCTAAATTACTTAATATATATTATTCCATGTGGAAGTCCACATGGTATGACTCATTTAAGAATATGAACCAATGGTTCATATCTCGTTTCCATATATATATATATATTGTGTGTGTGTATGTGTGTGTGTGTGTGTCTCCTTCATCGTCCAAATCCTAGCCCTAGAAGCCGCCATACCATGGCACCTGTTAGTCCCGAGGCTTAATCAAAAGAGGGTAGAATGAGCCAGGGACAGAGGTTCCAGTAAACTTTACAGTCTACCCTCTTTTTGTGATCCTGAAGTTGTAGTCGAGACTTAGAAGTTCCAGCAAACATGCCCTCTGAATCCTCGATTCCAACGAAGTACTATAATATATTTTTCTCTTATTACAACTTCCAAAAACTTCCAAAACAAGTTACAATAATCAAAAAATTATTTTTCTTCCTTGCAAACGCAGTTGCATACGTACAGAACAAATTATAATTCGCGAAAGAGAAGAGGAAAGAGAAGAAGATCTCTGCTTGCTAGGGTGATGACGATCACCGTTGCTCAAAGCAAGATTCGTTCCATACGATCTGCTCCCAGGAACCAACAAGTTCTGAATAAAACTACTGGAACCTCGTCGTCACCTCTTTCGGAACTCGTACGAACTCTGGACTCCAATGGCGATAACAGTAGCAACTCTCTTCGCCTCTCAATTTCGAAGTAAGTTCTCAAAGGGGATAAGAAGAGAGTATTTATAGCATAGGGGTGCAAAATACGCTAACAAAGTGCCACTTTGTGCCCTTGAGCCCGAGTCCGAGTTGCTAAGCCCTTTTGGGACTTAGATCTTAAGGAAAAAATTTCAAGCGAGTGACAAAAAGCATAAATGCTTTCTTTGAGGAGTTAAATAAGGATTTTTGTGGATCCTCTTGCAAACTCAAGTTCAGGCTGGCCTGGTACCTTAAAAAAAATGATTCCTCCAAAGCAATCGAAGAAAGCGTGGTACTTGCTTAGCCAGTCCATTCCAAGCACAATATCAAAAGATGGCATAGGAAGGACTAAGAGTTGGGCGTTCATCTCTCTGACATGTATCACTATAGGACCCGATCTACAAATTCGGCTAACTAGTACAACTCCTCCTCCGGTAAGAATTCTAACACAACTAGATAAAGGTATAGAAGCAATGTTGTATTTGGCAATAAAACTAGATGATATGAATGAGTGGGTGGCTCCCGTATCAGATAATATCACAGCAGAAAAAGTAAAAGCAAGAGTAATACCTGCTATGACATCCACCTTATGATCCATGTCATCTACCTCCAATGCAAAAGCTCGTCCGTTCCTCTGTGGCTGTCCATGTCCGTCCCTTATATACTGCTCCTCCTGGGTAGGTAGTGTCACGCCCCAAACTCCCGCAAGCCCAATAGTCCCTGCTGAACGTGAATCACCACGTTTACAGCTCTCCCGCAGGACCATCGTTCTATTCGGGACGTGATGCCGTACGAGCCTGGAGTTGCGCTCGTACAAGGCGATGTTGCTAAACACGAAAGTTATCATCGAAACAACCAAGTTACAGCGGAAGCCAATTGTGTACCAAGCACACATCAGAGTATACGCAGCGAAGCTCACGATAGGGTCCAAATGAGATGCCCCGAGTCAATGCCACAAAGGCGATGCCACGGAGACGATAAAATAACTCTTGCTCTTTCTCTAGCCCACAAAGGTACTTACAGTTCATACATCTTGTCCCGTATATCCAAGCAGCGCCACTACGCCTGTGTACCTGAAATATTGCCCACAAACGTGGGTCAGTACACAACCGTACTGGTGAGCGGGGTAACCCACTCGTCTAAGCCGACACTAAGTAAAGTAGTGAATGCACACAGTTAAATGGTGATCTTTCTAGTTGAATCCTAGATTCCTTTCATGGCATATGGATGACATGTTAAGGAAAGCAGTAAAGCAGTTTAAGCATGCTAGCATTCATTCTCAAACCAAACGACAAGCAGTTTATATATAGCCGACCCGTCTAACTCAATGCCATCGTTTGCACGATAACATATCGAACCATCAGACTCGCCTCAATATCCATCCTCAACCGAAGTTATATATTCCCATCTCGAATGCACACTCTTGCCGAGGCAAGGTGGCCGCGCCTACACGATGCACAAACCAACGAAAGAAAAGCAAGCCAACTCTTATCTATATGAAGTCACTGGCCAAGCCATAAAGGACATATTCCAAGCATTACGGCGTGCCCTATCAGCCCGGGTAGCAAGCCCCGCTGGAGGTCCCGCAATGCACCGCGCCAAAGCACGAATCGATATTTCCCTCCGGATTGAAACGGCTCCAGTGCCCCGGATAAAAACCGTTTCAAGGAAATCAACACCCTGTGCACCCAGGTTGTCCGTGACATGCAAAAGGTAGGTGAGGCGAGAGGATCGAACATTCTCGCCCCACCAAGCGATCCTAAACTCGTTCCACCGAATAACCAACCAAAGCATCCATAACCATTCTTCCAACATATCCTCCCAAAGGAGTCCAAATCTCGATCTCAGGATTTAATCCCAAGGCACCAAAATCCACAGTGTTTCACATTGGGGCTTCCCAACACAGTGTTTCACATTGGGTGCAACACCCCACACTCCGAATAATCCCGTGGCACAATGCCCCAACAGTGGCACAATACCCTCGCCGATGCAGTTGTTCGGTTTTGAACCACAACTGCTCGCTTTGCAAGACAAAGCGACCCAGTGAAACTCGTGCACGGATGCACGCTCGCTCGTCCGGATTCCCGATATTCTCGATATTCCTATTGCCTCAATTGTATCATTCCAACTTGTATATTTCCAACCGTCCAAGCATAATCCCAAGTAATCCAACCGATCGCCTCAAATGAATAATCCCGCTATCGTATCCAACTATCCAACGCGTAAACCATTCAAGCCACAATCCTACCAAGCCAACGACGCACACTCTATGCACGCCTCAGTGTAGTGCTTCCCGATGTTTCAGCCCAAGTGTACAAGCCATTACGTGTTTTCCATATTATTAGGCATGAAGGAGTAGAGGAGAAGGGAAAGAGCCCACTCACATTGTTTGAATCCGTTAGGCATCCTGTCCTGCTGATACGGCCAATCCCTTGAACCCGTGGTCCGATGCAAGCGCGATCTACTCAACTGGTATGACCGTGCGAGCAGGCCGTGCTCTCCAAATCATCCGACCGATCGGACTAAGGAAGACGGCATTATCGTTTCCATCCAGCTATTCAGTAGTGTTCGGAACGAACACCTGATTTCCATCGAACCCGCTAGCCATCTGCACATTGAAACCAACTCGATTAATCCTTCTTCCCGAAATCCGACATTTCAAATGTAACCAGCATTTGATTCATTTTATCCGACTCCGACTCAGCGTAACGCTCCGAGCAGTTGCGGGGCGTTACATAATATACCACTTAGAATCAGGTTCGTCCACGAACCGTGCTGGTACTCATTCCTTACTAGCATGCCATAATCCAATTCCATAGATCTGCTCTAAGCAACTCACATATTCACGATTCTGACTCCGCATCTCGTTCTGCTGAACGCTCGAATAAATTTCACGAATTCCCACATCCTCCTTGCAGCTCAACCCGAATTTCTCGTATCGCTTAGTTTTGGATCGTACATATATTTAAGGCGTCCCTAAAATACATGCATTTCAGCCGAGCTTTGCGATAGCAAATTTGAACAAGTTACAAGGGTATCTTTATGTTCGAGGCGTCCATTTGCTTTGCTCCCAATTGGACCAAATCACGATTTCCATTCCAACACATTCGCTCGAGAACTATTCTCAATTATGCAGATTTTCCACCGACTCAATGAGTTCGCGTTCCAGCTCAATCCATCCCACTATTTCTGAATTCAGTACTAGCAACATCTCCAAATATTATCTCATGCACCGAACGATAAACTCAACTGATCTACCCCAGCTATGCGACTTACCCAAATATCAACTTTGCTTTGATCAGCTCAGTCCAACACATTTCCTGCCATCTCAATATCTCACAGGGTGAACATCTATATTGAGTTTTGTGTGATCCACGAAGATCTCGCTGCCACGCCAAAGGGATTTGTGTCGCCACGATTTCAACGTGGACACACTCGCCATAATTCTTAGGTTGCGCATGAAATAGTTCTTCGCGCTGCTTCCACTGCCTCGAAGCATAGAATATCACCTTCGCCTTCCGAATGAGCACGTTTCCCAGACTAAGTTTCGAGACATCTTGTAAATCTGATGCACATCTGTTCCTTCCAGTATTCACAAAGATTTGATCTGAACGAGCCGCTGCTTTAACTTCACGAGCTAGTTTCACAGTCGTCAATTCATATGAATGCTATTCCCTTCCAGGGCACGATGAGTCAGAGGCGATGCCATCGATAAAAAAAATCTGCGACTCTGAATCTCATCAGTTGACAAGGCTACTTCTACCATCGCTTCGATCTTCCGGCTGTATCTTCAGCTGAAGGCTATCCCAAGGATCTCTCAAATCCAACACTCAGTCAATAAGCCATATCAAATTGCCTCACATCTGCCCTCGACGCATTCCCAAATACGCCGCCTCAAGGGTCGTTCTATGGGTCTACCATATTCATATCCGATTCAGCGGGCAAGGTCGCTTAGGGTCAGCTGTCCCGAAGCTACGCTCGATAATTGTAATCATCACGATGGACAGTTACTATAAACCATGCTATATCTCATCTGCAAACCCGAATCAAAATTTCAACCATCCCATCCGAGCGAACTCCCGAATCCGAGTAATGTGCTCGTTGAAACCGTCTACCATCAATCCGTCGTTCTGCCCTGAATCCATCAAATTTCCGAATTGCATGTTCGATTCTCGCACTACAAATTGCAATGATTCTCAAAACCCAAGACTTGCTCTAATTCTTATCCATTTGCCACGTCCCACCTTGCACTTCCAACTTACTCGAGCAGCACAGTGATTCGTTCCAACGTTGCTCCCACATTTAGCTATCTTCAGAAATTAATCCGCCAAAATCTTTGCCTTCCGTTGTTGCCACAATCCGTCTACGTCTTTTCGAAGAATCCGTCTATCATCGTTGCACCATCTTGCCCAAAATTTCATTTCTGCTAAACCTGATTCAACTTCTCGAGCAACAATATCCAAAATCCTTCAAGTTTGTGTGAATCAATCGCATTGTCCTCCAAGCCAATATCGTGTTTCTTTGCTCAACCAACAGCTCAAATGTGTTGCCCAAAATCGTAGTTCGTGCTCGCTATCCTTCCGATAATTCCATCGCTTTGCTCAAGCATAACCCAAATGTTCGTTCCGGTTTCGCCCATCTTTTAAGCCCAATGATACTTCCATTTGCACGAGTCCGTCCTTGAGTTCTCAAGTCTAATGTATCGAAGGATACCCGAGTCAAATTCCATTGCACCATATACCACTTGGAAATATAGTTGCCCTCGTGCAAAATCTGCGTCAACCAGCGTCTATCCCAAACCGACTATTCCGAGGTAATTCTGTCGAATTATAACTCAATATTCGCTTGCTCCATTTTCATTCCTTCCAACTCAGTCGATTTGCACCAACCGACTTGTATTCGTTATCCGAGTCCGTTCAGGCAATTCCAATAGATGTCCAACCAAAATATTTCTAATGCCTCGCTTAACACATTTGATCACATATACCACTTCGAATCAAGTCGCTACTCACATTACGTTTCCTTTCACGAATCCAAGATCCGTTCGAACCATCCCCTAGGTGTGATCATGCCATTCCCCATCTCAAGTCTGACACAAAAACTTAGCCAATTCTTTAACCATCAATTTCTTTAGGCAACTCGTGCTATGTTTCATTCTCGATGCTTCCAACATTTCCCAAACCGTCTGATACTTTCACGGCACGAGCAATCGTGCAACGATTGTCTTCCAAATAGTCCAACCCAATACCCAACGGTTCCACACGTTTATTGTACGAGCAACTCATGCCAACTTATCTGATATTTCTCAAGCCAACTCAAATCTGCCCAACCGATGCGCCACAGTCGAAATTTTAACTTCTATCCAACACAATCACTTGACGAGCAACTCGTGCAAGGATCCATTCTCATCGAATATTTCTACCCAAAACAAGCCGCATAACCAAATCTCGTTAGCCAACCAACTGATCCATTGAGGCAATCAGAATCTCCCAAATGATAAGCCAAGCCAACCCAACGAAAAGCCCACACTTGTTGCACGAATGCAACAACGCCAACCAACTTGCTGCACGAATGCAACAACGCCTAACGAGGCTAAGCGATCCTATGAAAACCAACCAAGGCAACCCAACACAGAATAACATGCAGCTAAAACCAGCAATAAATAGACTTATTGCATAAAACATCCGATGCGGCACTGAGTAGAGTCAAGAGCTAAACGACACGCGGAAGCTATTTAGAGTTTATGATGAAGCGAAGGACCAAGTCCGAAGAAATGAACCGGGCGCTCTGATACCAATCTGTCACGCCCCAAACTCCCGCAAGCCCAATAGTCCCTGCTGAACGTGAATCACCACGTTTACAGCTCTCCCGCAGGACCATCGTTCTATTCGGGACGTGATGCCGTACGAGCCTGGAGTTGCGCTCGTACAAGGCGATGTTGCTAAACACGAAAGTTATCATCGAAACAACCAAGTTACAGCGGAAGCCAATTGTGTACCAAGCACACATCAGAGTATACGCAGCGAAGCTCACGATAGGGTCCAAATGAGATGCCCCGAGTCAATGCCACAAAGGCGATGCCACGGAGACGATGAAATAACTCTTGCTCTTTCTCTAGCCCACAAAGGTACTTACAGTTCATACATCTTGTCCCGTATATCCAAGCAGCGCCACTACGCCTGTGTACCTGAAATATTGCCCACAAACGTGGGTCAGTACACAACCGTACTGGTGAGCGGGGTAACCCACTCGTCTAAGCCGACACTAAGTAAAGTAGTGAATGCACACAGTTAAATGGTGATCTTTCTAGTTGAATCCTAGATTCCTTTCATGGCATATGGATGACATGTTAAGGAAAGCAGTAAAGCAGTTTAAGCATGCTAGCATTCATTCTCAAACCAAACGACAAACAGTTTATATATAGCCGACCCGTCTAACTCAATGCCATCGTTTGCACGATAACATATCGAACCATCAGACTCGCCTCAATATCCATCCTCAACCGAAGTTATATATTCCCATCTCGAATGCACACTCTTGCCGAGGCAAGGTGGCCGCGCCTACACGATGCACAAACCAACGAAAGAAAAGCAAGCCAACTCTTATCTATATGAAGTCACTGGCCAAGCCATAAAGGACATATTCCAAGCATTACGGCGTGCCCTATCAGCCCGGGTAGCAAGCCCCGCTGGAGGTCCCGCAATGCACCGCGCCAAAGCACGAATCGATATTTCCCTCCGGATTGAAACGGCTCCAGTGCCCCGGATAAAAACCGTTTCAAGGAAATCAACACCCTGTGCACCCAGGTTGTCCGTGACATGCAAAAGGTAGGTGAGGCGAGAGGATCGAACATTCTCGCCCCACCAAGCGATCCTAAACTCGTTCCACCGAATAACCAACCAAAGCATCCATAACCATTCTTCCAACATATCCTCCCAAAGGAGTCCAAATCTCGATCTCAGGATTTAATCCCAAGGCACCAAAATCCACAGTGTTTCACATTGGGGCTTCCCAACACAGTGTTTCACATTGGGTGCAACACCCCACACTCCGAATAATCCCGTGGCACAATGCCCCAACAGTGGCACAATACCCTCGCCGATGCAGTTGTTCGGTTTTGAACCACAACTGCTCGCTTTGCAAGACAAAGCGACCCAGTGAAACTCGTGCACGGATGCACGCTCGCTCGTCCGGATTCCCGATATTCTCGATATTCCTATTGCCTCAATTGTATCATTCCAACTTGTATATTTCCAACCGTCCAAGCATAATCCCAAGTAATCCAACCGATCGCCTCAAATGAATAATCCCGCTATCGTATCCAACTATCCAACGCGTAAACCATTCAAGCCACAATCCTACCAAGCCAACGACGCACACTCTATGCACGCCTCAGTGTAGTGCTTCCCGATGTTTCAGCCCAAGTGTACAAGCCATTACGTGTTTTCCATATTATTAGGCATGAAGGAGTAGAGGAGAAGGGAAAGAGCCCACTCACATTGTTTGAATCCGTTAGGCATCCTGTCCTGCCGATACGGCCAATCCCTTGAACCCGTGGTCCGATGCAAGCGCGATCTACTCAACTGGTATGACCGTGCGAGCAGGCCGTGCTCTCCAAATCATCCGACCGATCGGACTAAGGAAGACGGCATTATCGTTTCCATCCAGCTATTCAGTAGTGTTCGGAACGAACACCTGATTTCCATCGAACCCGCTAGCCATCTGCACATTGAAACCAACTCGATTAATCCTTCTTCCCGAAATCCGACATTTCAAATGTAACCAGCATTTGATTCATTTTATCCGACTCCGACTCAGCGTAACGCTCCGAGCAGTTGCGGGGCGTTACATAATATACCACTTAGAATCAGGTTCATCCACGAACCGTGCTGGTACTCATTCCTTACTAGCATGCCATAATCCAATTCCATAGATCTGCTCTAAGCAACTCACATATTCACGATTCTGACTCCGCATCTCGTTCTGCTGAACGCTCGAATAAATTTCACGAATTCCCACATCCTCCTTGCAGCTCAACCCGAATTTCTCGTATCGCTTAGTTTTGGATCGTACATATATTTAAGGCGTCCCTAAAATACATGCATTTCAGCCGAGCTTTGCGATAGCAAATTTGAACAAGTTACAAGGGTATCTTTATGTTCGAGGCGTCCATTTGCTTTGCTCCCAATTGGACCAAATCACGATTTCCATTCCAACACATTCGCTCGAGAACTATTCTCAATTATGCAGATTTTCCACCGACTCAATGAGTTCGCGTTCCAGCTCAATCCATCCCACTATTTCTGAATTCAGTACTAGCAACATCTCCAAATATTATCTCATGCACCGAACGATAAACTCAACTGATCTACCCCAGCTATGCGACTTACCCAAATATCAACTTTGCTTTGATCAGCTCAGTCCAACACATTTCCTGCCATCTCAATATCTCACAGGGTGAACATCTATATTGAGTTTCGTGTGATCCACGAAGATCTCGCTGCCACGCCAAAGGGATTTGTGTCGCCACGATTTCAACGTGGACACACTCGCCACAATTCTTAGGTTGCGCATGAAATAGTTCTTCGCGCTGCTTCCACTGCCTCGAAGCATAGAATATCACCTTCGCCTTCCGAATGAGCACGTTTCCCAGACTAAGTTTCGAGACATCTTGTAAATCTGATGCACATCTGTTCCTTCCAGTATTCACAAAGATTTGATCTGAACGAGCCGCTGCTTTAACTTCACGAGCTAGTTTCACAGTCGTCAATTCATATGAATGCTATTCCCTTCCAGGGCACGATGAGTCAGAGGCGATGCCATCGATAAAAAAAATCTGCGACTCTGAATCTCATCAGTTGACAAGGCTACTTCTACCATCGCTTCGATCTTCCGGCTGTATCTTCAGCTGAAGGCTATCCCAAGGATCTCTCAAATCCAACACTCAGTCAATAAGCCATATCATATTGCCTCACATCTGCCCTCGACGCATTCCCAAATACGCCGCCTCAAGGGTCGTTCTATGGGTCTACCATATTCATATCCGATTCAGCGGGCAAGGTCGCTTAGGGTCAGCTGTCCCGAAGCTACGCTCGATAATTGTAATCATCACGATGGACAGTTACTATAAACCATGCTATATCTCATCTGCAAACCCGAATCAAAATTCTAACCATCCCATCCGAGCGAACTCCCGAATCCGAGTAATGTGCTCGTTGAAACCGTCTACCATCAATCCGTCGTTCTGCCCTGAATCCATCAAATTTCCGAATTGCATGTTCGATTCTCGCACTACAAATTGCAATGATTCTCAAAACCCAAGACTTGCTCTAATTCTTATCCATTTGCCACGTCCCACCTTGCACTTCCAACTTACTCGAGCAGCACAGTGATTCGTTCCAACGTTGCTCCCACATTTAGCTATCTTCAGAAATCAATCCGCCAAAATCTTTGCCTTCCGTTGTTGCCACAATCCGTCTACGTCTTTTCGAAGAATCCGTCTATCATCGTTGCACCATCTTGCCCAAAATTTCATTTCTGCTAAACCTGATTCAACTTCTCGAGCAACAATATCCAAAATCCTTCAAGTTTGTGTGAATCAATCGCATTGTCCTCCAAGCCAATATCGTGTTTCTTTGCTCAACCAACAGCTCAAATGTGTTGCCCAAAATCGTAGTTCGTGCTCGCTATCCTTCCGATAATTCTATCGCTTTGCTCAAGCATAACCCAAATGTTCGTTCCGGTTTCGCCCATCTTTTAAGCCCAATGATACTTCCATTTGCACGAGTCCGTCCTTGAGTTCTCAAGTCTAATGTATCGAAGGATACCCGAGTCAAATTCCATTGCACCATATACCACTTGGAAATATAGTTGCCCTCGTGCAAAATCTGCGTCAACCAGCGTCTATCCCAAACCGACTATTCCGAGGTAATTCTGTCGAATTATAACTCAATATTCGCTTGCTCCATTTTCATTCCTTCCAACTCAGTCGATTTGCACCAACCGACTTGTATTCGTTATCCGAGTCCGTTCAGGCAATTCCAATAGATGTCCAACCAAAATATTTCCAATGCCTCGCTTAACACATTTGATCACATATACCACTTCGAATCAAGTCGCTACTCACATTACGTTTCCTTTCACGAATCCAAGATCCGTTCGAACCATCCCCTAGGTGTGATCATGCCATTCCCCATCTCAAGTCTGACACAAAAACTTAGCCAATTCTTTAACCATCAATTTCTTTAGGCAACTCGTGCTATGTTTCATTCTCGATGCTTCCAACATTTCCCAAACCGTCTGATACTTTCACGGCACGAGCAATCGTGCAACGATTGTCTTCCAAATAGTCCAACCCAATACCCAACGGTTCCACACGTTTATTGTACGAGCAACTCATGCCAACTTATCTGATATTTCTCAAGCCAACTCAAATCTGCCCAACCGATGCGCCACAGTCGAAATTCCAACTTCTATCCAACACAATCACTTGACGAGCAACTCGTACAAGGATCCATTCTCATCGAATATTTCTACCCAAAACAAGCCGCATAACCAAATCTCGTTAGCCAACCAACTGATCCATTGAGGCAATCAGAATCTCCCAAATGATAAACCAAGCCAACCCAACGAAAAGCCCACACTTGTTGCACGAATGCAACAGCGCCAACCAACTTGCTGCACGAATGCAACAACGCCTAACGAGGCTAAGCGATCCTATGAAAACCAACCAAGGCAACCCAACACAGAATAACATGCAGCTAAAACCAGCAATAAATAGACTTATTGCATAAAACATCCGATGCGGCACTGAGTAGAGTCAAGAGCTAAACGACACGCGGAAGCTATTTAGAGTTTATGATGAAGCGAAGGACCAAGTCCGAAGAAATGAACCGGGCGCTCTGATACCAATCTGTCACGCCCCAAACTCCCGCAAGCCCAATAGTCCCTGCTGAACGTGAATCACCACGTTTACAGCTCTCCCGCAGGACCATCGTTCTATTCGGGACGTGATGCCGTACGAGCCTGGAGTTGCGCTCGTACAAGGCGATGTTGCTAAACACGAAAGTTATCATCGAAACAACCAAGTTACAGCGGAAGCCAATTGTGTACCAAGCACACATCAGAGTATACGCAGCGAAACTCACGATAGGGTCCAAATGAGATGCCCCGAGTCAATGCCACAAAGGCGATGCCACGGAGACGATGAAATAACTCTTGCTCTTTCTCTAGCCCACAAAGGTACTTACAGTTCATACATCTTGTCCCGTATATCCAAGCAGCGCCACTACGCCTGTGTACCTGAAATATTGCCCACAAACGTGGGTCAGTACACAACCGTACTGGTGAGCGGGGTAACCCACTCGTCTAAGCCGACACTAAGTAAAGTAGTGAATGCACACAGTTAAATGGTGATCTTTCTAGTTGAATCCTAGATTCCTTTCATGGCATATGGATGACATGTTAAGGAAAGCAGTAAAGCAGTTTAAGCATGCTAGCATTCATTCTCAAACCAAACGACAAGCAGTTTATATATAGCCGACCCGTCTAACTCAATGCCATCGTTTGCACGATAACATATCGAACCATCAGACTCGCCTCAATATCCATCCTCAATCGAAGTTATATATTCCCATCTCGAATGCACACTCTTGCCGAGGCAAGGTGGCCGCGCCTACACGATGCACAAACCAACGAAAGAAAAGCAAGCCAACTCTTATCTATATGAAGTCACTGGCCAAGCCATAAAGGACATATTCCAAGCATTACGGCGCGCCCTATCAGCCCGGGTAGCAAGCCCCGCTGGAGGTCCCGCAATGCACCGCGCCAAAGCACGAATCGATATTTCCCTCCGGATTGAAACGGCTCCAGTGCCCCGGATAAAAACCGTTTCAAGGAAATCAACACCCTGTGCACCCAGGTTGTCCGTGACATGCAAAAGGTAGGTGAGGCGAGAGGATCGAACATTCTTGCCCCACCAAGCGATCCTAAACTCGTTCCACCGAATAACCAACCAAAGCATCCATAACCATTCTTCCAACATATCCTCCCAAAGGAGTCCAAATCTCGATCTCAGGATTTAATCCCAAGGCACCAAAATCCACAGTGTTTCACATTGGGGCTTTCCAACACAGTGTTTCACATTGGGTGCAACACCCCACACTCCGAATAATCCCGTGGCACAATGCCCCAACAGTGGCACAATACCCTCGCCGATGCAGTTGTTCGGTTTTGAACCACAACTGCTCGCTTTGCAAGACAAAGCGACCCAGTGAAACTCGTGCACGGATGCACGCTCGCTCGTCCGGATTCCCGATATTCTCGATATTCCTATTGCCTCAATTGTATCATTCCAACTTGTATATTTCCAACCGTCCAAGCATAATCCCAAGTAATCCAACCGATCGCCTCAAATGAATAATCCCGCTATCGTATCCAACTATCCAACGCGTAAACCATTCAAGCCACAATCCTACCAAGCCAACGACGCACACTCTATGCACGCCTCAGTGTAGTGCTTCCCGATGTTTCAGTCCAAGTGTACAAGCCATTACGTGTTTTCCATATTATTAGGCATGAAGGAGTAGAGGAGAAGGGAAAGAGCCCACTCACATTGTTTGAATCCGTTAGGCATCCTGTCCTGCCGATACGGCCAATCCCTTGAACCCGTGGTCCGATGCAAGCGCGATCTACTCAACTGGTATGACCGTGCGAGCAGGCCGTGCTCTCCAAATCATCCGACCGATCGGACTAAGGAAGACGGCATTATCGTTTCCATCCAGCTATTCAGTAGTGTTCGGAACGAACACCTGATTTCCATCGAACCCGCTAGCCATCTGCACATTGAAACCAACTCGATTAATCCTTCTTCCCGAAATCCGACATTTCAAATGTAACCAGCATTTGATTTATTTTATCCGACTCCGACTCAGCGTAACGCTCCGAGCAGTTGCGGGGCGTTACAGGTAGCGGTGGTCCTCTCTAAAATTCTCCTGCTGCTGGGGGTCGAGGTGCTCCCGGTCCAGTCATCTGCTGAGTTGGTTTTGGTGCTGGAAGCGCTAGTCTCTGTGCTGACGGTGGTAGTGTCAATGTCTGCTACTTTGGACAGTCTCTTGCCAAATGCTGTCCGGAACCACATCGTAAATACTGTCCCAAGCGGCCTCAACAATCTCTTAAAATGTGTCCGATTTTCCCACAATAATTATATTAGAATTTCTCCGGAATCTGGTACGGTCCGACTCTGTATTGTTGATGCTGCTGTGCCAAGGGACATCTGATAGGTCCTCCCCATCGTGTCCTAGCCGGTCCCTGTTGTGTCCTTGCCAGTCCCTGATGTGTCCTCAGCTGACCTCCCTTTCCTCTGCTGATGGTTTCTTGCAATCTGGCTTCTGTCAGTAGTTCAGCATAAGAGACTCGGGACTGCGAGCTTGTATAATGTTGTAGCTCCTGGGTCAGTCCTCGATGAAACCTCTTAGCCTTGGCCAAGTCATCTGGTATCAGGGCAGCGCCATATTTGCCGAGTCGACTAAACTCGACATTATACTCGTCCACTGTTCGGTTCTCTTGCTCCAAGTGAAGAAACTGATTGTACAATGTATCTCTAACGGTGTCCGGGAAGTACTTTCTCTCGAAGTACTCCAAGAACTGCTCCCAAGTCTAGTATGTACCCAACTGGCGCTCCATGGATTCCCACCAGTGATGAGCATTACCATCTAGAAGCGTCCGTACACCCGTCATCCATAGGTCCGTAGGTAACTGTGATTCCTCCAGAAGCTTCTGCGTGTGAGTGATCCAGTTGGTAGTCTCCTCCGGGCTCTCAGTACCCTTGTACGGCCTCGGACCCATCTGAATAAAGTCCTTTACTGAACCAACTCTAGCTCGAGGTACTGGAGCTAGTGCTTGAATTAGTACAGTAGCCTGTGCTGCCATCCTCTCAAGTGCTGCCAAAAATTCTTGCCTCTGCTCGGCTGCCTGCTGCCTCTGTTCCTGCATCATCATCTGGAAGAATTGGAACAGTGACGCTTGGCCATCTTGCGGTATTGAAAAACCTGGAAGGTTCCCAATAGGTGAAGCGGGAAGATAAGATGGAACTGGAGTGCGAGTCTGTCCATCTGGCCCCGGAAGCCTAGGAATCGCTGGGGTCCCTCATTGAGTCTGACCATTGACTCCAGAAGTTGTGTCGCCATCGACGGCAGTACATCCATTTTTCATATCCATCTCTCTGCAGGTGATGCACAAAACGATTAGAAGAAGTACATGAATCAAACAGGATGCAAGTATTAAATATTAAGGATGAGTTTAAGTCAAACGTAAATGAGATCCTTATACTCTATTCCTATACACAGGCTTGTTAGGTACAGTGACGTAACCGAGACAATATATTCTCGACCTGCATGGGCCACCACAAAAAATATGTCATGCCCCAGTCCCAAAATACGTAGGACTAGGAATACGTAACACGCCAGCCGTATGTACGAATTCCAATATATGGAAACCATATACACACGTACGCTGTACATGAATATCTAATCCACATTGGTAATATACTGTCACAACAAGTCACACGCAATCTATATCTCACCCACAACACAAATAATAGATAAATGAAAATCAATAACTGAATATTAAATAAGCAGTCTCAAAGTATGATAGTCGGGTGGAAACAAATCCACTGTAAATTGCCTATACCAAAACTACTAAAGAGAGAAGAGAATAAACTCTAATATAAGAATAAATGTCTCGAAAAAGAATAGCAACTAGAATCTCTAAACAGCTGCAATGAATCATATATAATCCGAAGGTAAGACCTCCTCAGACTGATAGGTAGCGTCAGGTCCAGGTCCATACTCCTGCGGATACTCCTGCTCATCTATGCCTGAAAAGGTACCAGGTCCTCAGAGGGACGTAACAAGATACATATAAACATGCCAATAAAGTACTGAAAGTAAACATCCAATGGGTCGCCTAACCGTCTAAGTGAATGCAGTTTGAGAACAACTTTACACCAAGTGGGCTATCTGGTTGAAAACTGGGATTGGCATGACTCTCTCAGAGAATCAGGGGCCTCAAAGCATGTCGTCTTTTGAATGGCAGAGGCCGCCAAGTAGTATAGGGGTCATCACTGCCCGTATCTCTAGCGGAGCTTCCGGGTTACAGAAGGAAAAAGTGTAAAGAAGCCAAAATACCTTACTTGTTGTTCTTCCCACCCAATGTTCTAAGCATGTCATGTTCATGACACGATAATACCTCTAATAACTGCCAGGTCTAATAGCATGCAAAGTTTATATCGACAGTTATCCCTATCCGTCGCACGACCTATACGTACCAGTGGCCAGCCGAGTACGCAAGTCCGTGTCCTACATGTGACTCACACTCGTGTAAGAATAGTGTCATGGCCAATGAAACATAAAATGCCTCATGAAAATGGTGTCATCTCATAAAGTAGGTCCAATGCATATACATAAATAAAAATATAGTACGACGCCACCGTCGTTGCACCCAAGTTTCCTTGGACGCGCAATTTATATAACAGTTAAAATAAATGACTAATAAATAGAAATAAATATGCATGCATCATATGGAATGTAAATACAATACAATGGCAAGGTATACTTGCCTGACAAGAAATCTGTAAAGTGTACGCGCCCAAATGTCATGGACATGGGATCTGGAACTAAGGTCTTCGAACAAACGTCTCCGGATGCTGAAATAAATATCACCAATATTTTTGGAATCAGCAAAATAGCTAAAAAGCACTTCCCTTTCGTCTAATTTGAACACAGGGGCAAAACAGTAATTTCGAGTAAAAGTGGGGTCCACATGTGGCCCACTTTGTACCGAAAAGCATGCCAAGGGTAACAGTCTCTAAATGGAATAAATTATAGGTCAAACAACTCTAAATGTCAATACGAACCAACGGTATGTCCAAATGTGGATTCCGATGGGCCGAACACAATTTCGCCCAAAATGTCAACCGTGGGGCCCGCCAATTGGCGACTTGGTCAACTGTCTTGGAATTGCATGAAAATTGGGTTACAGGACCAGCGCGTTACCACGAGTCCAGCGGCGCAAGATTCGTCGCAATCTGACGAGCGTGCACAAAATGCGCGCGACTTTCGTAAAGTTACGATACGGGGTTTGTCCGCGAATACGGGCTGATTCCGGCGCGCACACGCGTCCGAATCAGTTTTTGCGAACTCTCATATGTCCGGATACACTGCGCACCATTTGGTACATTTGTACACTGCGGGGCGGTCCCGTTTGGCGGGGCGCGCTCCTTTTCACAACTTTTGGAAATCTGGAAAAATCGTGTTTACGGGATTTTCCATCGAATTTAATTCTACGTACAGCTGTTAATAATCTAGGGTTATTTAACAGAAATTAAACTAGGTCAAGTGGTCTACTCATACCAAAAAGAATCATCGAATTCGAATCTCTGTGGTGGGAGATACGAATCCCGGAACATAGGTGATCACCGCAGTTTTCTGCGATACCCAGAATTTGGTTTTTTCCGCCAATTTGACGCTGTTTTTGCCTATGGTTATGCACTGTTCGAGGTCTACTATCATACAGGTATGGAAGAGGGTTAAGGGGTGAGCGTACCGGTGAAGACGGGGTGGCGTTTGGTTGAGCGAGATGACGGAAAACAACTCTGGAATACAGGTTCCTCGCTGCTGAATTCTGCAGTGCGCGGGGTGCGCGGGGTGCGCGGGGTCGCGGTCATCGGGATCGGTTTGGACGGCCTGGCGGGGTTCTCCGGCTGCGGTAGTGGCGCTCTATAGGTCTAGATGGGAAGAGAAAGAGTTTGGATGATCTAGGATTAGGGTTTGGTTGAAATATATGAAGATATATATATATATATAAGAAGAGAGAGGAGGTTGTCGGGTTGCTCGCGGGTTCGGCTGTGCTTGGGCGCTGTTTTGCAATAGGGGGTGTGCTTATTTTGCTAAGGGCTGTTGTGGCTGGGTTGCTGTGAGCAAAACCAGCGGGTGGTTGTGCACTTATTTGCACGGGTGGGTAGGTAGTGGTTTGGGTAGTGGGTTTAATAGGAAATGGGTAGTTATGTAGGATCCAATAGTAAAAACCATTTACTATTCTAATATTTTCTAATCTTTTTCTTTTTCCATTTCTTTTCTTTTCTTTTTATTTTAAATATATATATATGTATATATATATTTATATATATGCATATACCCATAGAAAAAGCTAGAATTACACTAATGCATAATATTAAGCTAGCAACTGCTCAAGGGGTCTTCTACATGAAATAAATTCGGAAAAATTTCTAATGGCCCCATAAATCCCCTAAGTTCACCAACACCTAAAATACAAATTAATAAAAATCTATTTCTCCTAATTAGCCACTAATTACTATAATTAAATTAATAATTAATAATTAAAAAGGGTAATTACGGTTTCTAAGAATAGGGGTTTTACACAATCTACCCTCTTTTTGTGATTCTGAAGTTGTAGTCGAGACTTAGAAGTTTCAGCAAACATGCCCTCTGAATCCTCGATTCCAACGAAGTACTATAATATGATTTTCTCTTATTACAACTTCCAAAAACTTCCAAAACAAGTTACAATAATCAGAAAATTATTGTTCTTCCTTGCAAACGCAGTTGCACACGAACAGAACAAATTATAATTCGCAAAAGAGATGAGGAAAGAGAAGAAGATCTCTGCTTGCTAGGGTGACGACGATCACCGTTGCTCAAAGCAAGATTCGTCCCACACGATTTGCTCCCAGGAACCAACAAGTTCTGAATAAAACTACTGGAACCTTGTCGTCACCTCTTTCGGAACTCGCACGAACTCTGGACTCCAATGGCGATAACAGTAGCAACTCTCTTCGCCTCTCAATTTCGAAGTAAGTTCTCAAAGGGGATAAGAAGAGAGTATTTATAGCATAGGGGTGCAAAATACGCTAACAAAGTGTCACTTTGTGCCCTTGAGCCCGAGTCCGAGTTGCTAAGCCCTTTTGGGACTTAGATCTTAAGGAAAAAATTTCAAGCGAGTGACAAAAAGCATAAATGCTTTCTTTGAGGAGTTAATCCTTCTTCCTCCTAGAAAAAAAATCCTTACATGACACCAACATATGTCCCACCACACCCTATGTGCATACCTCAACACATACAAAGTATTATATTGAGATACCTGCTTGGTGGTGTAGCCAATGTGGGACTATATTTCTCTAATCAAAAGGCAAAAACAGCAACATCGCCCTATGTGGATTGTCACCCCCTCCTCTTATGTTGCATAAATTATTTGTACTAGTCATACCACTTCATGGTATCGACATGGAATGATCAACTATTCTCGTCGGTAAGAGTGCATGCGGGATATATGTGGCGGCAAGCGAGTGACGTTGGAGTTTAAAAGGAGTTCTAGACAAGGCGCGGCCCTGAGGTAAGCCAGACAAGCCGTCGAGTTTGGACAACCCTCCAGACCCCTAAGTGTCAACCTCTCCGCTAATAGAGCCTCCGCGGTCCACCCCAACTCCTTCTTGTCAGTTGAACTAACAATCCACCAGGTACATATTTTGAGTTTCCACTGAGAAGACCTCGAGTAGTTCAAGGAGAGAAACTCGGAGTCCGGGTTCCGTGACGCTATCATAACCGGAGACTTCGACGTTGTTGCCAACCCCACTCGCCATTAATTTGTTTGATATCTTCTTTTGAAGTCAAGAGCAAGAGACAACCAAATTTAGCTCCGACTAGAGCAACCCAATCTCCTGGGCCGGCCCTGGTAGTGGATTTCTATAACAATTGTCTATAGAATTCAAATTTTAATATACTTACTTAGAATAAAAATACCGAATAATTTTAGAATATTAGATAATAAACAAAGTTGATGATGTTTAGGGTTAGTTAATTCGATTACCATTTGAAATGATCCCCGTAAACATTCCATTTTAAATTACCAATCCAACATGATGCTCTAACGTGTTTGTCATTTGTCATTTGTAGAACATTTTTGTACTGCGAAGTTGACAAACTCTGAGAACAAAACAACAGTTTTGACCAAGATGTCATGGAAACAACAAATGCGAAACAACAAATGCTCAATTTTTGAAATGGTACCAAATTAGTCCTTAGTCACAAAAGTTCAGAGATAATTAAGAATATTTAGATGCATATGTTCCCAAACAGATAGGTGTAAGTCCCTATCATCTTACCTAGTTAATAATTAGACTCATTTCGTAAATGAAGTTTCATATTGACCCCTTTATTATATAGTCATGCAAATGAAACTACAATGCTCTTGCATGAATTCTAAGCCTATTCCTTGATGGCAACATCATATCTAACCTAGTGTTGGAAAGAGAGAGAGCACCTACAAGATCGAACACTGAACAAAGTATACATTACCATTCAATGTAGCTGTCTGTTTATAAACTCGACAGTGACCACACATCCACCAAAACAAATACACGCATTGCCAACTTGTCCCCAGTAGATCTTGACAATATACCATGTTCATGAACAATATCACTGGCGACAACTAACCAATCCTATTAACATCCGTGTTGGATATCGAAAAACAAGTAGCAGATTTGGAATACTCAACAATACACTTTTATTATACAAAACTTGTATATAGGATAATACAAGCTCTCGAGATAACACTCACAAAGAGAACTACTAACAAAGACTCATCAAGGCGCTAACCCACTCGCTCATTCACACTAGCTCCTAGCTTGTTAAGTCATTGCTTTGCTAGCTTGGTGGGGCTTTTTTTTTTTTTTTTTTTTTTTTTTTTTTCAAATGAAAAATGTCACACCTATTTATAGGTGAGGAGTGTTTGCAATGAAATTCTCTAGAAGAGTACGTGAGTTTGAAAGAAAGGCGGAAAAAAAAATATTTGGTTGAAGATTTTAATGTTTGCCATGATCTGGAGATGGTTCTATAGCAAGAAATAAAAATAGGATAAAAATATCTTAGATATAATAAAAGGAGGATGGTAAAGAGATTTCTAGATGGATAAAGGGCGAAGATTTTTCTACAGGGAGAATGAGAAGGAGAAAAAGAGAGGAAGAGAAAATTTTTGTCATAATTTCAACATCCTCCTCAACACAATTTTTTCTCTATCTTTTGTCGTACCAAGTTCACTACAAGAAAATGCATGTTCAGCGACACAAACAGTATGTAGCGCAAAGTTAGATTTTTGTCGCCAAAGCGTTTCTGTGACATATCTGGCTATGTCGCACACATGTCGCTGTAGTCTTGTCTGGAAAAGTATTTCGCGACACGAAATCACACGTCGCGGAATGTGATCACTTTTGGCGACATGTAATTTTTTTTATTTAATATAACTTTTAGCGACATGTGTCTTGTGTGTCGCAGAAAGGTGATACAATGACAACATTACACATGTCGCCAAAAGTCTAATTCTTTATTTTTTTATTATTATAAAAATACTTTCTGCTACACAATTTGATGTTGCAAAAGCTAATGTAGCCAAATATAAAAAAACTTCCTGCTACACAATTTGATATCACAAAAACTAATTTATATTTTTTATATTAATTTACCGTAAGAAATAGTAATTTTTTATTTTCGTATATATTTTCCAACATAGATATATAAATATTATTTTGAAAATAACTTATAAATATTGAAATTTGTATTCAAATAACTTGAGAACAAAGAGCAACAAGTTAAACACAACATGATATCCAATATGATGTTTTCAAACATCTCTTCATAAAGTAATCCAATAACACAATATTTTAACAACTTCAAGTAACCCATTCAAGAAAAAAATGTACTGCATTCCACAAATGTGCTGTATTATAGATAGACAACTATAATGTAAACAAAAATACATGACTTCAAAAATAGTTCTCATGATATGAATGTCTTCTCAAAAAATTGCTCTGTTGTCTATGTGATCCTGCAAACAAAAATTAAAAAAAAAAATTGTAAGTAAATATGTTAGAAACACAGAGAAGGAATAACGGATCAAAATATAGGAAATCATCTTACAACTAATTTTTCAGAAAATAAAATTTGACCAGGCACCACCTTACATCATCCAACAACTTATAAAAAATCACAGTTAAATGTCATTTATTATAGTACTAAAAATAAACACAATAGAGAAAAGGGTTATGAAGGTGTAAATGTCAATGTTATTGATTAATATTCGATTGATCGATCCATCCATCCATCAATCAAGCTAAGTTTAGCTCAGTCAACATAACTAGAAAGTAAAATAGAAAAGCGACAACAATAAGCCATAGAATCGACTTAGGAAATCTCATACAACCAAATGAAACCCCATAAAATCTAGTAATACGTCATTTCAATTCTCATACTGCATCAAGATAGAAATTCATGACCATATAGCTGCAATGTAAATTACTTTATCAAGTAATCACACATAAAAATTCTATTAAGAGTCTTTTAGAGGCAAAGTATGCAGCACATTTCTAGAAAAAATAAAAGAATTTTAAAGGTTCAATTGAGTAGGCACCAGGATCTTACCTGCAGAATCCATCAATCTATTGTAATGTCCAATCTAACGTTAGTTAGTTGTAACAAAAATTCATGTATATATAGAATGAGGAAAAGTTCTACGTATGCAACACATTTCTATAAATATCCAAGAATTTTAAAGGTTCTAGTGAGTAGGCACGAGGATCTTGGTCGCAGAATCCATCAATCTATTACAATTGCAACAAAAATGAATTATTTAAAAAATATATAGTACAATGCTCCATTTGAAACAAGTTTAGAGATGACAACATTAGAATATTTTCAAGTAATAACAAAAAAAAAGAACAAACAAAACCTAGTCATACACATTCTACTTTAATACATATTATATAAAAGTATAAGTACCTGTATAATTGACTGTATGCTTGATTGCACATCTGAATAGAGACAAAGACAATGGCAGGGGGAAAACTAGACTACCTTTCATAGCATTAGCACAAACCTGATAACAAAAGATGAGAAGAAAAAAAAATGTTGATAAGAGATGAGTACCCTCTTCAAAAACTTAACACCACAGTAGGGAATAAATGCTTACAGTGACCACACTTCCAAATTGTTTTTCATAAAGAAGGAAGAGTATGATGTAAAGAACCTGGGCATAACATTAATAATTTCTATGAACAAGGTTAATAGTGAGGTTAACAAACTCAAATAAGTATTCAGTATAATTGACCACCTCAGATCCAACACAACAGAAGCCCATGAACATACAATGCTTGTAGTATGCCTCTAAAAGCCAATTACTCTTGTCCTTGACATCTTTATGACTAGTCTTGCGTGAAAGGAAAGTACTACAAAAGCAAAGGAACACAAATTAGCCACAACCACTACATCAAATCTCTCTTCCATGGTCTTTTCAAAATCCGTCTCTTTGGACCTCACAACCCATTGCATCTTCTTGTCGAATTCGGGAACGTCCACCATTCTGACATGCTAAACTCTAGTGTTGAACCTTACGAGCTCCCTCAATCCAAACCATTGACAGAATTAGTCCTTCAGATACGAGAGGAAATCCTTGTGGCCATGCTCTGATTACAACAACCCGAATCATATTCCGATATGAGTTCCAACACGTATCCTGACACAATCAGGAAAATATAATTAGAAAATATATAATTATGAAATGTCATTCCATACACTACTAGAAAAAGCGGAATTAGCAACGTATTTTAGCGACTCCTGGTATAAACGTCGCTAAATCAGCGACTCCATTAAAAACGTCGCTAAACGTCGCCAAATGGTTAAAAGATGAGTCGCTATAAGTTCAATTAAGGTCGCTAAACGTCGCTAATATATCTGATTTAGCGACGTTTAGCGGCGTAATTAGGGACGTATATATCAAAAATATTTAGCAACGTGTTGAGCTACGTCTTTGACGTCGCTAAATTTTAATTTAGCGACGTTTTAATTAGACGTCGCTAAACGTCGCTAATTTTTGGTTAATTAGGGCTCAGATTCTTTTCCTCCATCTGTCGAAAATTTCGAACGTTTTCGATTTCCCCCGCCCCCCCCCTCTCCGGCGACCGGCTCTCCACGGCTGCGGCTACTCCGGCACCCCCCTCCTCCTCCTCGAGCTCTAGGTAATCTCTCTCTCTCTCTCTCTCTCTCTCATGTGACACTGACACAACTGATGACTGGACAGACACGACACACGCACACAGACACTGACAGACACACACGACACACACACACAGACGCAGATACACACACACACACACACACACACACACACTCACACAGACACTGACATGGGACTGATTTACACAGGGAGTCGGGTTCTTTACTGTGTCTTCACTGTATGTGCACTGTGTTGGCACTGATACCTCAGTGTATCAGTCAGTGGAGAGCTTGGGTTTCTTTGTATGGGTAGTTCAGTAAAAGAGGAGTGAGGGTTAAGGTTTTTCTAAGTATTTAGCTAAGTTTTCAATCATGAGATATTTGCTGGTGTTGAATGTGGGTAGTGTTATTTTACATGAAGGTAGGGCTATGTTGAGCTTAGTGTATCAGTGAGCTTAGTGTATCAGTGCGTTTAGTTTAGTGTATCAGTGAGTTTAGTGTATCAGTGAATGAGTGAGTGAGTAAGTTCAGTGACTTTATATTTTTGTGTGAGGGAGGGAAAGCTCGGGCCGTAAAACTGTGCATCAGTATGCCAGTGTATCAGGGGGGAATCGGTTTCACTGGTGTGCACAGTGTGCCTCGACCACACTGTGTATCAGTGTACTAGTGGTCGAGCCTTGTAGTGGGCAGTGAGAAGGAGGTCTGCAACAGTGAGCAGTCAACTGAAGAGGAAAACCATCAGCACTGTGTCATTTCAGCAACCATGTATCAGTAAGTATCAACAAGTCCCACTGTATCAGTATCCATTTTCAGTTGCATTTAGTGAGCTATGTATACTAGTGTTAGTTAGCTTAGTGTCAAGGTATTGGTTAGTTGGTTTAAGATGGGTTAGCATGAGTTATTGGTTAGAAGTTAAGGGTATCAGTTTAGTATTAAATTAGTACATAGTTAGTGTAGTTAAATAGTTACTTACTGATATACTTGATTTTGTTAATAGTTAGCTAAGTAACTATATGTCCTAGTAAGCATTGTATACAGTAAAGAACCCAAGCTTTTACCAATAGTATAAAATATTAAAAAACTAAGAGACTTGGCCTCTTTTCAGTTGTTTTGAATATTGCTTATTTTAGACTTTGATAAATGAAAGTATGTATTATATCAGTTATGATTTTTATAGTACGGTTAAGTTATGAAGTTAGGTGATAAACCACTGTATGTAATGATTTATATGATACATACTATCATTTTTGCAGAAGTATCTAGAAATGGATATGAATTACTATCTGCGTCATCGTTCGTGGATGTACAACCGTCATCCTGATGACATGTGCGGTGTGCGGGATGAATTCATTGAGGGTGTACAACAGTTCCTGCAGTTCGCCAAGGCTTTCCCTCAGTACATGGATTGTACCAAAATTAAGTGTCCGTGTGTGAGATGTCGCAACAGGAAATATCATCCAGAAGTGGAAGTTACATATCATTTATACTCGAAGGGCTTCACGCCGAATTACTATCAGTGGACCGCGCACAGAAAACTTGTATCTCTAGCATCGGAGTCGGAGCCCTATGTGGAGCCGTATATGGATGTCCAAGATCACGATACTTACGACGACGGGTTCGTGAACATGGTTTATGATGCGGCGGGGCCTAGTTTCAATCCGGACAATTATGATACGGCGGGACCTAGTTTCAATCTGGACAATTATGATGCAGCTGAGGAGGCACCGAATGCCGATGCTGCAAAGTTTATGGAGTTGCTGGAGAATGCAAGGACTCCACTATATCCTGGTTGTGAGGATTATTCACCGTTAGAGGTGGTTACAAGATTATTGAGCATCAAGTCCGATTTTAACATGTCGCAAGAATGCTATAATTGACTGCTCGATTTGATTATAGAGATCTTGTCCGAGGGTGCAAAGTTGCCTAAAGACTTCTATCGATCTAAGAGGATGGTGAGATCGCTTTGGATGGGATACGAGAAAATTGATGCATGTCGCAACGGGTGCATGTTGTACTACAAAGACGACAAGGATGAAGATGCGTACAGATTCTGTGGTGCTGGTCGCTACAAGGCCACTGTTAGCGGGCGACTGTTAGTGCACCTACACCTGGAGAGGCTGGTACTTCGTCGCAGCCCTCTCCATCTCCGTCGGCGGACGACCTGTGGGTGACCACAGCTGGTGGTCTCCAGAGGGGTACGTACTACGGTACGGGCTCCTATGGCGTCCTGGTTGTGACGCAGTCATCTAGGGCCTCCCCGACAGCTGTGCATTCCACACACCCCTCGCAGTCGCAGCCCTCGCAGTCGTCGGCTAGAGTCCAGGAGGCCGTCCAGAAGGCCGTTGACCGTCAGATTGCGTCTCTCCGTGACGAGTTGCTGCGAAGTATGGAGGAGCAGCCCCGGTCCCAGCCGCAGGCGGACGATCCGATGCTCATCGCACGATTGGATATGCTCGACTACAGCATGACGGAGCTACGGGATTTGACAAATGATATTAGAGCCTCCAATGACCGCAACATCATGGAGCTGCAGGCGTCACAGCTATCGATGGGCGAGAAGATGACGAGGATGCAGGATTCAATGGGTCATAGTAGTACGAGGCTGTTATCTACCCTGGATTCTTACAACCAGCGACTCGCAGACTTGGAGCGGGCACGACCTCCACCGACGTCACTGCCTTCTCCATCGACATCGGTGTCGATTCCACGGGACGAGTATGAGGAGTTCTTATCCTTCAAGCGCGCCGGTGGTCAGCCTCCTGCAGATCCGTAATAGTATAGTTATTTTTATTATTATTTAGGATGCGATTGTATATTATGAATTATTGATACTTCAACAATAGGCATAATGTATGATGCTTCTTGTGGTCTTTAAATTTTTAGTTAATTTAATTGGATTATATAGTTATCTTGCATATCCACATTTGTCCTATACTATAATAATTTTTTTTTATGTGGCCCGATATTTCGCACGGGACTTTGCGCATACTTTGTTGCACGTCTTGTGGTCCCACTGTCCCCCTCAACTCCCACCATTAATAAATGGAAGGAATAATACGCCTCCATGGCTTGATCCATTGATCTTCTGCCACCTAGTCAGGAACTTATACCTCTCTTCGGTAAACACAATGGTCACTCGAGTTCGATTTCTATATTATGAATTATTGATACTTCAACAATAGTCCTTGGTATTGGATACTTATCTCGTATTTGTACTGTTCATCTTATATATTGTTAAACTTTGGCTACATCTACAATTCCAGCATTGAATACTTAATTCCAGCATTGAATACTTACTTGATATGTCCCCACAAGGCAAAATACAATGTTTAATATATATAGTTCCCAAAATATTAATATATATTGAATACTTACTTAATATATACTTACTTGATATGTCCCCGCCAGTAGATTAATTTAAGTAGCCCCAAGTTCAATTCCTTCTGGAAACAAATTTTTTTTAATTTTTTTTAAAATTAGCGACGTTTTTAGCGACGTTTAGCGACGTTAAGTTACGTCGCTAAATAAGTCGCTAATTAGCGATGCTGTAACAAGTCGCTAAATACGTCGCTAATGACGTCGCTATACGTCGCCAATTGCTGACATGGCAGAATAGCCAGGTCATTAAAGACGTCGGTGTAACGTCGCTATATAAGTCGCTAATCAGCGACGTTTAGCGACTTTGAAAACGTCGCTATTTAGTGACTCGGCGTCGCTAAACGTCGCTAAATTTTGCGACACACTAAAGTCGCTAAAAACGTCGGTGTAGCGACGTTTAGCGACGTTTTTTTTTTGCGACTTAGTTTTTTCCGACAACTTTATAACGTCGCTAATTACGTCGCTAAACCAAATTAGCGACGTCATTTCATTTTTTAGCGACGTTTTTAGACGTCGCTAATTTGACTTTTTCTGGTAGTGATACCGAATCCCATTTAGGATATGGTTTCAGAATCTTCCTAACATATACCGAATTTGACTTTAGATATGGAGTTGGATTTATAATTACTAAACAGTGTATGCATCGAATCTTCAGATATGGAGTTGGATTTGTAATTACTAAATAGCGTATGCACCGAATCATGGATTCACAAACAGTCAAATGTATTACCAGCTTCCCATATCCATCACCTTAGAAATTTATCAAATAATTTTGCTATTTGTTTTTGTAAATACACTAAAGATTTCAATTTTCTCCCTCATGTTCCTTCTAAGGAATCTGCGGTGTGTCAGCGCTGTTCCTACAAGCTTTACATCACAATACTCGCGACAAAATCCAGGACCAAGAGTGTGCTCGACAGCTTTCCACATCACCTAAACCAACAAGAGGAAAAAATATTTTGACAACAATAAGAAGCTGATCATCCTCGTAGACACCAAGGTTCACACTATCGGTATCAGATAATTTCTCTGAGTATTGAGTATCGACGGTTTCAGATCGGAGTATCGGATTTTTTGCTATCAGAAAGCAAATAACTATTAATAAATTATTAACATTTTAGAAAATATATTTATATTTTTAGCCATAATTTTAAGTAATTACAGTATTTTTTAGTAGTTTTGAAATTGAATGTCACCCTTGTCGATTGGTTTACATGCAATAAATAAATTTTTTTTTTTTACATGCGATAGATAAATTTTTTAATTTTTTACAACCTTACTGTACTTGTACACCCTTGTCGATTGATCTTTTTCCTGCAATTCTTTTTATCAGATTGACCAAAAAAGAGATCCCCAATGTCGGTATCAATCAGTATCAGGTATCGCTCGGTATCGGTTTGGAACATGCCAAACCATATCGATATCGGCCGTATCTGATCGATATCGGCCGATAGCGCCGCCAAACGTCGAAAGCAGGCCATGTTCCCTCCACGCCAGACTCTCCACAGGCCACATGGGCACCTTGCCGCATGTGCTCATGGCCGCATGAGCACCTGACCGTATGGCTCCAGGCCGCATGGGCACCTGACCAAATGGCTCATGGCCGCATGCGCTCCAGGCCACATGTGCACCAGGCCTCATGGCTCTTTGTTCTAGTGACACTTCTATATCACCAGCTGGAATTTAGCAAGTCATCCACATAGATACAAAAGATGACTCTTTTCTTATCAGCGAACTTTGTGTACACACACTAGTCTGTCTTGCTGATCCCGCGACAACTTTGATTAGATGATTTGTCGAACTTCTGCTGCCACATCCTGGGATTTACTTCAGGCCATTTTTGAGATATCACCAACCCGTAGACTGTCTTCAAACCTGAATGACAAATAATTATGACTATTGTCCGTGAATCTCTCATGACTGTCTTCCTTCATCTGATAAACAGTAAGCTTATGAAAAGCATATACGGCAATCATTATCCTGATATATGACACCCTCAACAAGGTGTCTAAGAATTCAATCTCATATTATCTGAGAAAATCCCTAGGATACAAGCCTATTCTTGAACTCAATTGTTCTGGCTGCTTCAATTTTCTTCTACTGAAGATATATAAGCATCTGATAGGTTTAGCTCCTTCAGGCAGATTGATCAACATCCCAAGTGTTGTTATGGGGTCAATCTGTTGCTGGACTGCCTCCTCCTAGCAGACCGAGTCGCTGGTCTTCATCGCCTCATCATTGGAAAGTGGTATGACCTCCATATAATAGGTGATAAGATCATCTTTTGTCCCTCGACCTCCTGACTATTCTTGATGACTGCTCCTCGAGTTTTGGTTCAAATGTTATCGTTCAAAATATAACTCCTTCCTGGACTACGTCTTCTTTTATAGAAGTGCCAACAACTCTGGTTGATACGGTCCTCCAGAAAGCCCCCACAATCGAATGATATTTATGTGGATCTGACATTGAGCCAGAGTTACCTCAGAAGTGATGAACGGTATTAGGGCATGACCGTAAGTGCAACTTTCTCCCACAGACAATCTGGAAGGCCCTTTGAACAACAATATAGAAGTCATCATTACTGTTAACTGCTCGTTCTCCCTATCTACACCTTCAATGGATTGGGAGAGTACGAAGATGTCATTCTATAGTCAATTCCATATTCTAAGCTGAACGATATGAATCCAAAGAACGATGCATGTTCCATAGTCAATTTCATGTTCCAAGCTAAACGATCCGAATCCAAAGACCGATGCATGTTCCATAGTCAATTCCATGTTCAAAACTGAATGATGCGAATCCAAAGAACGATGCTCTTCGTAAAAACTTCTGAGTCCAAACTTGAAGTCCTTGTGGTTCTCAAACGCTTCATCCTTCGATAATGAGAAGTTATACGAACGCATTTCCTGAGAAATCATCAAAGAAAGAAGTGATAAACTTTACCCCGACTCTTTGTGGAGAGTAGAAGTCACAGATATATGAGCGCACCAGCTCCATAGGATCTGTACTTGTAGTCATCCGTCTAAACGACTTCCTGACTGCCTATGTCCGAACATAGCCATTACGTCTCTCTACCTTCTTACCCCCACATCTTGGAGATATCTCTGAACTTAGACATCTTTGAAAAGGACATGTCTTAGTCAGATGCGACACAACTCAATAAAAGCAATCTCTTCCTCAAGCCGGAAGTCCAGAATCATAATCTTGATCCCTAGATCTTCTGCTTGACCCTTATTCGCCATAGAGACCTCCTTCATAGATAGTACTCTTCCTTAGTGAACAACTCTTTCATAGAGCATGCGTGGCCGAATGTACCAGTGTCTATCCACCATTCAGTAGCCACGCTTGATAACTCAACCTGCACAATCATAGCAACAAAGTTAAGTAATCAAAGGAACCAAGTTTAGCTATACCTTGCTATATTGGTTCGAATTAGTTCTGCTTTCAAGCTCCAATTCCAGCCAATGTTAAGTCCTGTCAGAGTGGTAACCTTCATGCGCAAAGCATCCATGTGCCGCGTCCTGCCATGCGTATAAGCCTCCAAGCGTCCTGTATGCGCATAAGCCTCCATTCATCTTGCATGCGTCCAAGACACTATGAGGCCACCTCTGTCATGCAGTAGGACCTTCAATGCACCAAGAATCTGCCATCTGCTAAGAGTCTTTTATGCGGCAGGAGTCTTCATGCGGAAAGAGACTTCTATGCGGCCAAGTCTTGCCAACCGCCAAGAACTGTCATGCGCTAAGTCTCGCTATGCTCATACTCTGCAATCCTTGGTCAACTTATAATCTTCCTTCCAACTGGAATGCACGTCCTTCAAACGCTAAATCCTCCATTCTGGAAAATGGTAGGTTCTGACAAATCATATTCAACATTTGACAAATGACTCCTTCCCTCATCCAAATGCTCGAAGTGTATCCCGTCAATCTTCTCAAGTTTGTGAAAACTTGTTGCCGAGAAGATTTGATCGGATATTCTACATCTTTCTTTGGATCTTGCTTTGAGATTATTGTTTATTACACGGATCAAAGATGGTAGAACGCGGGCCATAGCAGAGCTGTTAGCGAGACCCGAAGGTCCGTTCTCTACTGGAACCCAAGTTATCGTCGAGATCAGAGATTCACACAAGAGTTCCTAATCTGATATAACTCGATTACAACGAAGCACGAACCATGAACATGTTACAAACTGGCTACGAGAAAAATGAAGATTGCAACAAGTAACAAGTAAAACGTTCTTCTTTTTATGTTCGCAGACGCAACAATGAGAAAGAACGAAGCAAAGAAAAAACTGAAGAGAAGCTCCTTACTGGGGTGGTCAAAACCACCGTTGCTCAAAGCAAGATTCGCGCCCAGGGGCGCATACACGGCTAGCGGGCAAGAGCCGTCTGTTCTTAAACCGCACGCACATGCGGGTGTTCTTTAACCGCGTGCGCATGCATACATGTTCTTTAACCGCACGCGCGTAAGCGCGGTTCTTTATGAAAAAATACGTTCTAAAATGAGCCCACATATAAACGGGGGTACAAACGATCTTCCCCCAGGAACCAGCAAGTTCACAAAAGAACTTCTGGAATGTTCAAATTCACCTTCGAAAATACTTAAAAATACCATGTGAGAGAGAGACACTCTGGCTGCCTATGATCTGGTGTTCTCGGTTTTTCATCTGTATTCTCTCTCCTCAAATGAAAGAGGAGGTCCTCTATATATAGAAGAAAATAACACATGTGCGGCCTGAGGAAACTTCAGGCTGTATAAGCGCTGACCTACCGGATTCCCCAAATTCGAGTGTCAAAGCCGTCGGCGCCGCAAGTCATGCTGCACTGCACGAGGCAGACAACGCCGCCAAATGTCGAAAGCAACTGCTCGCACTTCCTGACACGTTGTACTGCAAGAGGTAGACAGCGCCACCAAACGCCGAAAGCAGGTCCTATCTCCTCCACGTCAGACTCTTCATAGGCCGCATGGGCACCGAGCCGCAAGCGCTCCTGGCCGCATGGGCACAGAGCTGCATGGCCCCTGGCCACATAAGCACCTGACCGCATGGCTCCTGGCCACATGCGCACCAGGTCGCATGACTCCACGAAGCATGCGTCCGAACAAGCAACAGTGCATGGAACTCGCGCATAAAAGGAGCGCACAAGTGACATGCTAAGTGCAAAGTGCGCCAATAAAGTGTCACTTTGCGCCCTTGAGCACGAGCCCGAATCCGAGTTCGAGTCGCTAAGTCCGGTCTTAGCTTCTAAGGGAAACTTTTCAAAGGTGGTGACAAAACAAAGATTGTCATAATGAAGTTCACACTTAAACCCTCTAGAAAAAGTCAACCCACATGGACCTCCACCCAATGTGCATATACCAATACTAAGCATAGCAATATATTGAGATATACATATCGGTGGTTTTTCAATATAGAACTAAAACTCCCAAAACCAAGTGAAAAACACCACCATCCCCTACAATATTGTTTCCTCTTCGATCCACACAGGATGCTCCCTCTCGTTAGCCCGTTGTCCCTCGTTTCTCCGAGTCCACTGGATTTCTTTGCCGCTGACTCCATTGGGCTCCTTCTATAGTTCAGGATCTTTGGCACCTGGGGAGGAAATGAAACAAACAAAAGTTTGATTGCCTGACTATTCCATTCCATCATACTGCTTCAACACAATATTGAGAATGATGTGAAGGCTTTGTTAACAAGTTTTAATTGTTGAATCTGTACCTTTTCTTAGTTCATTAATAATATTTTTACCTTCTCATATATATATATATATATATATAAAATTTACACTCTTTACGTTAGTACATCTATGTGTTCTTAAGACCCACAACCGAGTGGCAAGGCAACTATCCAGCCAAGTCATGCAGCAGCTGAGCTCCCATAAGGTTCCGATATGGTAAATTCTGAGCCTCCCCATCCATGATGGAGAACTTCACTGGCTGACAATCTTCCATTTGATCTTTCGAGAAGAAGACTGATTGCTGGGACGTTGGCTGCGAGAACGATAGACGTGTCCCTCCCCATATGTGTTGCTGCAGCACAAGAGTTAGCGACACGTTGTTCCCTTGGCCACCATTCCGATTGTGGGAAGAGAAATCCAAGGCCATCGCCCCATAATTCTCTGGCCTCGACTGCTGCCCGACACGATGGCCTCTACCGGTCGAGCGGGGAGTGCTGCTGCTGATTATCGAGGAAAGGGAATCCGATTCGATTGGGGGTTTCTGATCATTATCCTCCTCAGAAGCGCTAGGGTTAGGGTTTTGGACCGACTGCAACTGGTGCCTCTGCCGGCTGCCGCTGTTTTCTCCGTCTTCATGCTCGGCTGTCCCTTTGGAGGGTTGGTTGTCCTGTTCCTTTGTTTCTTCCACGTACATCTCCTCCACCATTGGCTTCCAGAGCCTGACCCTTGCATTTATGAACCAGTTGGAGACCTGTCATGTAAATAATACGGGATCATACAAATATTTTATTTTGAAGACTATTTCAAGGAAACAAGATCTCGGACTAATCGACAGAACGAAAATGACCCATATAGGTATCTTGTACATATATAATGTAAGGTGCAGGCATTGAACACGATCTACGAAAGAGATGTTTTCGATGCCGATGTGTATACCTGGCTCCGAGACAGTCCAGTTTGCCGGGATAGAATATGCTTATCAACGTCGCTTGGGTACCTGTTGTCGAGTTTGAGGTACATGTGAGACGAGATTAAGAACATAAGAGTAGAAGCCATGAAGAATCCTTTAGCAGAGAAGGCAATATCAAACAAAGAAGAAGAAAATGGTTCTTGTACTAGTGTGTATTGTGTAGGACACTTGTTCACTCATCACCAATATACCCTAGAATCATCTGGACAGTGATATGTTAGTAAAGACTAGTATACATTCATCGTATTTGAGCCTTATTACCATAATATTTACTTCTCTCTCTCTCGAGAAGACATCCAAATTAATTTCATACACATGACATTAAGTACTGGACATGACATAAGTCTTAGACATATATATGAAAGGGCAGGACCAAAAATTCAAATTTGAGAGGACTGAAGTAGATTAGGGTGGACTAAGTGTGAACTGAGTCATAGAAAAAAAAATGCGTATAGATTATAGAAAGTTCAATAAATTGTATCCAGAGCATAGAGGTTTAAAAAATTGTATCCAGAACATAGAAGTTTTAAAATTACGTCCTTTTTAAGGACGTTTCGGAGCAAATTGTGTATTATAAAATCCGTCAGTTAGAATAAAAAAGTAATTAATAATAATATTTGCATCAAAACGTCATTTTAAAAGACTTTTTTTGCTCTCCTCGAAAATTTTGAAACTTCTATGCTCTATGTACAATTTTCTGAAAAAATCATATATATATATATATATATATATATATATATATATATGAGTAAACGGGATATGAGTCATAGTGCTCATTTTTCTAAATGAGTCATGCACATGTGGACCAATAGGAATAGAGTGTTCTAGTGCACATAGGATGTAGGAATCCATTACCATTGGTCCACATGTGCATAACTCATATATATATATATATATATATATATATATATATTAAACATCCCTCTTCTTTTTTCGGAATAGCAGCTGCCGGATTAGTTTTATAGACCATTAAGATTAGATCAAATTCTCGCGAGAAATTAACTACTTTAAGGATCTAGTCTCAACGATCCATAAAACTAATTCGACGGTTGCTATTCCAGAGAAAGATGGAGATACTTAAGTGAGGAGATCATGATCCCCCTCCTCTCCCCCTCCTCTCTCTCTCTCTCTCTATATATATATATATATATATATATATATATATATATATATATAAAAGAAAAAGGAAAAAAAAAAAAGTCGGACAGTGGGCTGCGCCCTTGGACATATGACATCAGTTATTCCACTGGATGGTGTATGAAATATAAATTCATCAACGAAAATACTATGTACAGTATATATTAGACCTTAGTAATTTGTGGGCATGAGAGTAGAAGTAGGAAATCCATAAACCTCATGCACAATTAAGAAACATTTTAGGGGAAAATAAATTTCATCTAAAATGCCGAGTGTAGATTGTCATATTTCCAATTCATTATCTTTAACAAACAAATTAAGAACAAGCGAACTTAAGATTGATAATATGCTATGTGTTTCGAGGATTAGCGGGAGGAAAGGAAAGAGAGTACGGATGAAGGAAATGCTCGAAGAGCCATGCTCGAAGGACCAATACGGAGCGTTCAGGTAGGCCTCTCTGTGGCCTCCACGGGTTGCTCTCCGTCGCCTCACCCAGCTGGAAAGCCTTGATCTGTTTCCGGATGCACTGGTCGAGTATCTTGAGCCTAGGAGTCTCCCCTTTCGTAATCCCAGCTGGCACGACCGGGTCGTCCTTCTCTCCCGTCGCCTTCTTCGTTTCCTCTATCTGGCTCACGATACCGTCTCTGAGGGATCGAAAGTGCCTCGACATGGCCTTGGACGCCAACGTCGAGTACACCATGGCAGCTCCTTCACCGGCAACTGCTTCCAAGGAGGAAACGACTTCTCTCATTTGCTCGCGATATCTTTTGTGCTTCTTATCCACCTGAACACATTGAATGTAAATTCAGTAAACAACTTCAGTAAATATGAATCGCATGTCCGTACCAAGAGTCTGATATCAACGATATGTGTACTACCTCATCAATTGATAATTGTCTTGTACTTAGTACTTGTTAATACAAATCTCTAGCATTTGGAAGGATTTGTGCATGGGATTTCGTTTGGATAACATAATCACTACTAGTTGAAGAAAACTGAGCTTATCGCATGGAATCAAATCAAGGAGAGTGACATGAAGAGCGGACGGAAGTTTGGTGGGTTCCATTTAAAAAGGGACCACTATAGAGCTAGATAGATAGATACCTATGTATGGTAAAGTAATAGAGGTTTCTAAAATTGAATGGTATAAGCCCTTCAAGGAAAAGGGGTTCCGCATAGTTGTTTCAATTTAATTTGTATAGCATGTTCAAATTAATATCACTCAGTTTATGTAATTAGAAGCAAAGTATGAGAAATGATAAGAAAGTAATCAATATGTTAACTGACCTCTTCTACCATAGAGAGAAGCTTGGCTTTGCGTTTCTGTAGTTGTAGGAAATCCATGGTTGAGAGCGAGAGGGAAGACCCTCCTTCCTGCAACTGGTTCACCTTCCTCGTCTTGTGCTTCGGACTCATCTCCCCTCCTAGGCTGCAGAACTCATTGAGCAGCTCCTGAGCAGGAGCCAGGTAGATGGAGCCCTTCACTCGATACGTCGTCGGGAAGAAAAACCCATCTCTAGCATCGGATGGGAAGTTATGATCATAGGGCTCCTGGGGGTCGTGAATGGACAGTGATAGCCCTCCTCTCGCCGCCTGGTTCCCTTGCACAGGAAATAGGCATCGCAGCGACGGGTCATCCAGTATCATCCGATTCGTCTGGTGCTGCTGCCACGCCTCGGATGGACCGAACATGAGAGTCTCTTCTCCGACCGAGGAGTAGCTTTCGGCTTTGGGGAAGAAACTTATCCACGGGTCCGGATTTGTAGGACTGTCATGGTGCTTGGAAGGTAGCCCTAACATCTCCATCCCTGCCTGCAAACTGAACAGCTCGTGGCTCGGCCCGAAGCCCTCCATCGGAGGGTTGGCAACGTTGGACGAGAAATCAGAGTAGCCGAAATCGTGTCCAGACTCGTCGGCCATCTTCTTCGTATATCCAGCAACAAAGGGAGGTTGAAGGAGGGACAATACTCAAGCAGTGATTAAGGGAGGAAGGAAAGAAGAAAGGAAGAGATTAGTCTTCTTCTATGTAATTAAAATGGGGGAAGTGATGCATGTGGGTGACCTATTGGGCCCTTTGGTTGATCAGTGCTTATGTAGGCCACACCTATACTTGCTTACCCCTTGTGGAACATAAACAACTATAAAATCTTCGGCACGGGAGCGACCGAGGTTCAACCGGAATTCAAATAGGTCATCTACGAGAATCAAATGATTTGAGACGAGTAATATATTCTTATTTACTTTTTGGTTTGGTTCTGAGTATGTTTAGTTTGATTTATTTTACAACTATAATGTTTCTTAAAACCAAACCAAGAATTAATTGAACCAAATCTCAAGTGATAAATTTTTTTTGAAATTTCTTTTAATTAAAAAAATCATAATTGACTAGTTCAATTGTGTACTAGTTCGGACAGTTCATCGATTACATTTCGGCTCTAAAAAAAAAAAAAAAAACTGTTGATTCTTAAAAAATCTTGTTCAAGTCAGACTAGATCGATTTTTTGACTAAATTCGATCAGATCCGATCCGATCCGGTTCTTACAACACTGGTCAAACCACTTCCCCTTCAAAAATACCAGAACCCTGCCCAAATCTTTTCTTAATCCTATAAAACCAAAGAAAAGAACTGAAGAGTAGTAACAGTGTACTAGGTTTCTGATCTTCTTGGTCCTTTATTCACCAGCCGGCAGACGTGAGGCTCTTATCAATTCTCCCTCCCTATAGTACAGTAGGGGTCCCCAGCTATGTGCTCGTAGTCGTCTTCATTGCTGCAGTATACTTTAATTCAGTATACTTTAATTATTGTTGCAGAAATCCTCCTCCTACCCAAACCATGCTTCCATCACCTATGCGAAACCCCTACTTTTTTTTCTCAGATTGGCTGCCTCTGTTGTTCTTCATGTGCACTCTCTGATCACAACATGACGTAGACCATGGACTTAAGTAGCAAACACCTGCAAGCAAAAGGGATCAGAGGCATGAAGAGAAATGGACTCAAGAGAAATTGTATCATACTTTGAATGATCAAGCTTAGTTGCGGACTCTTAAGACCACGCCAAAAATTCTATAAATTCCTACAGAAATCAATTCTTAGGATCTCTTAAGACTCCTCCAAGAAACATTGATGAGGAAGGAAAAGAAGCTAGTAACAGTGGAACAGAAGCGGACTGTAAATAATTCCGTCACGGTTGTCGACCCCGTTTAAGAGGTGTGTGTGTTAAAAATAAACATGATTTTGTCCATGATTATGAGCCCACAAATATTGTTGGGCTATTGTAATTGGGCTTTGTTTTGTCATTAGTCTCTTTTGTTGTGCTTAGTCAAAATTCTATGATATTCTAAGCCTGGAATGTTCTTGATAACATATCTATGTTCTAGACATGTTTTCATATTATATTCACTAGTATACATGCACGTGCATTGTAAGTATTTTACACTAAATGGGAAGAGCAAACAATAGTCCCTTAATTGGTTACTACTTGAGAAGATTAGATGACGACCCTTTAATTTTTTTTACTGCATGGGATAAGCAAACATCAATCCTTCTTCTTCTTTTTTCAATACGTAATTACCTAACTATCTATGTTAAACTTAATAACAATGTTAATTAGTAAACATTGGTAAAGACATTTTTCGAAAGAAATAAAAAAAATTACGGTGAAGCCTTTCTTATTATATAGTAGCACAGGTAAAATAGTCTAGAACTGTCCAAACTAGATTTTAATAAATGTGTGGACTCTTCTAAGAGTCCTATAAATAGGGATATTATTTCCCATTATGTACATACATCAATTTAGCGACGGAATATTCCGTCGTCATTTCTAACAAATCCTACGCTAAAGATGATTAACGACAAAAAAAATTCAATCGCTACGACAAATGTCGCTATCAATATCCTTCGCTAAGTTGTCAAAATTTCGACATCCCACCGATTAGCGACGAAAAATCACTTAATGTTCTATTTCTAAGTCGTCAACAGAAACACCGAAAAGCATAAAATCTTTATTGAAGTTGCGACGGAGATAGTGACATAATCAACAACATATTAGCGACGCTTTAATCTCCTTACCCCAAATTTTTAATTTTCTCAACTGTAATGAGTAGAAAATTTTATTCAAATATTGACTTTTGTAAGTCAATTCCTAATTTGAGCTTCTACCTAAGCTTCCCCCACCCCACGCACCCACCCAAGTTGGGATCCAGTTTTAGACGTCCCCAATGGAACAGTAGCAGCTCCTTCATCACCCTCTCCTCCCCATCCCAACCTCGCCTAGCCACTTCCCCTCCGAGCCGATCTTCGCTGATCATCTCATGCGTCTGCGGCGAGCTGTGCTTCAGTCGCCGACAACTGGTAGAACTGAACCACCATCCACCGCCGTCCACCACCTTGAATCGGCACCGTCGCTATCATGTCATAATTTCATCGAACCGGTATGTTGTTACTAGTCGTGATATCATAAAAGTCAAATTTGTGCTTGTACAAGACATGTTTATACATATTTGTAAAATAGTTTTAATTTCTGGAAAAGAAAAATCTAGGTAGAATGTTAAATGTCAGGACATAGGGTTTACAGTTGAACATGTTATCAAAAATATTGAATGGGGTCTTATAGAACTATAAAAAGCATGGACTGTCATACAACCCAAGCTCAGTTAGAAAAGTGACACCATCCTCAAAATGTTGAAAAATGGCTCATTCACCAAGATGTTGAAAACTTCCCCCTTCACAGAGCATAATATTCCACATGTCGATAACAGTAATACAATATTTCACATGATAACATAATTAACCATAATATATTACAAAAGTCTATATCAAAAGTACTACATTTCATATTTATATAAAAATATTTTAATATTCTATGTTCTATGACAACAAGTTGATATTACTCACTTTTATCTATCTTGGTTCTTTTTACTTAGCATTTACAAATCTCATGACATATGAAAACAAGACTAGCAACAGTATTTTATTAAGTGTGAAGATAAATGATAGAATGATCAAAATCAAACAAAACGTCGTTCCGAACGTAAAGAACTCTGTATGATTCTTTCACATGAATCCAAGTTCGATCAAGTTCATCGAACAAACGAACCAGCACAATGTACCGCACGAAAAGAAACATTATGTGACTCATCTTCACCTTTGCTAATGAGGACATATTTCTCACTATCTTTTGAGCTAAAAGGACGAAGTCTCTTCTCTCACTAGTCCGCGAATGGATATGGACCTTCTGCCATCTTTTTCAATCACAAAAACTTTCTCGCGTCCTTTATGGATGGGATTAACATCAAACTACCATGGCCTAAAATGATGTCGATGATGTCCATATCGACTTTATCAAACGTCACCTCGTCAAAAATGTCTGAACATAAAGAAGGCGAATCGACAATTTTTTGAGATAACCTAACATTTTTTCTTTTGTACCCACCCAATAATCTTGTACAAAGTTAGAGGGGGGTGGGTTGGTAGCCTTAGCTTCTCCACCATGCGTCTCGATACCAAATTCTCTGTACACCTACTGTACTGCCACACAATATTTTCCTCGGACGGTGCACTGGGTCCAAAGTTACTACGTCGCTCAGGTAGTTCATCTTGCTTTGGGTCAAGCCACACATGATGGAGGACGAGGGATAAATGCTCTCCATCATCGGAGAACTCCTAGACATATTCGCCTTCTTCTTCAGTCTGATCATTGTTCTTCTTGTAACCTCCCTCGAGATAGTTGACTTCACCTTGACAGACATTCGATCAACGGTTGGAGTAGTGGCTTTGTTCGCTGCAACGGTAACACTTAGGGTCTGCTTAGATTGAGGATGAAGAAAGTTAAGTGAGAAAAAGTTAAGTAAGGAAGAAACGGACTCCTATTAGGTTTGAGGATGGAGGTTTAGAATGGGGAGTCATAGAGAGTTAAACGAGAATTTGTTTAACTTTTTTTTTGATTTATTTTTTAACTTTTTTATCGTTGAATTAACAAATAAAAGTAAAAAAATTATGTTTAAAAAGTTATAAATATTCTTTATTTGTCGTATAAAATATCATAACATTCGCATGATCGTTAGCCATCACCAAATTTTGTAGTAAGAAGATGAGTTTTGTCATTTATATGCCTCAGTCACTTACTGAAAGTATAAATTGATCCATCTTATTTTCAAAACAAAACTGCACGAATAGAATATGATATATTTCAACCAGCTTTACTGAAGTGAAAGCGCACGGAAAGGAGAAAAGTATCATTGAGGAAGTCTATAATGACTCATGAACAGTTTGTTTGGGACTGGACTAGGGCTTTGTGATTGTGAACCAAGATCATTCTTGTGTCTCATGTTTAATATTATTTGCTCTTGTTTGAAAGCAAACTTTGCATTGCAATTATTTGTTAGAACTTGTATTGCAGAAATACAACCAATACTGTAGAAATCTTATTTACTATATGCATGTTAAAAACGTATATAACATAATCTGATAAATCTATAAATTGTATTTTGTCTTTTGTTTACTACAATATAAATTATATTATTAGCACTAGAATTCTGTAATTAAGGAAAGCACTTTAAAGGTGATTTCTTTTGCCGTTGTTTAGTTCTGTTTCCATAAACCTTATACACTTATAAGAAGTTAAATTATTTTGTACTATAAATCACAGTTTGCTTAGTCCAAACACCAAAGAACAAGAAATTGGATCAAATAAGACTTTACCTTTTAAATTTATTTCATATTTACATTACATGACAATCATTATAGTGTGAGTTTTGGATATATTACTTTACATATTGAAAGGTGATTTGCATCTTTTAATTACAATCAAGGCCGGCCCTGTTGTTGGGTTATTCACTTATCGGAGCTAATTTGGTTGTCCCTTAATCTGACCTCTTGTGAGACGTTTCTTTATGTCTTGGGTGGTCATCCGTGACCTCGGCCTCTTGACTTGGTCTTGGTGGGGTTGAAGTTTGGAAGAAAGTGTTCTAAGAAGAGGAGAAGATTGTTCAAATCTAAAGTCTTGTCTGACTTACCTCTGGACCGACTCTGATTACAATTGACACTTATATTTTCCTTATGTTCTACTTTTTGCTTCTGAAGTTTGTACCAATTATATATGCCTATCAGAGATGGCCCTTGACCATTGGTCCAATTTTTGGGTTATTAGCTAACAAATTGCAATATAATTATGTTCAATGAATTGACCAAGTCCTAGAGAATTCGAACTTGGCCGAAAGAATCGAAAGATTATATTCAATAATGGCACATCAACAGCATATATTTTAACTAAAGTGTGATTTTGGCAGTTTTCACTAGAACCTTCACCTGCTAAACTTATAGTTGAAAATAAATTTGTCTTTTATTCTTCTATACATCAAGCTAACTTGAGAAGAATGTTCTTATATCTAATGTTATATAAATAATGAAATTTTGGACAATAACATTTATATTTAAACTATTTTCTTTCACTGATATCTTTATGAAGTCATTGTTATCATAATTATCATTTAATACCTATCAACATCATTGTTCTAGAATGATCTTCTTACTCCAAAGGGTAAAAAAAAAAAAAAAAGTAAATAAATTAAAAAATAAAAAAATAATGATGGAATATACAATATCGAAAGTGTAGTTCACAAGAATTTTAATGATGGTACTTCTCAAAATTAGTATTGGACTTGGACCACTTACTTCGGTGTCACCTTCTGTTGGTGTTTTCCATTTTGCTTTGGGGGTTTTAGTTCCACATTGAAAAACCACCAATGTGTATATCTCAATATATAGCTATGTTTAGTATTGGTATATGCACATGGGATGATGGCACATGTGGGTTGACTTTCCTAGAGGGATTAAGTGTGAACATTTTTATGACAATCTTTATTTTGTCACCACCTTTGGGAAGTTTTTCTTAGGAGCTAAGCTCCGGAGTGACTCGGACTCGGACTCAAGGGCGCAAAGTGGCATTTTGTTGGTGCACTTTGCACTTCGCACGTCGCATGCACCCATTTTATGCGCAAGTTGCATGTACGTTTGCTAGCTCGAGCATGTGCTCATTTTATGCACAAGTTGCATGCACGGTTGCTAGCTCGGACGTATGCTTCGTGATATATTCGGCGAGGTGATATGCGGCATGGAGCTATGCAGTCAGGCGCTATGCGGCCAACGAGTTTGCATGAGCGAGTCGAATGTAGAGAGGACATGGTCTGCTGATTGGTGGCACATGCGGCGCATGGTTATCCGTGTTATCCGGATTATGCAGCGCATGCGGCACGGGGTTGTATGTGGACAGTGGTTGCTGCTTTAGGCGTTCGGCGATGTTTGTCGACGCTACTCTGTGCAGCGTGACCGGCGGCATACGGCTTCGACGACGCATGCGGCTACGGCTACGCATGCGACTTAGTATCAGGTCGGATGGCGCATATGCAGCACGAGCTTTCTCATGCTGCATAGGTGCTGAATTTTTTTATATATAAAGGAGATTCTCTTTTATTTGAGTAGAGAGAAAAAACCGAGAGCACAAGGGCACATGCGGCCGAGAGAGCTCCCCTCCCAAATAGTAATTTTTGAGTGATCGGAAGGTGACCTAAAGCATTCCAGAAGTTTATTTGTGAACTTGCTGGATCCTGGGAGAAGATCGTCGTATAGGGCAAATCTTGCCTTGAGCACCGGTGGTTTTGATCACCCAGCAAAGAGTTTCTTTCTTTGTATTTCTCTTCTTGTGCCTGTTTTTCTCATTATAGTGTCTGCGAACGTAAAGAGAAGTACGTTTTCTGTTTCTTGCTGTATTTGCTTTTTTCTCTTTAGTCAGTCTATAACCTGTTCTTGGTAGAGTACTTCTTTGGAGTTGTGTGTCACTGTAGAGAAACTCTTGTGTGAATCTCAGTGCACCAACTTTCCTTCTAGATTTAGTAGAGACAAACTTTTGTGTGAGTCTCTACTTTGTAGACCTCTTCTTCTTTGATCTGGCTTCGGGACTAACAATCTCTATGTAAGATCCGAGTTAGAATGGACAACCGTTCAAACCTTCTCGATACTAGCTATCACAAGCTTGAGAAGTATGATGGAGAATAATACAACATTTGGAAGAGTAAGATCTCCATGAATCTTCGTCTTGTAAAAGTTTCTTATGTGTTGGTTGATCATGATCCTACCATTCCCGAAGATGGAGGAGAGCTTGCAGTCGGTGTGGTGCAAGACGCGTACTCCAAGTAAAAGGAGGACAACAATATTTGCAAGTTGTTGATCCTGAATGCAATAGACGACTCAATGGCAGAGTCCTACTGTGAGATTCGAAACACTATTACGTATTTTTCATGTTCATATCTTGTATATGTGTGCTATTGCTGTATATTGCTTTCCGTATATTTTTCTGGATTTCTCTAGCTGTTCTCATGTAATTTCTAGATTTGTGAATAGTGTTAACCATCTTTGATATATAATCCCTCTTTTTCTCTCTTTGTCATTCTTTCACTTTTCTCCTCTTTTTATTTTCTTTTCCTTTCCTCTCCCCTCCTCCCTAGCCGAGAGCAGCCCAAACCGGTCCCCCTCCCCTTTCCCTTGGTAGTAGTGGTAGTAGTTAGTGGTGGTTTTAGGCAAGTACATCTTGTCAGTGAGGAAAAACTTACACTTTTATATTATTGTGAATCTCTTGCATTTTATTAGTCTTTATTGTGCTCTATGAACTCCTCTACGTGTTTACTTCTTGGTATTTTCGGTTTTAATAGCTTGGTTGGACTAGATCTACATTCTTGAATTTTTATGATTTTGATCTCTTAAAACTTATTATTTTCCAAAACTAGTTGTTCTATGTCAGAGAGCATCTGATTTCTAGTGGTTTAGAACTTTACTTCTCTAAATTTGGGCTGGAAACGAGAATTTCATAGAGGAAATAGATTTCAGACTTGGTTCCTGATTCCATGCGGCCTAGAGGATCATGCAGTCGAGTCGTCCATGCGGCCCTGAGCTATGCGTCCCTTTCTCAATGCATGACTCAGCGCCGCCTTGGCACGATTTTCTCTGATTTTGTCTTTTCCTTCTCTGAAACATTTTATTGGCCAGTCACATCGGTCACTTCTCTGACACGCTTTATTGGCTAGTCACATCAGTCACTTTAATGACCTTGTATTTATTTCCTGTCACTCAACCCTTGTCCCGAGGAGTGGATCTTGTGATGACCCATGCGTCCAGTTTCTTGCATGCGGCCAATTTCTTGCATGGGGCCAGCTTCACCCATGCGGCCAATTTCTTGCTTGTGGCCAGTTTCTTGCATACGGCCAGCTTCACCCATGCGGTAAACTTTTTGCATGCGGCCAGTTTCTTGTCTGCGGCCAGCTCATCCCATCCACTTCTAGCACTTATAGTAGAATATTTTTCTTTTTTATATGTTCTCTTATGGATTATTTACTCATTGTGCTTCGCCTAATTAGTTAAATTCATATGATGATTGTTATTTCTAAATTGCTTATAAACTGGATGCTACACTTACCAGAATATGGAATGTAGTGGCACTGTTAAACTGAGAACTCTCGACACCTGACTTGTACTAAATGAACATGATCCCTGACTCCAGATACCTGACATGCACGGAGAAACCGGATAGTGGCTCGCGTAGCTCACTCCGGACATGCTAAAATCTCCAGAACTGAAATATTGGTACTGATAAAATAATTCTCGTGGTTGCCTGCTTGTCCATGTCCTGATTGTACTTGTCAAGCTATTATCCAGCCTTGCATCATGTCTAACGTAGATTCCTGAGTACCATGATCAGGAGTCCTTAATAACTTGCCTAAGTTAATAACTATAGTAATTATTTAGAAGCATCTAGAGAGATTTTTTGGCTACATGCAATCTTGGTATCACAGCGACACCTGATGGATTTGGAGCTCTCCGTCAAGAGGGGCACACTTCCAATACACCGCCGAGTGTTGTAATCTACCAGTAAAATACTATATACTTAATTAACCTATGCTATGTATTATTACGGTTGGATAACCCAGATAGTCTGCAGGGCATGTGGTTGTATGGAATCTCAACTGTATTTGTTAGTAACCAGGATTGTGATAATCCTAGTTAGTTAGTGGTAGTAAGTCGTATGTCATGATTGGCCGTGATTGCTTGTTTTCTAGTCTTGTCTTGGATCATCCGGCTATACTCTTGAACTGTACCCATTAGTGATTCCCGAAACTGTTTAAACTGCTTATTTATATATTGCTCTTATTTATACTTTCTTATGTTATTGAATGTTTGTATGCCAGTTTTAGTTCCTAAGTTGGCTCCCTTGTGGTACTTGCTATTTTTGGGGTCTGACCCTACTGGTTTTATATGGCCAGATTTCGGAGCAACACCGCAGGATCTTCCTTACTTCCCACCTCCAGATGGTGAACACTAGGAGCACCCGAGGACTTGAGTGGCTTTCTTCTTCATCACCCACCTGATCTTGTACTTATACTTTTGAGGCATTTAGCCACCGAGCACATGTTTAGCTCATATTTTGGTATTTGACATTCTAGCCTGTGGGCTTACATGTAAAGCATATTCTAGACTATAGATAGAGCTGATCATGTAATATTGTACTCTGCTAGTTTTTTATTTTGGGTAACTAGCTTCATGATCATTTATGTATGTATAGTTTGGGACATCTTACTATTATAGGTTTAGTGATTATGCTTATTGTAACTTGTTGCTTGCTTAAGATTGAGACAACTAGGACTCTTGACCCAGGAATGCCGGTTGGATTGTAGAGTAAACCCTTACATGTCTAGACAGTCGTGACCGTATCTCAGGGTATAGAGTACTCTTGTGTACCTATCTGGCTTTGTCCGTCCTCGCTCTCCAGTATTCTGGTTCTGGGGCATAACATGGTTTAGTTGGTGGCCTATGCAAGTCTAAAAATTCAGAAGTGTGGGGGTTTATCATTGTTTATATGTCTCAATCATGCTACTACGTGATCTCCTCCAGCATCGAATTTGTATCCCTGAAATCTTGATTCAATATCTGCTTTGATCCTAGATATATCATGTCCTTTTGATTCCATCCTAGTGTTCTCTATCTTTCAGGGACACTATTCCTGGTCCTTTCGATCAGCCAACTAGAGTTTTACCGGTAGCAGAATAACCACCAGCCGGTTAGCATCTCTTTGCGGTTCAGCCGCAATATTCTGAAGCAGAGTCCAGGATGGCTCAAGATAAAGAATAGTAGGTCAAGCCAGAACCACCAGTTATACCCGCAGTGGCAATCCCGCCAGTACCACCTAATGCAAAAAGTGATAAGTAGGCCCGGATGGGGATCATCAGGTAGTTACTAGCATCTCAAGAGCAACGGGGTAAGGCTCTCACCCATTCAGTATAGGAGGCCTTAGAGAGAGGCGGACATCGTGTCCCAAACTCAGCATGCAACTTCTAGCGCCTCCAACCCTCGTATTTTTATGGTACCAAAGATGAGATTGCATTATATACGTGGATTCAAGACACTGAAGCTATCCTAGAGGCAGCAGAAGTGCCTAACAAAGAGAAAGTATCCGTAGTTCGACTGCAGTTGCTAGACTTGGCCCGAGACTGGTGGGCAGTACAAATAATTTCTCTGACAGTACCCGTCCCTTGGGTCGTCTTCAGCGAGAGGTTCCAAATGAGGTACTTTGACGTGGTATCACATCATGATCTTTCGTAAAGGTTTAACAAGTTGAAACAGATGGATAGGATTGTGGACGACTATGCGGTAGAGTTCTGCAGACTAAGTCAGTTTGCTCCCACCTTGGTGGCAACCGAATTGGATAAAGCTATGAGGTTCCAACATGGAATTCACCTGGAGATCAAATTAACAGTAGAACAGCATATGTTCCAGACTTTCGATGCCGTATTATAGGCAGCAAGGAGGTATAAGTATATCTCCTAAAGGATTGTGGATAGAACTGGAGGAAGGAAGAGGACCCATACCTCATGAGGTTCTTACTCCCAGTCTTCAGCACCGGCCTCGACAGTTAGGGCTCTAACCATTGGATCTCTGAGGAGGCCAGCATCAACTGTCTCGGTCCAACAAACGAAACCAATCCGACCCCAGCAGCAAATGACGTCTTCTTCAGTAGGGTGTTCTCATTGTAGGAAACCCGGGCATATATTTTTTGAGTGCCGCCGAGCACAAGGATTGTGTTTAGCCTGTGGAGCTCCAGTACACAGAGTGGGATCTTGCCCACACAGAGCCAGTTCATCCTCGTCTTCCCCGGCAGGACCACAGTAAAGGGATCCAGTGCCGGCTCAACAAAACCAGGGTCAGAGACCTTTGCCGACCCAATCTCAAGTATACCCGCAACAAAGGCCACAACAGTATGCGCAGGTCCATGCTCAAGCACAGGTTGTAACGACCAACTCCGCATCTATGTGGATAGCCGATTCAAACGGCACAAGTGCGATGACCCGACCCGCTTTGCTCAGCGAGAAGACTTGCTTGACGCAAATGATTTTCAGACTTGGCCCTTTAGGAATTCAAACTTAGACTTTCAGAGGCTCGCTCGGAGTATCGCTCGACCGAGGTGAATCATCGCTTAGGTGGGTGGCTACAATGAACTTATCTTTGCTTAACCAGCACACTTAAAGTATGGTTGATATATGCTAGTCGCTAGACGAATCACCTTTGCATGCTAATAAAGAATATAACACATCTAAATAAGAGAATAATCACATCTGATATATCTTTGCATAAAATATGGAAGTTGATCGGTTGAACGGAATAGTAGGCTCGCTTTATAGTTCTTATTATTTACCTTGTAGTGTTACTTTTGTTCCTTAAATGTTCTTTGAAGTACATTGCTCCATATGTCTTGAAATGCTCATCACATAGATACGGCCTCGGTACAGAAGCACAACATAGATTCTGGTTAACTTACTTATGACAAAAGACTATCAAAATAGTCGTTCTAAGCCAAATAATAGAAACAAAGAAAGTCTTCAGGACCGTTGGGTTGCCAAGGCAACGCCCAAAATGGGAGCTACAATAAGTAGTAAACTGTCAGCATAAAGAGTGCATGAAAATAGAAACACACCAGATCATGAGATCTCTGAACGAGTAAAATGCATAATCACTACTTCAAGTAGCTATGTTCATTCTAGGTCTTAAAGTGTTGCATATAATAAAAGTTTAGCGTTGACGGTCAATGGTCATGTACAACCTGTGCACAGGCTTATGGTTCCTGCGGATGGTACGCTAGTCGCGTTGGGGCCGATCCAAACCGGTCAGGAATATTCAGATAGTCATTTGCTTCGGACAGAAAGGCGTATAACGGGGCTCGTTACCTAAATTGTATTATATTCCCGTGCCGAGACTATACCTTGTCCATGGTGGCTCGTTAGGTCATAAGACCAAGTTTATATCATTAGTATATTTCATACGTGGTGGCAACCCGCGTATGGGCTCGTAGGAACTTGTAGAAAATAACGGATGTACGGTGCACTATGCGTGCATATCGTTAATTGGACTAAGTAATCTGACGCATGAAACACAGTTGAGTAGTTTGAGTAAAATATGCCTATACAAGTATAACATGTCGGTATAAAATGAGTATAAGACATCTAAGTAATCTGAAAACCTGAGTCACAAAATGATATGAGTATTATAAACTGTGTATATCATGCACCTGGTTTAGAAATACGCTCGTAGCATACATGTGTTTCTTATGCGATCTTGGGATTTTTATATATCTATATTCGTGCTTGGTTTAACCTAATTTTATACTTGGGCAGGGAAGGACAAATGGTAAGTATCGCCGTGTTTCTTGTATATCGTACGATACACTGCCATACGAGATATGCTTTGTATCTTATGCATGAAATTGATACTAAGGCAAGAATAGCAAGATAACTTAATAGTTGGTGCACGGAACTAATATAACGTATTGAATTTGTCGAGCGGACGAGAAGCCTCTCCACCAGTGCATTCATGTAATGATAACACACAAGATTGCTTGCAGGGTGCGAGAGAACCATGTTCGGTGTGGAATATTCTCTCGTGCGCGCTAAGGCGTAGAGTTCGCTTTGGAGCCTTGGAGTATTGCGTCCGGAGCTGAAGCACATATACATAACATAATGTTGGAATATCGTCTATGTATCATCCCAAGTTGTAAGCCTCTTGGCACACCTTTATTCTTAGAGAGAGAGAGAGCTTGAACGACTTATAATATCGGCCTAGTGCCACTTGTAACCTTATTCATTAATAATGAAGAGCTTATTTATGTATTCAAACTTGTGTTATCCTATGTTTCTGCTATATCGACTTGGTGAACTAGTTATCAATGGCCGTTCCGGTATTTGCCTTGTGCGGACGCAACACCTGGCTCGTGCGGCATTACATCCCGATGGAAACGATCGTCCAGCGGGAGCGCTGGTACGGTAATTCGTGCCTAGCAGGGACGGCCGATTCCTACGGGAGATCGGGGCGTGACATATTGGTATCAGAGTATGGCTTTACGTCCTTAGACTTCTTATCGGTTCTCTCAGTTTTGAAATCTCGTTCGTGGTTTATGTTAAAGACGCTCTCTCTCAAAGTTCCAACGGGATGTTCCATACAATGAGTCTAAATATTTTTAAAAGTTGCATGTGAATGATATGATTGCTTGATCAAAATTTTAATGCGATGGCCTTTGTGCCAATCTATGTCAGACTTTGTGAAAATAGACTTATATTAGAATCTGCAAGTTATATGTGAACTCGAATGCCTATACAAGAATACCAAGCGGGTTAAGGTGGGAGATAGAATATCGTTCAGACAGTTGCCTATGCACACAGCCTTCCAGCTAAGTTGTGTTGAGTACTGTGCACCTAGATCTTTGGTGCGATCAAGTTGTAACCGAGAGTTGGGTATCATTCGGATAAGAATAAATTTGGACTTAGAATAGAAATCGATAGAGACGTTATCGGAGCACCGCTAAGACGAATAATGGAAATCATGTTTGGATTTTTGAGATATAGTTGAACGGTTATTCGTAGCGATAAGTTATGATTCAGAACATGGTTTGTATGGAGGAAAGACAATCGATAGAGGTACATACGAGACTAAGATCATTAAGGTAGCGAATAGGGACCGTACTGGAGTTCAAAGGAACAAATTGGATATATGAGTGAACGATGCGAACGCGATTCAGGAGTTAATAAGATGACTCAATTTTTGAGTGGTGCATACGATAGTCTCAAGTGAATTGAGAATAAAAATAAGCTATAAAGATTCATAGAGTATAGCTCAAATCCTAAGTGGTATATTGGTCGACTTAGAAATATTCGAACGAATTGTGGGTTTCGGAGTATTAAATGGGTCTAGCAGCAAGCGACGTAATTATGAGAAGCCTTAGTATAAATAATGCCTAGCAAGTAAGCAAATTTGAAGGAATTATGAATGATTTGATAAGAACAAGTTAGAATGAGTTGAACATGGAATAAGGCTTACATCGAATAGGAATAAAGAGTACATGGAATTGATATCATGGTTGAGAAAACTTAGTGGATCGTACGAGCAATTTTAAATTGAATCAAACGAATTAAAACTTGAGTTGAGATAGAATAATCGGGAATGCGATCGGAGTTAGTGCAATGGAAATATGGGCGAACGAATGATAGCGCGCATAGAAAATTTGGATTTGAGTAGGATATCACTCGATAGAGTTCGGTCTGAGTTTGAATGCTACGGTTTCAAATTTGGGAGATTTTATATCATATCAATGGTTGAAAGATAGCATGGATTGATGCAATTTAGAAAATCTTGGTTCATTGATTGTGGTAGGCGATAACGGATTTAATCTTAGCTTGGACGAACGATCTTGAGTTGAGTTCAAAGGTAACAATCGACATCAGGCCCAGACGAGATCAATTATTCTGCGGAAGCGCTGGTGTGGTGATTTCACGTCTGGCGGGGATGATCGAACTCGCAGGGACATGTTCGAAGATTTTACAAACGAACTCGATAAAATTGAATGTATCGGAAGTGAATAGACTTGGGTTTGGGATTTAAAACTTAGTTGTTTGAGGAATACTAGAAGTAGACTATGGATTTATCAAACAAAAATATTAAAGTTGGATAATTTTGCTAGACGGATTATAATTATGTCCTGAACGGACATGACTTAAATGATATATATCTTGGATGGAGCAAAGTATAAATGATAAGGTGTCTGTTCGTTCGATGATAACCATATTGTTCGACCTTCTTATTTTGTGCGATCGTAAATCTATGCTCGTACATACGTCACGTCCGGATTAGGATGATTATCCCGCGGGAGCATTGGCGTAGTGATTTTACGTCTAACAGGGATGATTGAACTTGCGGGAGACCGGAGCATGATAATTAAAGGATCATCTTGACTTGTGGTTTGACACGATAAGACGAGTTTCAGGATACAAATGAATCAAAGTATTTTTAAGGAGGAGTTAGTCTAGAACGTGAAGTACGATATGCTGGATGGTTTCATGAACATATACGTAGATCATGTTAGACGACTTAGAGTTTATGATATACATCAATGATTTAGATTGGGATCTTGACTTGGTGATCCAAGATTAGAAAAGATTAGATAGGTGGATTCTATCAAACGTAATGGAGGAGATAGACTATGCAAATCGATGGGTTTGACCTGCGACGTAGATATATCGTAGATTTGATTGAACGAATGTGTCTTAGGAACGGTTTTGCTAATGAACCTAGATCCTGTGCAAATAAACGTGTTGATGTGGATATAATGATCTGTGCTCGATGTTTAGAAATCTGAGTAAAATGAGCTTAGGTAGAATATCCCGTACGAAAGAACAATGGTTTGACTTTAGGAATTTGGAGCGAGTATCGTGCAACAAATTTGCTCAATAAGAATCGTAAACTTAAAATGTACCTATAATCTTGTGAGCTAACCTAGTGGCTAGGCAGACGATCCTATGCCTTGAGTTGAACTGGAGCGGCTTATTTATCGTTCAAAAAAATGATAGAACTGGGGCAACGAGACTTAGGGTTAGGACTTGGAACTGGAAGTATATGCTAGCGACGTTCGCATAGAAGTGAACTCAATGGAAGATAGAACTTGAGTGATAATTGATTTAGTTGGATAAGTTATGCGACGGTGAGGAATAAGACGCTATATATATTCCTATTTATGTACAGATCCGGTATCCGGAGTCGTAGTATCACCCGTGTGACTCTGTGCTTGGAGCTACGGTACTCCCCGTGTGTCTCTGTGCCTCCGAGCTATGGTTTTATATTTGGAAAGTCCACGCATCGAACATTGTCTTCAAAAGTTGCATCTCACTTAGGTGGTTATACTAGATTACACTGGCGTATCACATGTTTCCTTTATGATTTACTATGGCATACTATTTTTGAACCTTGTTACGTCCCTGTGAGGACCTGGTTCCCTGCCAGATTGTAGGGTCAATTGCTGACGGGAGGCTGAAGCTGCTCATGAGTTTTATACAGGTATTGTTACTCGATATTTGTATTTACTTCTTCATTATTCAGCTATTATGATCTTTGTTTATTTTTTGCTAGTATAGTCCAGTATTTGTAGACTCATATTATTTTCTTCGAGTCTATTTGGACGAGTGTAGTGTGGGGTGTACACCATGATACATGTTGTCCTTTCTTTATTACATATCCTTATGGTTTGAGACATAGACATGTAGACCGTGTTATCTAGATAGTAACCCTCATTTACAGCTTATACATATTCAGAGTCGGACTAGAGTACCCTTGGTACGTAGCTGGCCATTGTCACGTGGCCTAGTCCCTTGTATTTTGGGACTGGAATGTGACACGTGCTAGGTTTGCCTTCTTGCATACCTAAATGTTTCATGCAGAGACGAACAGGACAGAGTACCCATATATCTATGTAAATTGTTACTAACTTGTATGTATGCTACAGGGATAACCGTTCGGTGAGGGGTAAGAATCACTAGTTTAATGTTACATTGATTTAGCTTACTATCTTGTACTGCTCCTAGACTTGCATGTTTAACTTAAATATGTTATTTTTCTATTATATAAGATGAATAGTCCACTAGATCACTGTTATTGTTCCTAAAGAATCGAATATAACTCACGATATATGTTGTGCACTGCACGATAGAACAATATCCTTACTGTATGCTCGAATTTATTGAATGTGCAAACGATTTTCACAGATATGTTTTCGAAAGAAGTAAACTGACTCTGATCATGTACTTCATGAAATGAACCTAGGTAAAGGAAGAAAGATCACTAGTAATGTAATATTTTACCACATGATTACTTAGTGTTGGTTTTAGAGAGTGTTTTTTTTTTGTTCATTGCTTTTATACTCACCAATACTTTTCCCAAAGTGCTGGTCCCCCACCAGTTTTGTTCGCAGGTATTGGATTGTTCGAAGAAACGATAGCATATCCTCATCCTCAGGAGCCAAAAATCTGAAGTTGATGCCTCGAGATGTATCGAGATATTTTGAGTTATTCTTATATAAAGGGATATAATATATGGAACGATGTTATTGTATTATGTATTGATGTAAGCCAATTGGCAAGTCTTGTCACGCCCCAATCTCCCGCAAGCTCGACAGTCCCCGCTAAACGTGAAATCACCACGTTGCAGCTCTCCCGCGGGACAATCGTTCTAATCGGGACGTGATGCCGTACGAGCCTGGAGTTGCGCTCGTACAAGGCGATGTTGTCAAACACCAAATGTTATCATTGAAACAACCAAGTTACAGCAGAAGCCAATTGTGTACCAAGCACACATCAGAGTATACGCAGCGAAGCTCACGATAGGGTCCAAATGAGATGCCCCGAGTCAATGCCACAAAGGCGATGCCACGGAGACGATGAAATAACTCTTGCTCTTTCTCTAGCCCACAAAGGTACTTACAGTTCATACATCTTGTCCCGTATATCCAAGCAGCGCCACTACGTCTGTGTACCTAAAATATTGCCCACAAACGTGGGTCAGTACACAACCGTACTGGTGAGCGGGGTAACCCACTCGTCTAAGCCGACACTAAGTAAAATAGTGAATGCACACAGTTAAATGGTGATCTTTCTAGTTGAATCCTAGATTCGTTTCATGGCATATGGATGACATGTTAAGGAAAGCAGTAAAGCAGTTTAAGCATGCAAGCATTCATTCTCAAACCAAATGACAAGCAGTTTATATATAGCCGACCCGTCTAACTCAATGTCATCGCTTGCACGATGACATATCGAACCATCAGTCTCGCCTCAATATCCATTCTCAACCAAAGTTTATATCCCACTCTCGAGTGCACACTCTTGCCGAGGCAAGGTGGCCGCGCCTACACGATGCCAAATCAACGAAAGAAAAGCAAGCCAACTCTTATCTATATGAAGTCACTGGCAAAGCCATAAAGGACAAAATCCAAGCATTAACGGTGCTCCCTATCAGCCCGGGTAGCGAGCCCCGCTGGAGGTCCCGCAATGCATCGTGACTAGCACGAATCAATATCTCCCTCCGGATCGATACGGTCCTAGTGCCCCGGGATGCCGTTTCGAGGAAATGTCAAACCCTGTGTACACAGGTTGTCCGTGACATGCAGAAAGTAGGTATGACGAGAGGATCGAACATTCTCGCCCCACCAAGCGATCCTAGACTCGTTCAACCGAATATCCAACCGAAGCATCCATAACCATTCTTCCAACATATCCAACCAAGAAGTCCAAATCTCGACCTCAATATATATGTTCCAAGGTACCAAAATACTCATATGCACAATCTCTCAAGTTGTGCCCAAGTTATGCCCACACTTCACATTGTCGCTTTCCAACACAGTGTTTCACATTGGGTGCAACACCCCACACTCCGACTATTCCCATGGCACAATGCCCCAACAGTGGCCCAATACCCTCGCCGATGCAGTTGTTCGGTTTCGAACCACAACTGCTCTCTTTGTAAGACAAAGCGACCCAGTGATACTCGTGCACGGATGCACGCTCGCTCGCCCGGATTCCCGATATTTCTATTGTATCATTCCAACTTGTATAATTCCAACCGTCCAAGTATAATCCCAATTATCCATCCGACTGCCTCAAATGTATAATCCAGCTATCGCATCCAACTATCCAACGCATAATCGTTTCAAGCCACATTCCTACCAAGCCAACGACGTACACTATATGCACGCCTCAGTGTAGTGTTTCTCGATATTTCAGCCCAAGTGTTTAAACCTTTATCGTGTTTCCATATTATTAGGCATGAAGGAGTAGAGGAGAAGGGAAAGAGCCCACTCACAATGATTGATCCCGTTAGGCATCCTGTCCTGCCGATACGGCCAATCCCTTGAACCCGTGGTCCGATGCAAGCGCGATCTACTCAACTGGTATGACCGTGCGAGCATGCCGTGCTCTCCAAATCATCCGACCGATCGGATTAAGGAAGACGGCATTATCGCTTCCATCCAGCTATTCAGTACTGTTCTGAACGAACACCTGATTTCCATCGAACCCGCTAGCCATCTGCACATTGAAACCAACTCGATTAATCCTTCTTCCCAAAATCCAACATTTCAAATGTAACCAGCATTTGATTCATTCGATCTGACTCAGCGTAACGCTCCGAGCGGTTGCGGGGCGTTACAAGTCTTGTAACCATTTCTGATATCAATAAAGAGATTATATTTTTTAAGCCATTGTGTTCTTTACTTTTCTGCTATGTTGTGCTACTGCTTCTTACTCAGAATAGCTTATTTTGTCCTTGTTCAAGCCCTGGCCTTGTACAAGCGCAACTTAGGCTTGCACGGCATCGTGCCCAAGCGAGGATGGTCGGTTTTGCAAGGCCCCAAGCGAGTACAAACGGTCTATGCAGGATCGGGGCATGACACCTAGAGGGATTATCTCACGACCGCACCCAAAATGAGGGTACGAGTACGAGAACAACGTCCAGCCTATGTCGCAGCATCGGCAATAGAACGTTGTCTGGGTCAACAATACTATCTAAATATCTCACACAATATATATAATGTACCTGTCATAATATCTCAACTCCAAATGGAGGACAATATGAATATGATAATCAATACTCAATTACAATATAAAACTAAAGTAAGATAAAGGCACGATATGGAATAGAAGAAAAGAGTCACAAGTACAATCCAACCAAGTCTAATAGTCTAACCATAACACAATAGTATCAAATAATATACATGCCAAAATTTCTAACTGAGACCTATACAATATAATAATAAAAATAGGTAATTCTTCTCAGTAGCTGGTACTAGATCCTCATGCTCTAAGGGAGCAACCTCAGACGGCTCATCTTCTTGTGTCCCATAATATGTGGGACACATCTCCTCTAACCAATCATCTAAAAAAATATCCAGTCGGGATTAGAGTGAAGTACAAAACTCTAAAAGTAGTTCCAAATATATGGTAGAGGAGATATGACAAGTAATAGAAAAGAATACAAGATGTACAAATAACTATGGAATAAAAATATAACTGAGATAAGAAGGTAAATACTGAAAAGATAAATACAGGCAATATGGAATGAACTGTAAGTAAGAGAAGCTAGAATACTGACTAAGTGCCTTTAAGTACAAGTTCGTTATGTGAACGATTTAGGTTGTACACGATTATATTAGGGTAACTCGATTATACGTCAGGTGTATAATTGATATGTACACGAATACGCTATGGCTTTGATCACATAACCAACTTCTACTCACCCGTCCCAACCAATACTCATGGATCCAATTATGAGTCGTTACGTACACGAATATAATATATGTAGATGGAGTACACGAATAAAGTGCGAGAACACGGTGTATACGAATATAGCATGAGCACACGAGGCCCACAAATATAATACGAGCACAAGAAATATCTGATGCACACGATAAAGTACATGCGTAAAGAGTACCCAGTGTACACAATAAAGGGATAACATCTCCTGACATGATCCATATAGTACCAGTCCATGTAAAAATGTGTCAGAATCAAGTATAATAGTTTTAGAACATGTGATATATACACTATCATGTAATAAAAACCAACAGAGAGATGTACTCGCCTTTGGTCTAGAGCAATGAATGAGTCTCGGTGTTTAAACTAGTGTTACACAGACCTATATATGAGATATCATGTCACTTGGGTGTAATGAAGTGATAAATAAGATAAAATGAGTTAAAATATAATTTTTAGGTCATTTCTAGGTCATATCAGTCAAACTAAGCCAAACAAGGCCAATACCTTGAATATTAGCTAACTAGTTAATACTAGGTATTATGATACCTTATAATATTAACATTAATACATATCTTATACTAGCTAATAATTATATATATATATATATATATATATATATATATATATATATATATATATATATATATATATATATATATATATATATATATATATATATATATATATTACCTTATACTAGTATAATTACCAATATCTATTTTATCCAGTATCAATACCCCTAACTTGATACCTAACCTACCAAGATATCCTAATACACCACCCAACTATGGACTATCAATACCTTAGTATGTAACTAATACTAACATCTACTTACCTTGCCACTCCTTCAAGGTAAAACAATACCTTAGCTAAGTATTTCTAGTATCTTAATTAATTCTTAACCAACTGACATCAACAACCCTCAAGTTCTTCATTGGCCTATTGGCACACACCCTAATTTACTTCACCTGTGCATGCACTCTTGTGCATTGGTTCTCAAATACAACTCTCAAAATACACCTACACCCAGGTGACTGATTCCAATGTATCCTAACACTCACCACAAATACCTCAACCTACCTGCTTCTAAATTGACCTGGGAAAACCTGGCACAACCTCTTCTTTAGACGCCAACTTCACATACAATGATACACTCCAGGAATCTCACATACACCCTCAATTGATCACAAGCAACCACCCTTCCTACACCACTACTGCTGCTAGTTTAATTCTCAGTTCCCTTGACCACCTCAGTGTAAAACTCCTCTCACTGATACCACTTATGGTTAATTCTCTGATACTCCAAGCACACCACCACTGCTAACAACAACAACACAATAACAGTAACTAAAATAATAATATCAACCCAATATAAGTAGTAGGTACTTTACCTCATAGCACTCTGATACACAATCCAATCCTTACTGCCATTCCCTATTGCCACATTGCCCAGCTAGCTAACCCGATCTCTAAGCTCTAAAACTAATGGAGCCAACACCTATCTCTCTTCCCATCTGTCATAAACCTTCATGATGCACTGACTTGAACCTCTTATACAACACTCAAAAACACATCCACACAACACTACTAAATTCCTAAACAGCTGCTGCCACTACTTGTATCTCAATCTTCAACAACACTGCTACTATCACTACAACCTGGTTGTAGTGCCATCGATCGACCCCCTGCTCTACTGACCCACTGCTTCAACTCCTCCTTCACTTGTTGCCAACCGAATATCTAATGCTACATTCTTGTCTATTGTTGTTGTCGCATATACTTAAAACCCGACTTCCCCCTTAACTTTGAGAGCTGCCACTTCTTTACTGATATCCAGTTTTTCCCCTAACACACTCAAATATATCATGCACTAACAATCACACACACACAATAGCTAACACACACAAAAGTTACTACACTACCACCAACACACAAATACATCCCTAATGATACACCAATGCAACCTCTAAGTGATATACCAACCACATCATTAACTGTAAGCAACAGCAGCTGTTACAACTGCTCAATCACCCTCTTCCCTCATACAACATATAACACACCATTAGCCTCTATGCAAAGTCAAACACCCATATATACATACATATATACTAATATATATCCAATAATATATGATAGTCTATTTGCCCATATATAATTAGATATATATAAACATATATTTCCCATTAGGATACACACACTAGAAATTGGCTATTAGTCGAACACCTTGAGTACAAGGTTAAAATACTCCTAATACGTCATGCTACAACTTCACCAAAGCACCAAAACCCCCAATAACTAGCTAACATCCATTACTCATATCAAAATCATCATTATATAACTAAAGTAATTAGTCCTAATAGAATTTATAGAGAATTTACATTAACATGCTCAAAACCCCCCAAAATGAACCCCGTATCATAGTGTATCACCAAGTATCATAATACGCTCTATTTGTATCCAATTGTGGACACGTAACTAGCCTCACAATACTAAGACAAGTCGAAATAATCCTAATTGATCCAATTTTAAACACTTGGTGCACCAATCTCGAATTTCTCCCAAATTGGACACAAAACCCAATGTAGAAGTCATAATAGGGGTCATATGAACCTAGTTCTTCTTCCTATGGGTAGCCTTAATGCATGAAAGGGATCCTAATGGTCAAATACAATAATTAGAATCTAATTAAAGAGAAAATTCAGAGTTATATCTATTGGGAGATGAATTCCTAATGCAAAGCTCCAATAGACACAATTAGGACACAAGCTCCTAGCCAAATCCTTCTTCTCCAAGTGCTCCTTGAAATCCAAGATCCTAGGCTCCTTGGATGATGAGAATGGAAAGAAATGAGAGTGATTTAAGAGAAATTTGGTGAATGGATGAATCAATTTGGGGAAGAACACAATTGGGGATCTAATTTTGGAATAAGAATGAAGAGGAGAGAGAAATATCCCCTCCTTATAGGGTCAGCCATGTCCCCTCTCCGAAGCAATATGAATTGACATGAATACCCCTATTGGGTTGTCATAAAGAAAGGTTTAATTGTAGGAATCTTCTATTCCTAATGAAGGTTAATCTAATTTTCTAATTAATGAAGAGAGGTGACTTAAATGAGTCTAAAGTGTCTAGTCCAATGTTGGGTTCATGAGTCATGCCTAGTCTAGTTAGGTCCACTAGTGTCAAGCCTAATAATTAATTTAATCCACTAATCAATAAATATTAAACACACTATATAAAATATAACACTATATACAAATAATGTAAAATGACAAAAATATTCCTCTTTCGAAAAGTGGTAGTTACAGATTAAGTGCGAACCCCTTTATGACAATATTTATTTTGTCACTACCTTTGGGAAGTTTCCCTTAGAAGCTAAACTCGAACTCGGACTCAAGGGAGCAAAGTGGCGCTTTGTTGGCGCACTTTGCACTTTGTACTTAGCATGTCAGCATCGTCGTATGGCTCTCATGCCCTCATTTTATACGCGAGTTACATGCACGGTTGCTAGGTCGGGCGCATGCTTCGTGGAGCATGCGGCGTGGTGCTATGCGGCGAGGCGCTATGTGTCCAGGGACTATGCAGCCTGGAGCTATGCGGCCAGATGCTATGCTTCAAGGGGCTATACGGCATGGAGCTATGCGGCCAGACGCTATGCGTCCAACGAGTTTGCATGAGCGAGTCGCATGTGGAGGGGACATGGTTTGCTGATTGGCGGCAAGCGCTTCATGGTTATCCGTGCCATCATGATTATGCGGCACATGTGGCATGGTGGTGTCTGTGCACAGCGGCTGCTGCTTTCGGCATTTGGCAGCGTTTGGCGGCACTACTCTGTGTAGCATAACCGACGATCCATGCGGCTACGGCTACGCATGCGGCTACGGCTACGTATGTGGCTTGGTGTCTAGTCGGATGGTGCATATGCGGCACGAGCTTTTCCATGCAGCATAGGTGCTGATTTCCTCAATTTATAGAGGAGCTTCTCTCTTTCATTTTAGTAGAGAGAAAAAATCGAGAGCACCAGGGCACATGCGGCCGACAGAGCTCCCCTCTGAAATAGTGATTTTCAAGTGATCCGAATGTGACCTAGAGCGTTCCAAAAGTTCATTTGTGAACTCGATGGATCTTGGGGGCAGATCGTCGTATAGGACGAATCTTGCCTTGGGCATCGGTGGTTTTGATCACCCCAGCAAGGAGTTCATTTCTTTGTATTTCTTTCTTGTGTCCGTTCTTTCTCATTGTAGCGTTTGCGAACGTAAAGAGAAGAACGTTTTTTGTTTCTTGCTGTATTTGCTTTTTTCTTTTCTCTTTAGTCAGTTTGTAACATGTTCTTGGTAGAGTGCTTCTTTAGAGTTGTGTGTCACTATAGAGGAACTCTTGTGTGTATCTCGATGCACCAACTTTCCTTCTAGATTTATTAGAGACGAACTTTTGTCTGAGTCTCTACTTTGTGGACCTCTTCTTCTTCTTCTTTGATCTGACTTCGGGACTAACACCTTCGAATGGATACATGCTTTGTTCAAAATAAAATAAAATAATAAGGACCTAAAATTTTAAGCTTAAAATGGTTGTTTTGGTTACATATGAATTTGTAATTTAAAACTTATGCAATTAATTGGTAAACTCGGTGTCTTTCTTCTATAAGATATATTTTCCAAATTAGATTTGTATATTTCACAAGAAATAGATCTATAATTGTTGAATCAAATTGTTTGTAGAAATAAGTACATGTTATTGCGAGTTACTTATAATTTGCTTACTTATAAACATAGGTTCTCATCCTAAATTATTAATATAACTATTTGTACAAACGTTGTGATTTGATTATTTTTCTAATTGGGTTATAGTAAAGAACATATGTACTCTTTATATCTTCCCATGAGGATTAATGTTGAAGTTCTAGTTTAGATAAAGTTAGAACAATTTTAAAAAAACTTGAAAAAAAAAATCTTAAAAAAATTTAAAAAAACAAGAAGAAAAAATTTAAGAAGAGTATAAAACATAAAAAAAGCAACAACAAAAATTTTATTCAGGAAAAACAATTATCCACCTATTGTTAAAAGATATAATTTTGTTATGTTACGAAGAAATAATTTACTTGGCTATTCACAATTCTCTAAAATAAATTTAGGAAATGCCTTTTTTAATTTTGTTCACACAAACTATCCGACCTAACATAAAAACCATGTGGACACATTGGATTCCTTACTAGTTCTACTGACCAAATGGGTCTTAAGCTACTCTTGCATAGGGATCATCATAAAGCACATAGGCCCAAAGCCCGTACCAAGTCGGTCAGACCCGGTGGGCATAGGCCAACCAAAAGCCCATTAACAGATCTGGTCAGACGAACTTGTTATATTGTGAGATGGATTTGGACATAGAGTAAGACTCTAAGAATGGCCTGCAGAGGCCCATAAGGTCCAGCACGGACAAGGCAATAAAGTCCAGACCGTAAAAACCTGCTTGTTTCATTTTTTCAAAAAAAGGAAATAATTGGTGAAAAAATTATAACCACTCTTACGATTAGAACCAAATTTACTCTACCACTAAAGCAAAACATCTATTACATTCATTTGTTTTTTTTTATTAATATAAAATATATTTAATACACTACGTTTGCTGGCTAGACTTGCCGGCTGGCCCGTTATGCTCTTTCAGTCCAGTCCCATTGGACGGGAATAAAAGATCCTATATCTTTAAGGTGACTTTGAACGAAGATTTTGTATGTCTAAAAATTTATTTTTTATTTTATTTTGTTGGAAAAGAAATTCAACATCTCTATATCAAAATTTGGTTATATTAGATTAAAAATATAAAAAAATGAATCTTAACTTATTTATTTTTTCATAAATATTCTTCCATGCTTCTATTACCTAAATTTATATGTTTGGGATATAAGTAGAAATTTTGAAAGTAAAGTGAGGGTGTTATTGTCCAAACAAAATATTCAAACAATATTTCTAGAAAAGTAAAACCATTTTCAAAGGGGACATTGAAAATTACTTTTCCACAACTATAGAAATATAAAGTTCCTCATATTTTCTCATAATTCTCAATCATATACATACCAAACAATGATAAGGAATCTAAAACTCATTCCAAGTCTCAAAAACTTGAACCAAATGCCACATAAATAAAATTCGATAGAGTCCAACACGTTGACTAGTCAAAATCACCATGCATATTTATAGGCTGGACTTGGATACTATTCAATAGGGTAGCCCAACCAGGCCCGTTTTCGATGCCTAGTTTTTCATGTACATCATATTATTGGATTGGTAGAATTATTATTCCACACAACTGCGGCAGACCGAACTCGAGTGGCTCTTATGGTTACCGAGGAGCGGTATAAGATTCCGGTTGGGTGGCAGAAGATCAGTGGATCGAGCCACGGTGGCGTATTATTCTTTCTATTTAAAAATGGTGGGAGTTGAAGGACAGTGGGCCCAAAAGACATGAAATACAGTGTGCCCAAAAGTTTCGAACGTTACGTCGGGCCCTGTGCGTTATGCCAAAATTTTAAAAAAGAAAAGAAGAAGAAAAAAACACTCGCGACAGAAAATTTTGCCAATATGAGCCCAAAATTGCGATTGTGACAACTAGCCGAATTCACATGAATTGCGCCAACATACTAGGAAAAAAAGTAGGATGTATTTTTCTTCCATAGGAAACGGAAAAATTATTTCATTTCTTTGCGTTTGATAGGAAGAATGGAAAAGAAAGGATGTCCACTTTCCTTTGTTTGGAATAGAAAAAAAAAATGGAAAGAAACAAAATAAAAACTATAGGTTTTACCAATTTTATCCTCAACTATAAACATTTATTTATCATTTAACTTCATGAATAATTTTTAAATAATATAATTCATATGGAGGTATAATTGTTAATTGATATAAGCATGCATTTTTTTTTCTACTTTTCCTTCCACTTTTGAAAGGATTCAATTTCTTAGGTTACGAGGGGAAATCAATCCCTCCACTTTTTCTGTCTTCCACTTTTTCTTCCATACCAAACAAGAGAAAATGAATCATTCCCTCCACTTTTCGCTCCTCCAGTTTCCTTTCTCCCACTTTTCTCTCCTACCAGCACAGCCTTAGAGTCTGCATGACAATTGTTGGTAGTGGTTATGATATATTTTTGAAGTACCGGTTATTAATAGGTATGAATGATCCGTTTTTGGATGTTTTTAAGTAGCAATTTTTAAATCAATATAACACATGTTTGATAATTTATTAACGAACGATTTTAAAAGTTTTTTAAAATAATAAAATTATTCATATGTCCATATATAAAAAAAAGTACTCCCAAAGAAAGATTATATTATTGTCCTTCCAAACAATAGCTTATATACTAATATAACTTGCAAACATAAAATGGTTGCGCAAGTCGTAAATCATAAATATTAAGAGCAAAACATTTACTACCACGTCAAATGGACCATAAAATTCTACGGCGATCATTTCTACCACATAAAATTGATCGGCTTCACTGGGACCTGGAACAAGGCCACCAACCCCATCCCGAGAGAAAGAATGACACTGACCAAACCAACCTAATCTAATCTCGATTAGCACAGGAAAAGTCAACACACATGCTTACAAAATATTTAGGTATAAAACTCACATTTTGGAGAAAGTAGTCGTCAGATGGAATATCAAGAGAAACAAATATGAGAAAGTAGAATATGGTAGGATATTAGTAGTTGTAGTAATATTTTTTGATAAGATATAAATGGAAGAAAAAATAGTATTCGACTTAGAGTATTTATAAAGACATCCAAAATTATATTGCACTGATTTTGGGAGTATTTTGAGCCGACCAAAATCAGTTAGTCAAAAAATTTATCAAATTTTTTTTTTTTAAACACTTCATAAATAACCGGCTCAAAAATCCTCCAAAATCGATAAAAACATCATTGTCAAGCAAACAAACTTAGCATTACCTTAAAAGATTAAGGATAATTATGTTGGTTACCAAAAATCCTATTTAGGCTATGTAGCTCAAAGGTATAGCACTTGCTTTGCATGCAAGAGGAATGGATTCAATACCCTTCATCTCCAAAAATGAAATTATACATCTTTCAACAAAAATTTTGAGATAAAATAATTATTTTCAACTACTCAAGTATAGAAAACTCTGATTTTTATTCTTAGATAGTATGAAATGAGGTTAAAGTAAATTAAATTAAAATTTTCAGCTCTCAAGAGGTATAAACTATAAAGTCAAAGTTCCATTGTCAATTTTGGAGTTATGACAGAAGGTTCTTCCATTTAATGTGTAGGAGACTAGTTGGGTCGACACAAAATTTCGTGGCTTTGAAAACGCCCCACATATGGCATCCATATTTTGTCGTCGCTCAAGAAACTTGGATCAAGAGACGTACTAAGTTTGCTTTGTTCCCTAAAAAGTACAATCAAAAGGAAAACTCAAGAGTTAAACATGAGGTTGACCAATTAAACTCAGAAATTGTTGGTGAGAGAAAGAAAACCGACTGGAGAAGAAGATTCTATACACTAAGAAAACTGACTGGAGAAGAAGATTCTATACACTCTGATCTGAAATGACTTGAGCGTGGAGCAAGAGGATATTTACATGCAACAATTTTGTATGAAATTTTTTGTATGAAAAATCACACAAACAACCAATTGTGACTTGTGACCAACTGATACACTTGCTATTGGTGATATAGGCATCACCAGGTATCAGAGGCGGAACTACCTAATTTTTTTTTTTCCATATCTTTTTTGGTTTTTTTTTCTTCCATATGAATTAATCCACATCTAGCCACTCTAGCTAGCTCCAGCCCACCCGAGGTCGAATTTCTGATTCTGCCCTGGCCAGATATGTAGCTAAACAAATCGAACCGCTTGTTTCCATTCGTGTTCTGGGAACCGGATTCCTTGTCTTATCTCCTAAAGTTTGATATCCTTAAGCTTTACCTGCATATAAAACGGAACTGCTATTAATTCTAATGTATATAAGATAAAACAAAAATAAAAAAAGATGCCAGTTATGGCCTACAATGCACTGATTTTAGCGTGTCCGTGTCCTACTGTAGTTTAGGATGTTTGTGCTATGTTCGATACATGTCCGACACGAAAAGGACACTGTTCGAGTTACGGAGGTATCACTGCTTCCTATTATGGTTCTAAATGACTTCTAACACACCATCGTAGGAATGATTAAGCTGGGGATTGTTAAAGCAGAGGGTTTTAGCCTAGGGAGAGTGGCAAAGAATCATTACTCTGCTGGCTCGTGCTGAGCCAAGAGTCTTGCCTCGAGCATGACTTTGAAAAGGAAGGTGACATGTGTACGGACAGTTGGCCGTCGTAATTTAACTTTCACTGTACATTTGCTAAGTGCAGGGCCGACCCTGGGTTGGATAAGTCGAACAAGATTTCGGACTTGGACAACCATTTTATGTTAAGGCAACCTTTCAAGACTCAGCGTGATCCCATCAAAGATCGGAATCACATATGAACCTCCAGGACCGGCTCACAGTAAAGATCAAAAGACAACTAAAATTTGTTTCGAATAGGACAATCCAACCCTCCGGCCGGTCCTGGCTAAGTGCAATCTTATCGTAGCTTGGTGAGACGTTCTTATAAGCGGATAACTGCATCAGACGATGCTCGGTTAGCGAGTGGACAATCATTATGTTTCGACAAAGTTAGGCTTACTATATTTGGTTGGAATCTAGTTGAGACGTGTTCTTGACACGATGATCAATGGTAAGCGCCAATGCTGACCACAATTAATTAGGCCTAGAAGCCCCCAACAAGACGACTAGTCTCTTTACCTAAAGGCATGAATTATGTTCTTTGAATCTTGAACTTCAAATACAATTGACAAATGGTTTCTGAAGAAACTCCATTCAAATGAACGTTGTTGTGTTTTTTATTTTTAAGATAATCAGTGGGAGAAACACCCCCACCATTGTGTATTATTCCTCTCATGCTCAAAACTAACATGGTGGCTTGAAATTTAGCACCAAAAAATAAAATAAAATTATAGGCTATGGTAAAAACTTTTTTTTATGGAACTTTTTAATTCTCCACAGCTATGCTCGTCCGACACTGTTGGATGATGACATTTCAGTGTTCAAGAAACTAATTGTATCATGTAGATTAGACAGTTTATCGTCACCATGTATATTGCTATTTATAATTAAGCTTAAAAATTGATTGTGCTGAATTTTTACCACAAACTCAACTATTCACAGCAAGAGAGAAATGAATCAGAGATCATCAGAACTTACTGCTTCGATGTCGATTTTGTACAGTACCAGCAACTTCCGCCGCTCGCGGCAGCTGGTCCTGTAGGCAACAACAACATGAGCCATGGCCAGTCCCAATGAGCACAAGAACATCACTTCGATCCCCGCATCCTTCTTGCCCCCGACCGCGAGGAGACGCCTGCCCTGCGTCGTCTCCGCCCCGAGCATCATCGCGGCCTTGGCCGAAACGAAACCGACCGACCCGAAGCTGCAGACCGTCGCGATTCCCAAATAAGGACCTCGCCCCTCCCATATCATGTAGGCACCTGCAGCCACACCCAAAAACTCAATTTCCTTACCAACCAGGAAGCACGGGCACTCCAAAAATCTAGCCCGTGTCGTGTCAGATGCGTATCGGATACATATCCAAATTACATAGGGACACGCCAAAAAGGGTACGTGTCTGTGCTACATAGTTAGTTAGCAATCAACTGAGACTTTTTCTACTTCATTTTCGCGAAGTTTGATCCTACAACAAACTTACATAGAATGAGGAGGGATCGAGCGATCGACACCAACTAAGAAGCACGGACACTCCAAAATTCTAGACCGCGTCATGTGAGACGCATATCAGACACTTACTCAAATTACACAGGGGCACACCAAAATAGGTCGCTAAGTTTGATCCTATAACAAACTTACATAGAATGAGGAGGGATCGAGCGATGGACACCAACGGAATGTCCACGAGAGACGTGTCGAACTTGTAGCCCTCGAGCTGGGACGATATCGACGGTATCGAGAAGGGTCGATCCGAGAAAGCGGAGAGCAGGGCCGAGGGCAGAAGGATGTCGAGCAGCACGACGAGAAGAGGAGGAGCGCAGACGAGGAGGAGAGAAGCGAGCATGCTGAGGAGGAAGAACAGGGTCTTCGCTCCTCTCCATAGCCTACTCCAGGGCCTCTCTTTGTACAAACCCATGATCCAGCTCGAATAAAATTAGCTCTCAATTTATTTATTTATTTATTATTTTTTTTTTTTCAAGAATGCTCATGTAAGAAGAAGAGAAAGAAGGACCATTCACTTCTCTTATAAATTGAAGAGAGCAGCAGCCGCGTGGAGAACGCGGACCATCCAACTTCCTTTCGTGCTGGGTCGTGTCTCCATACGTCGGTCCCACATTCGAAGATGCACAAATTGTCGTTATCAGTTGCATGTTTTTCAACAAAGGACAGGTACATGGAGAAGAGAATAATGAGGAAGCCATGAACGATGTGGTGGTTAATTTAGAGGTTGGTAATTGTGGAGTAGGAAGCATGTGATTGGGGAATGACATAATTTGCATCTACAGACTACAGACTACAGACTACAGTCCACAATAGTACTCTGATATGATACAGCTGTCACCTGGGTATTTAGTCTTTTTGTGATGCAGCAAGAGGCACAAGGGGTCTGGCTGAATATATTCCAGAATCCAAAAGTGAAGTTTGGAAAGCTTACAGTCTGGCTGAATATATTCCATATTTTTCGGGTAGGTTGCTTGAATTTTTTTTTACTTTCAGCTCTATTAAGTGACATGTCATGTCCTGTGTAACATGTTGGTTTGGTTTTGATTTTCTTGCAAAAGTTCAATTCATCTTCCTTTCTTTAGTCCCACATCGGATACACCAAATCCCTCTTGTGTACATATATTATTTTCTCTTCTTTTCTCTATTAAGTTGTTGTGTGGGGAACCCCTTGGGCCACACGCGCGTGCCGCCGCCGCCGCCCGGCCCGGCTCGGCGCGCGTAACGGGTGCGGGTACGCGCCCACATCTGCGGGCGCCGAATGCCGATCCAATTTTCTCTTCGGGCTGGGACCCTAAAATTCTTTTTGCTCTTCTTAATTCTGTCATTTATTTTTCTGAACGTTACAATTGTTTTGAACGTTACGAATGTTTCTGAATTGTTATTGTGTCCAGATTCATTCGTTTAATTCTCCTGTGTAACGGCTGAATTAATCGTAAATTAATTCTGACCGTTACACAACTGTATTATATATTCGTCCGTATTCTTTGTAAATCGAATCATAAAATTTTGTTCACTCCAAACCTCTGCCAACACTCTGTTCAATACTCATCGTCTCCAAGCTTTGGGCAGAGCTAAGTTCTGGTCGTTCTCTCCAAGTCGTGTGCGGCAACGAGATACCGGTAGTGCGGAGTTTTTACCACTAGGAGCTTCGGGAACGTCTGCACACAGATCCCGAATAAACTCTTAGGGCAATGCTTCGTGCACGACTTCCCCAGAGGCCGGTAACATCTAATTTTATTTTTTTGTATTCTGAAAATTTTCAAAGTAAAGACAATATTTTCTAACATAACATTAACAAAAAAATATATATCATTTTAAAAATCTCAATCCACATTGACTTAGAGATCCTAGCCTTTAATCCTAGCGATTCTTTTAACTATTATCCTAGTGTTCGATCTTACTGGGATATGCGCACTATCGATATCGGAATAGGTATCAAACCATTCCTATGAATATCATGATCGACACTATCGGTGGTTTTAGATCTTTTTGGTTATTGAAAAACAAATAATTATTAACTATTATCCTAGTGTTCGATCTTACTAGGATATCTATTAAGGTTCGCAATATCGATATCGGAGCAGGTATCGAGTCATTCCTATGAGTATCGGGATCGACTGTATCGACAGTATCAGTGGTTTTAGATCGGAGTATCAATTTTTTTGGTATCGAAAAACTAATAATTATTAACAATTTAGAAAATTTATTTTATACATTTATGCTTAATTTTAACTATTTTCAGTGTCGTCTCTCAGTAGTTTTGAAACTGACTGAAATAGTAGTCACCATTGCCGATTGATTTACATACTATAGATAAATTTTCTTCTTTTATATGCTTTTACACACTTACTATACTTTTGTACCCTTGTTGATTATTCTTTTTCGTTCGATTTTCTTTGCCGAATTAACCGAAAAAGATACCCTCAATGTCGGTATTGGTCAGTACCGAGTATCAATCAGTATCAGATCGGGACTTATCGGTCGGTTTGGGATTGGAACTTGTCAATCTGTATCGGTATTGTCCGTATCAGATCGGTATCGACCAATCCTACAAACTATGAGATCTATAGGTCTATTCTGCATGTCCTGACAAGAAAGGTAATCCTAACTCTCGAGTCCAAAAGTTAGCTTTGGAACCTTTCAGTCTGGCTTAATATATTCCAGAATTAGCAGATCATCTTAACTGTAAATGTCGTTTGGTGTTAGCTAGCTGTACCTTGGCTTAATAAGCATAGAAAAATGTTGGAGAAACATATGCTTGGGGTTAGAGTTTATGGATTTCTATTTTTTTTTTTTTTTTTTTTTGTTCTCTGCGTTGACCATTTTTTCAGTTACATTCTCAACATGTTCATTTGGCTTCGTGTAACCTCCTTTGTCCAATCTGATGTTGCATATATAGCTCATGTTCATATTTTGGGTTGCATCCTCCGAAAGAACGAAGATTTGTGCAGAGACTAGTAAAATTAACTCATGGGTTTCGTGGCGATGCTCCCTTTGCGAGATTTGGTAATTCATTAACGAACGGTTCTGAAATTTTTTTACACGAATAAAATTATCTATATGTCCATATATAAATAAAATAAAACACATAAATAAAATAAACATACGAAATAATAGAAATATCTGGATGAAAGGAGGAGAGAAGTTTGGAAGAAGTCGAGGTCGGCTCATCCATTAAGCAAAACAAGCAGCTGACTAGGGCCCCACTTTAAAAAAAAAAATTTAGTGTAGTATTTATCCTAGAACCCAAAGTCATATGTGGCCCAAAAATTTCTAAATTAGCTAACTAACGAGTAACGACCCGTAGAATTGGGATCATATTTGTTTCCAAGTTGATGGTTAATAAAAAAAAATTGGTTTCTAATTATGACTACGGGAAGGAGCAAACGACTCTTCATCTTCTCCTCCAATCTCTACTTTTCAGAAAATTGGCGACCGACTCTTCTTCTTCTCCTCCAATTTCTACTTCCCAATTTCTAAAAAATTATGAAGAGAATTAGATCCGGAGGTCTCTTTTAATCTCGAAAAAACTAGAAACTTTTCCCTATTAATGGCTTATTCAGTCATTATATTCTCACATATCCTTTTTTTTTTTCTTCCAATCTGCAGTTTTTTTTGTTTGTTCTTTAATTTGTGAAAGTCGGTGAGTAGAGAAAGTTTTAAATTTTGTCAAGGAGGTAATCGAAGACTCGAAGCCGACACTTCTGGGACGACTTGGAGTCGGATGATTTGTCGAAGAATTTAACAATTAATTTTCAACTCTTGAAAGAGATAATATGTTTTGATAGTTCTCTTTAGTTATGATAGCAAACGTATACTAATTTTCAGTGAGAAAATTTCTTTAGTTATGAAATTAACATCACAAAAATGATATATAGCCACCGTGTATTTGGTACAAGTTCAACTGTAAACATTTTTCGTTTATTGTCTATATAACGTTTATAACGAAACATTGTCGGGTCTAAGCCCGAATCAAGGATGAAGATTTGCCTATAAATTAATATAATAAAATTATATAATTTAATCACGTTTAAATTTTGAAAAAGGATTTCATCTTTGGACTTTTGTCTAGGACCTCCAAATGGCTTGAGACGGCCTGGAAAAAGTAGAAGTCCATATTTGATCAAAACCAAATAATAAAATCCACAAAATAATAGAAGCGCTTGGATGAAAATATGAGAGAAATTTTTTAAGAACTTACCAGAAAATTTAGCCGTAGTTTGGAAGAAGTAAAAGAGAAACAAAGATGAGAAAGAAAAAATAGGATAAGATATTAGCAGTTATAATTATATATTTTTGGTTTGGATATAAATTTAATAAAATAATAAACTCCTCAAAAATCGTCGATTTGGAATGTTTATAAAGCCACACAAAATTACATTACATCAATTTTGGAGAATTTTTGAGCCGACAAAAATCAGTACCTAAAAAAATTATCAAGCATGAATTTTTAAAACACTTCATAAACGGTCGGTTCAAAAATACCCCAGAACCGGTGAAAACATCGTTACCTGTGAAGAAGTGATATGAGATAATCTTCTAGATATTTTATTCATCAACATATATATACATCCACATATCAACTTGGGGCCTAAGTCATATGGTCAATCACCATAAATACAATTTAATCCCAATATCCCAATCACCATATATAGCTAGCCAATCACCATATATATCTAATCACCATAAATATAATTTAATGATACAATTTAATCCCAATACCCCCCCCCCCTCAAGTTGGAGCATGCAAGCCACAAATGTCCAACTTGTGCAAAAGAAACTCATATTATCGTTTGCCCAAAGCTTTGGTAAAAATATCCGCCAATTGTCCATCCGTTGGCTATACAGTAACGAAGCTACGTCCTGCCACCGTCGCACGCACTTCCGTACCCCGTCCACGTCCACCACCAGCCGCATGTCCGCTAAATCGGACATTAAGCGAATTCTACAATATTTTTATCTCCTCAAAGTATGGTATTATCTTCTTCACCGAAATGTTGATAATATGCAAAATTTACTACACAAGCATCGACTGGACGCAATACCAATCCTCCAATTAATTCTTCTCCGAAGGTTTATTGATAGACCCATCAACAAACCCAATTTTTCGTCGATCCTGTAGAGAAATCCGAATAGATCTCGATCATTCCTCATAATTCTTCCCATAAAACACCACTTTAGTAATTGTATTATCCGGATTGTCATTAGAACCAAGGTAATACGGGGATGTTGGATCGATCCGTGATGTCGCAGACGTAGAAGTCCTGTCGCCGCAACTCGTCATGTCGTCACCGCCGCCGCTCGAAGAAAACGTGCCATAGCCGTCAGGCTCTGATACCATGTGAAGAAGTGATAGGAGATAATATCTCATGATATCACATATATATACATCCACATATCAACTTGGGGCTCAAGTCACATGGCCAATCACCATAAATATAATTTAATTACAATACCCCAATCACCATATATAGCTAGCCAATCATTATATATAGCTAATCAGCATAAATGCAATTTAATGATACAATTTAATCCCAATATTACCAAGCAGACCCTTAGACTTTATACCAGCTTAGAGTTTAAGTTAAGTTCTGACATGTCCAATTAAAAATTTTAGATTGTATATTTTTAATTTTATTTTGTTATTTTTTCCCTATTATATCCTACCTCACAAGCATGACAATTAAACATTCATATAACCGAACTCGAGTGGCTCTTGTGGTTACCGAGAAGAGGTATAAGACCCCGACTGGGTGGCAGAATGTCAGTGGATCGAGCCACGGGGGCATATGATTCCTTTTATTTATAAATGGTGGAAGTTGGAAAAAGTGGACCCAAAGACATGCAATGCAGTGTGCACAAAAGTTCCGAGCGTTACGCCGGGTCCCATGCGTTATGTCGAGAAGTCAAAAAAAAAGAAAAAAAAAACATTCATATAAGGCTGGGGGTATAATAGAAAAAATGTGAACAAAACTAAAACTTTAGAATCCAAACTTTTAAATTGGACATACCAGGACTTAAACTCTAAACTGATATAAAATTCAGTATTTTAACGCTACTTAACCCTTTGGATTATCTAATGCCAATACCTTACAACATTAATTTGGTAACAAAAAATCTACAGGAACTCACTGAGTTTTTAGTTTTTTTAATACTAAATCGTTGGATTAAATACATCTAATTTCTTAATTTAATGCAATCAGAGAGACTATATGAGATACTAGAAGATAACAAAAATATTGTTTGTCATCCAAAATATTTGGATGATTCCATCTTCCATTATGTGACAGCTGACATAATAGATGATATGACAAATTTTAACATTAAAATTAAAACTAAAATCAAAATTAAAATTAACATTAATATTAATATTAATATTAACATTAATATTAAAAAAATTAGATAATTAATTTTTTTGATTAAAAACTGTCATGTCAGATGCACATAATAGAAGATGGCATCATCTATTTTTTTTAGAAAATAAATAGCAAAATTTGAAAGATAAATGCAGAAAATACTAATTGTGAAAAGTTGTCAAATCTTATGCATTTAATTTTAGAAAAAAATTGACTTACCTCCCACTTTATTTACCATAATTAAGGGTGCACCCCATAGTTTTTTAATAATGTACAAGAACCCCCACATTTGACGAAATTCGTCAAATCCTTACGGTCAAATGCTTTGACCAATTTTTTTTACCGAAATGTCCCTTCCATTTCTTCTTCTCCTTTCCTCTTCCCTCCTCCCCACCCCGTCGGCAGGCTGTCGACGCAGCCTCAACCGCCACTCCCCACCCCACCCGTCCCCACCACCGTCTCCCACCTCCTAGCCAACAGCAGCAACAACCGCTGCTAGTGCGCGTCGCCGCAACCCTCGTCGCGCTGCTTGCGCAGCTGCTTGTCGCCGCTCGTGCGCGCCCCCATGCGACTTGCCGCTGCCGCCGCGCTGCTCACCGCCGCTCGCCGCGCCGATGTTGCTGGTAGTGATGTTTATACTGCGGGGGCAGGGAGGTGGTGGCGGTGGCAGAGAGGAGGGGCGGCGGCGGGGATGGGGAGAGCGACGGTGGCGGACGGGGGTGATGGGGAGGGGGAGGAGAGGAGAGGGAAGAGGGAGAAGAAAATCGAAAAATCATATTTTCGTTAAAAAAATTTGGTCAAATGGATTGACCGTCAAATTTTGACGAATTCCATCAAAAATAAATTTTTTTGTATATTATAAATTTTTTTATGAAATGCACCTTTTATTATAATAAATAAAGTGAATGGTAACTAAAAATTGGATTAAAAATTGGATTGACATTTCGTATCATTATGAAATATTGGAATTAAAAGATTCGAAAACCAATGGACAAAATGTCAATAGATTCGGGCTCAGGAAACTTTGTGGTAATGAATCAATCATGAATAGCAAGTCTTCTACGGCACCAACATGACCTGGCGGCTGCCAGTCTTGGATCATTCTAATTCCTTCCTTTTGGTCAACAGTTCCGTCCTCAAGTCAATGCTACATATGGTTCATTTGTTGGCGTTGACCTGGTTTTTTTTTTTTTTTTTCCGTAGTTCATTCGTGTGCCAAAAAATTTTGAAAAATCGAATACGATAAAGAGAACAAAATTCAGAACCATCAAATTTCTGGAAAATAACCACCATCACCGATATATTATCGATATGTCAAAAAATAATAAAAATATTTTATTCGTTCCAAGTCTTTCTGAATCATCGATTCCGTATACTAATGTTGAAGGTTGAGGCCAAAATTTGATTTTTATTTACACCGACAGTTCATATTGCTGTAAGATTTAGAAGACTTTTAAATAGGTGTTGTTTCTAATTCTAATTCTATCATCACATCTACTAGAAAGATGTGACCGGTATGCGGCAACGTTATCAATAACAAAACTAGTGTTTCATCCATAGTGTTTTTTTTTTTTTTTTGGATTGTTATAAAGAACATAGGAATTCATGAGAAGATGACAAACTTTCCTTGAAATCAAAATTCCAACAATTTACCAACTAGCCAACCAATATTTGTTCATTTTTAGAAACAAATTAAGTATGTAAAAAACAAACAAAACTTTATATCAAGAGATCGAAAGCAATTCAGTCGTGTGAAACACTTAGAACTGCTATAGATTCCCAAATTTTTGTTGCATGTAAATTGATAATAACATGGACAAAATCACCCCTATAGAAAGTGTTAAGCATGTCTTTAGCATAAATCACAATGTTCAATATCTTTAGTATTTCTTCCATGCTTCCCCTAAACTTTAGTATTTACCATTTTTACGAGACGACAAGCAATTACCAACCTTCAAGAAACTCAACTTCAACTACTATATATACTACTATATAAACAATAATAAAAATGAAGTGTCTATACTACTTATATAATAGAAAAAGTTAAAAATTTACATATGTTTACTAATTAAAATTGGTTTGTCACGTACATTCAACTTGAAAAATAGTTTTTGCTATTTTATTCGAACAATTTATGTTGTTCAGTTCCTCTGGTGCTTGTTCTTTGCTCTATTCCATTAGAGTTCTGAACATTGTTTGCTTGTTGCTCTCTTGAATGTATGTTGTTACTCAGTTGCAATACAGGAATTTCTACTCTTCGGTTGCAAACCTTCCGTTTTGAATGCAAGATTATGCACGCATTCATAGATTACTCTAATGGAACAGATTGGGAGTTTTTTTTTTTTTTTTTATATGTCATTTTTTTCGGATTAGAAACTTTCTAAGGAAATTCGAACCGTGTCCATCCCATCGTAATCAATATGTCACGACCCCGCGGACTAACAGAGTGTGAGTTGAACTAAATGCTTGTTGCTGTTTTGATTGCAAAATTAATTGTGCACTCATTGTTGCAACATTTTGTACACATTGCATGTTCTTCTTGCATGTTCAAATCCCTTCTGTTGTATTGCCAGGTTGTACGTGGATGATGCCATGATGGCTTGGAACCCGGTTTTACTGAAAAGTGCAACTGGTGAGTCATACTGCAAACTGGAGTTAAAAATATTTTTTCCTCTGTAGAATCTCTGTAACTTTGAAACTAATGAATCACCTTGTAGAGTCCAATAACCGAATTAACGAAACCGATTTGGTTCAGTTCGGTTCAGCCAGTTTCAAATTTATATTTAATAATTATTTTAAAGGAGTGATCAATCAAGGGACAATAATATTTTCAATATCATTCGACTAGTCAAGACTAACAATTCGTCTGGTCGAATTTTTTTCCATAATAGCCAAAAGTGAAGGGAGACACATGAGGGGACAAAATTTATATTTAATAATTATTGTGGAGTTTCCATTTCAACTTCAAATCCAACCAAATAAAAAAAAAAAAAAAAATCATAGAATTCATACTTTCACTTTGATGTTGTCAAAACTCCCTTGTTGTATCTGTGAATGGTGATTATTTTTTATGGTTAAAGCCACCAACTTTTAGTACGTGTCATACTATGTTCTACAAAGTGGTAAGTTACATGTCATAAGCAATTGAATCCATACCAACTCCTGGAAGTTGAAGAGCAGAAGATGAGAAATTGCTTCACCAGAAAGTAGAGTAACGTCAATTATATATCTTTGTTGGGAAGAAGAAGGAATTGTCTGTCCTTTGATATTTTTCTTTTTATATGAAGATTATGAGCTCATGAATGACGAAGATGGTCAAATTTAGCAAATCAATGAAGTAACGGAAAAGTAAATCGCAAATGTGTACTATTTGATTGATTTTGTGACTCAGCTGAGCTTGACCATATTGGCCGCCAGGAATATTTTTTTCTCAATTATTTAGGGAAGAGCTGAACTCCGCACCGTTGAGATTTTATTCAAGGAATTTTGTTTTGGAAGCGACTTACTGGACGAAACTGCTCACTACGCAGAAGCAATACAATTCAGACGTAAATTTTTCCACGGAGCATCAAATTTAAAAATTATATAGGGCGCACAAAGTTTACTAAAATCGTAAGAAAATAACTAATATGCTAAAGCTTACCGTGTTTTTAAAATGATTTGTCAAACAAATACCAAAAGTATTGCTTTTCTCATGAGCTCTTGCATCAAGGACAAGCTATAATTTGAGTTTATTTCGAACTGAGCTTAAAATATTCCTAAACTACATACACGACAACATTAGAAAAAAATACCCTCTAAACATCTAAGATTTAGCTTTCTTTTGGACACTTTGCCACCGGTGACTTGGGCTCCTTAGCCTCCTTGTCTTCTTAAATTCCCGAAATTACAAACATAAAATAATACATCATAGGACTAAATAGTTGGGGGGAGACTAGGAGATGCGGATCGATGGTTGCAGCTTTTGGATTTTGTTTGGAATGGAGGGTGGAGTGGCAATCCGGAGAAGACTGAAATGGACAAATGCTATGGAGTGAAAGGAGGAATGGGAACCTCCATCTTGTTATGGTGGTCCCTACATAAGTGGAGAGAAGATGGTTGATGTTCCCAATGTTCATTCATCTTGGAGAAAGACTTTTGTCTTTTGGAGTTTCCAAGGTTAACGAACTTTGGATGAAATTAATCTTGGAGGAGAAGGTTCATCCTCTTATGGCTATATAAGAAGGAGGTTTGGGAGATATTTTGGTGATCCTTTCTTGAGCTAATGTGCTCCTTCTTGCTCCTTGGTGTTGCTCCTTTTGTGGTGCTCTCCTCGGGTGCTTCTTCAACAAAGTGTGTCCATACTTGTGTATGAGAGTTTGTGAGCCTCTTGAGTGAATCAAAGAGAGAGAGAGATTGTAACAGTGAATCCTACTATTCTTAGTGGAGAAAGAAAGTAAAGAGTTATAATTGTTCGAGGACGTACGCATATTGTCGAATCTCGTTAATTCTTTTGTGTTCTGTTTTGCTCACTTGTCAATCCATAGCTTTCAGAGCTCGATTGCAAGTTATTTCTACTCACTTGTCAATCCATAACTTTCAGAACTCGATTGCAAGATATTACTTCTACATTTTGTGTGTGAAAGATATCTCTATTCCCAACAAGTGGTATCAGAGCCACACAAGCTTGTTGATCATGATGGCAGAATCATCGTGTCACGACCCTTACCCAGAATTTGGGCATGAGACATGGGTACGTCCAGCCTACGCCACAACATCGACGGTAGAACGTTGTCTAGGTCTTAAGACTACTAAACATAACTCACAAAAGAACCTGTCAATGATCTCAACTCCATAAGGAGGACAATGAATAATGCATTTGATCATCAATTCATAAGATACTCAATCACAATAACTATAGAAAAGTAATTGGCACGATAAGATGTAAAAGATAAGGAAGTTCTGACATAAGTCTAGCACACAACCCAAATACAACAATAATCTAGAGTCTAGCTATCCCAACATAAATAGTCTCAACATAATACAATCTAAATCTCAAGTTAGAACAATTTAATACATAGATAACTAGACCAAGAAGCTGTCTAAACGACTGTGGGTGCTGTCTCCTCTAAGGAGAGTGACTCCTCTGGAATCTCCGGTATGTAGTCTCCCTCTACTCCTGGGCCATAGTGAGTAGGACATAAATCATCAAGGTCCTATGAAAAATATTATCCAGTCATGATTGGAGTGAAGCACAAACACTAAACAGCAGTTTCAATTATATTGACAAAAACTATAAGACAGTGTAAGAAAATACATGATGAAGAAATACTAGAAAAAAAAAAGAAATACTGGAGAGACATGTAATCAGCAATAGTACTAACTAGCAATGAACAAATATATGTGAATGCTAGAAATGAGTAAACTGGAATAAAGAATAGAAATTCTAGCTAAGTGTTGTGAAATATCAGTTTACTATGTGATCGGCTTGGGACTAGATCATGCTTGTTATATATGATTGGCTATGATACATGTGAGGTCAGGCTAACCATCTGGTTAGCTATGATGCGAGCAATAGTCAGGCTAATCATATATAACAGGCTATGAGGCATGTAAATGGTCATGCTACACCCAATGTGATATGTGGGGTGAGCTATGATGCATGTAAAGTGGGGTATGATCACATAATCTTGCTGATATTTCCCCGTCCCTAGCTAGCACGATGGTTTCCAATCACGACTCCTCATGACAGGTATATATGATACCAGCACGTGTATCCACAGTGTCAGAATCAAGCATACACTACAACTAGAATCATAGTAATAATCAACATAATAAAAACTGTCAGAGAATGTACTCGCCTGTGGTCCTGAGCGATGAATGAGGATCGATGTCCAAGATGTAGTCACAAAGACCTAGATATCACAATAATAATGTTATTTGGTGTTCTAGGAGGACAATATCATTAACTATGTTGAAAAATAATTTTTAGACCAAAACTAGGTTTTTAATAGGCTGACTATGTCATTACCTAACTATACTAGTCATACCAAGTTATACTAGTTAATATTAATTAATACTAGCTACTACACTATACTACACTACACTACACTACACTACACTACATATCATATAATGTATACATAGACCCTAATACAACACTAACCAATCTCTAACATATACAAGTAATTAATATTAATTAACATAGCCCTATCTATGTTATCTATAACACTAATATTTACTTTAGCTATGTATAGGTAATACTTAACCAATATTTAACTGCTACTACCTAACCAATGCACTATATAATAATTGTCATCCATAAATAACAATTATCTAACTGATACAGATACTCTACTAACTTAGTATATATATATATATATATATATATATATATATATATATATATATATATATATATATATATATATATATATTATAGAGTATTTCCTCTACAACTTGATACCTCAAGTACTCACCCTAACCACATAGTACCTCACTGATACTTTAACCCACCTAACTCTCACTGTGCACTGACTGCACTTCTTTCATGATCACAAAACACACCCACACACTAATTCCCCAACTAAACTTGCACCCACACTCACCCACACTCTCTTGAATGCCCAACTATCGTTCAAACCTAAGTCCTCACTATCTGAACTCAACCTGGTTACTCTCTGTGCATTAAAGTGCAACTGAAATACCCTGCAACTCCTACTAGTAATCCTACATCAGGTGCACTCCTATCCGACCAATACCTAAGCCTATTCTCACAGTCACATTCATGTACACCCTGGTTCCCTCACAGCAACCTGAACACTTACCCATGCCTACACCAATCTCACCCCTAACTAAACTCCTTCATAGACACTCCAGGGCACACACAAAAACATGTGTACACTCCTCTATACCGGCTATTGTTCCAATGCACATGCTTGTGTATTGAACACTCCACACAAGCCATTCCCTAACTCAGTCACATAAATTCCCTCTAATCACTAATACTTGTATCAGTGTGTATAATGCACTATAGAATATCCCATATAATAACTTACATATATATATATATATATATATATATATATATATATATATATATATATATATAGTTACTTAACTAACTAGTAAATGCTAACATTAATACTAATAAGTATATCACTAACTATTTAGCTATACTAACTACTAACTATCTATTATACCAACTCATACTAACTAAACTGATACTCTTCACTAATAACCATCTAACCCAACAAAACACCTACCCAACACCTTGCTGAGCCTGAGACTGCTGCTCTCCTCTATGCTTGTGGAGGCTATACTGTGCAGTTGCACATTTCCTCCTTGTTGTAACCTTAAATCCTCAGCTTTAGCTACACCCTGCTCATCCTAATAGCACATCAGCTACTCGACACTAAGTATCAGCTAAAGTTTGATACTCCTCTACCCTCACACACATCACTAGAAGCTATGATACTCTATTACTGACACTTGCATCACCTCACCTAAACTCACCCTCACCTTACAAGGAACCCAAACTCTCCATCAACCATGTTGCACTCGAATAGGGGACCAATGTGTAACTGATACTGCACTCTGATGCACAGTACACACTTGGATCACATATCATTGTAGCACAACATATATTACCCACTCGAGTATCAGTCACACACTAACTCCATATCACCCTCAACTGACTGAACCCGTATCCTAAAACATGGTACACTATACTACCACACACACTTATAAATACACTAAACTAATACACAACTCGAAACTAATACACACAGGGAACCAAAACACCCACTCACCTCACATCCCGATCCCCCTATGTAACAGTCCCACACCAATATTTATATATATATACATTAATACATATACATACATATGTATACATATCCAAATCACATGAACTAGGCAATATAAATAGGTATACTTCCTATTAGTCATTTCAATAAACACCTTGAGTGCCCAAATGTGATACTCTATGATACACCACAAATATTTATGCATAAACCCCCAATATACAACTAAAATATTTATATATTCAATATAGATATATCATATACATAAAGTATGATCAGTGATATAAAAATTAGGGAAAATGTATCCTTAAATCCAAAACCCCCAAATAACATATGACACCATGACGAAATTATCATGAAACCAATAGAGACTCATGCTCTCCCCTTTATGGCTATTCCTAAACCAATGTATGGGCTCCTAATGGCCAAACAAATGATAAAAATATAATTTAAAAGAGAGTTTCCATATTTTCACCTATTGGAAGATGGATTCCCAATGTGACTTCTTCTTCTCCAAGGCTCCTTGAACTCTAAGCTTCTAGGCCTCTTTAGATGAGGGAGAAATAAGGGATTTAAGGTTTAATATTTTGAAATTTGTAGAGGGAATGAAGGGTTTTTGGGGAGCTATTTTTAGGGTTTCTTCATAAGTCATGAAATGGCTTTGAGGGAGGCTCCCTCTATACTTATAGGGCCGGAAGATGAGCTATTAGCACTTTTGTAACTTAGCTCGTTGTCGGATAGTTGGAACACACTTGTGCTTTTCTTAAGCAACTCCGATCCTCAAGGCGTCATCACCTCAACCTTAGTGAATGACAGTTTATTGAATGAAGAAGCGAGGCAGAAAGAACAAGGCATATCAACTGAGTCCGAGGTCCTTGTTTTTGAGAATCGTGGAAGAAACCATCAAAGAAAATCCAACAACCGTGACCACTCCAAAGGCAGGCCTATAGATCATTCCAGAGGCACTTTCAAACCGAGAAATGAGATAGAATATTTTTATTGTGGCCTTAAGGGTCATATGATAAGAGAATGCAGAGAACTCAAAAGAGAAAAGAAAAATGAATCAAATGTGAATAATGAAGTCAAAGACACAACCGCTACTGCTTCAAAAGACGATGAGATAATCATCATTTGTGATAATGGTCTTATTAATCTAACCTCTCAAGATTCATACTGGATTATAGACTCTGGCGTATCATTCCATGTTACTTTAAGAAATAAATTCTTCACATCCTATACAAACGGAGACTTCATAAACGTAAGGATGAAAAATAAAAAAGTTTCAAAGATAGTGGGAAAAGGAGAAATAGCTCTTGAGACCAACATTGGCTACCCTTTAATTCTCAAGAATATGAGACATGTTCCAGACATGCGTCTCAACTTGATATCCACCGGCATATTGGATAATGAAGGCTACATCAATGTGTTTGGTGGAGGCAAATGGAAACTCAGCAGAGGCTCCCTAGTGCTAGCTAGAGGAAAGAAGGTGAACACACTCTATATGACATATGCTAAGATTAGCAATCATCATGTTAATGCAGCAATCAACCAATTAGGATCAACAATTGGGTTATGGCACAAGCGACTGGGTCATATGAGTGAGAAGGGATTGCAAATTCTAGCCAAAAGAGAGGTATTGACCGGGTTAAAATCGAAATGTACACCTCTTGAACCATGCACTTATTGTCTGGCTGGAAAATAACATAGAGTTTTATTTTATTATAAGGCTACAACTAGAAAACCCAATGTACTGGATGTTGTTTACTCTGATATTTATGGGCCTATGACCACTAACACTCTTGGTAGTGCAAGGTATTTTATCACCTTCATTGATGATCACTCTAGGAAGGTGTGGACATATGAAATCAAAACCAAAGACCAAGTCTTTAAAGTTTTCAAGCAGTTTTATGCCAGAGTTGAACGTGAGACTGGTATGACTCTGAAGTGCATCCGTACTGACAACGGTTGAGAGTACATGGGAGAGTTCAGAATCTATTGCAAGAATAATAGGATGAGACATGAAAGATCGGTTGCAAAATTCCTTCACTGTAATGGGTTGGCGGAGAAGATGAACAGAATGATCATTGAGCGGATTAAAACCATGTTATCTCACTCTAAGTTACCGAAGGGTTTCTAGGGTGAAGCATTGATGACAACAGTTCACTTAATCAACTTGTCTCCATCAGCTCCACTCAATGGTGATGTACCGAACAAGTTCTAGACAGGAAAAAAATGTGTTCTACAAATACTTGAAGGTGTTTGGTTGTAGAGTGTTCGTGCACATCCCCAAAGACGAGAGGACCAAGCTTGATGTAAAAGAATGCATTTTTCTAGGCAGATGAAGAGTTCGGCTACATATTATGGGATCCTGTCAATAAGAAGATTGTTAGAAGCAGAGATGTGATCTTCTTTGAAGATCAAACCATTAGAGATATCCAGAAGGAAGAAAAATATGACAACTCCAGTGAATATCCAATCAACCTTAATCTAGTTTCTCAGCCCCGGGTACATGATGAAAGGGGGGATGCGGTCGAGAACAATGAACCTGAAATCCATGACCACGTCGAGGAAAAGCATGATGATGGTGATGTGTAACAAAAAAATATTCAAGAAGAGCAAGCTCCTAAAGAACCTAGACTGAAAAGATCAAACATGGAATCGAAGCCTAACAATCACTACAGTCCATAATAATATGTATTGCAAACAAATGCAGGAGAACCTGAATGTTATCAAGAAGCTGTAACACACGAGAAAAATAGGGAGTTGATGGAAGCCATGCAAGATGAGATAAAGTCCTTGCATGATAACCACACTTATGATTTGGTAAAATTACCAAAATAAAGAAGAGCACTCAAGAACAAATAGGTGTATAAGATGAAGACAGAAGAAAATAAATCACAACCAAGATACAAGGCAAGGCTAGTTGTGAAAGGTTTTAGTCAGAAGCAAGGAATTGACTATGGAGAGATTTTCTCACCAATGGTGAAGATGACATATATCAAAGAGTGCTCAGTATTTGCCATTGATATAGGTTTGGAAAACCTTCATTTAATAACAAACAAAAAATTATAAAAAAATTCTAGACAGAAAATCTAAGTACAATATTTTTGATCTGGGTAATGTGACGATGGAGATTGAGTACATAAGCGACTCTTTTACTCCATTGACGGTCCGACGAAGGAATGATGATGCTCTCTTCTCTCTCCTGAGCTTGTGTACACATACATAGCTCGCCTGGAGGGGTATGGTCTCTAAAGCAGAAAAAATTAGCCATTGAAATGTTCAAGTTGCTCCTATTTATAACCATCATGTTGGTGGGCTATAGGTGCCGCATATGCTTCTATTTGGTGGTCACAGGGGCCTCACCAAACAGAAGCTTCAAATTTTTGCTACAGATTCATATTCCGGGTTGCTTGGGGCCATCAATCTCTAGGAGAATCGACGTGGGAGCACGAGGACGATATTCTTTCCCGGTACCCACACCTATTCGATTCAGAAGGTATATTCTTTCTTACGCCTTCATATCTCAAATTTTGTGATCAAGTGATCACCTATATGTTGTGATGATATTGCTTGCATGTGTAGTTGCTAGTAGATTTATATCGTGATTGTCCTGACTTCTCTAGATATTGCTTGGATTCGAATTTCGAGGATAGAATTTTTCTAAGGTGAATAGAGATGTCACGTCCTGTTCCCGATATACGTATTTGGAACATATTTTATTTTAGTATGGTTGCATGTGCATATAGATTAGACCCATTCTTTGGTTTAACCTATTTCATGGTTAATTTTGTGGGTTGGTTCAAGTCATGAGAACCCTTGGTTCAACCCTCAATCCTACCATATATAATCCAACCTTTTCCTTCTCTTTCTTCATTACTTCATTTCTTCTCTCTCTTGTGTTTTCTCTATTTTCCATAGGCAAGTACACCTTACCTGAGAAATGGAAAAACCCTCCATATTATTGTTCTATTATATTTGTTATGTGTTTCTTAGCACATTTAGAACTTGGAGTTTTCTATTTTGATGGATGATTTTGAGTAAATCTACATTTCTAACTTAGGATTTTATGGGTTTCATGAGTTTTCTTGGTTTTAATCTATTAAATATATCATTTTGAAAAACAATTTTTGCCACATGATAGAGCTTTCAATTTAGAGCGTTATGGCTTTTGGTTCACTCGATTTGGACTTAAAATGAAGATTTTATGGACAAAGCAAGATTTTAGTTTTTTTTGGGAGTTTTTGCCATTGCCGAACCTGTTATTTGGAGAATACAAAGTCTTCATGCGGCCAACGAGATATGCGGCCGAGAGTGCTATGCATCCTGAGAGGGCTATGCGGCATGAGCTTTCGCTACATATTGACCAGCATGCGTCCATCTTGTTGGACGCATGACTGCCATCACACAAGTGTTCTGAAGCTATCCTTAAACTCCTTGAGTGTTCACCCGCTGAACGAATGAAGAAATTCTCTAAGTCCAAAAGACCTTCATGTGGCATCGAACTCCATGCGGCATCAAACTCCACGCGGCACCAACCATCGACCCATATGCGGCAAGCAGGCATATGCGGCAAGCAGAGCATGCCGCCACTTTTTTTGGACGCATGACTCTGAAACCATGGCACATATTTCTATGATTTTGTCTTTTCTTTCTGACATACTTTATGGCTTGTCGTATCAATCACTTTATGTCACTTCACTGACACTTCATTTATTTTTCGTCACTTTAACACTTGTTCCAAGGAGTAGACCTTAACCATGAGCATGCGACCCAGACTTTATAGCCAAGTGGTTCATGCGGCCTGACTTCATATACGGCCATAATTTGTCATGCGGCCCTAACTTCATATACGACCTAGAGTCATATGCGGCCTGGACTTCTCATGCGGCCTAGAGATCCATACGGCCTTGCTTGTTTTGATTGAATATTTTCTTGACTCATGTGATCCAATGTATAATTGATAATTGGATTCGAATATTGTATCTGTGCTGATACTACTATTGCCATATAATTATCCATGATTGAATGTGCGCCGAGGTACGATACATCGTATCACATGTTAAGTGGTTATATTTGGATTATGCATCGAAAATGCCTCCAAATTCCTGAATGTGTGATATTATAAATATATAATATTTCCACAGAACGAGCATAATAAGAGAGTCAACTACCAAAGTGTGTCTAGGATATTGATTGACTAAATGTTGCATACACGCTCGGGTAAATCCATATTTGACTTCTATGGATTCGTATCTAGCGTGTCCGTACTTTGTACAACATTTTAAAAAAAATTCTCATGTGACCACGCCTTGAGATTTCGAACACAACATAGGGCTAATTAGGTAACTAAAAGTGGTAGTAACATTGGAGAAAACGGTATCCCGAGATCATGCCAACGAACCTTCCCACAGAGAATTATTCTAAGTACGCTGTAGGCTGGCTACCACAGATACTGTATATTATCTACTTTAGTGGAGTGCAGTATCTGACATATTATTATGCCGAGCCACTATTTTACTATAGGAACACTGGAACCGCTAATACCGTATTTTTAGTGCAGTGGTCCTACAAAAAACTGGTGCATCTCATGAATGCATCTTGTGAATACCTGTTTTATTCATCTATTGGTTCAGTTAGATCATGTTCGACACTGACGTGGTCTGAGGATACCTATTATGCATTATTTTTGTCATGACCCACACCCGGAATAAAGGCACGAGTTTTGAACAATGCTTATTCTATGCTGCAGCATAGCGGTAGAACGTTGTCTAGGTCAACCATACTATCTAACCATCTCATACAATATATATGGTACCTATCAATGTTATCTCAACTCCAAACAGAGAAACAATATGGTATATGATAATGATACTCAATCACAATATCAAAGTAAGAAAGATAAAGTATGATGTGGAATAAGAAGATGAAATAGGAATCTCAATACAATCTCAAGTCCACAATAATATATACATGCCAAAAGTCTCAATAAAAATCTAATACAAGTCTAAACAATAAGTCTAAACCTCCTCAGTATTTGGCACTAGGTCCTCCTGCTTTAAGGGAGTATCCTCTAATGGTACGCCGTCCTGCGGCCCGTAGTAGGTGGTCCACTGGTCCACGAGCCAATCATCTGAAAAATATATCCAGTCATGATTGGAGTAAAGTACATACCTCTGAAAGCAGTTTTAAATACATAATCGAACATATATAACAGATAATAAAAAAGAATACATGATAACTAGCCATAAGAAATAGAGTGAACAGGTAATGTACTGGAATGAAGAACATGCAGTATGAATAACTGCAAGTAATGAAATAAATAAAACTAGCTAATGTGCCATAGAGTACAAGTTCATTATGTGATCGGTTTGGGTTGAACACGAATACAATATGGTAACTCGATTACACGTATAATATGTAATCGACATGTATACGAATATACTTGGGCTTGATCACATAACCAACTCCTACTCCTCCATCCCCAACCAATACTAATGGATCCAACCACGACACGTTACGAACACGAATATAAGTACACTAAACACGAGCAGTGTATGAACACGAAGTACACGATAATCAATATCCGATACACACGATAAAATATATATGAAGGAGTATCCACTGAACATGGTAGGGGATAACATCTCCTGACATGATCCATTTAGTGCCAGTCCGTATAACCACTATGTCGGAATCAAGTATACAGTTCTAGAACATGCGATATATATATTATCATGAAATAAAAACTAACAGAGAGATGTACTTGCCTCTAGTCCTGAGCAAAGGGGTATCTCGATGTCCAAGCTGGTGTTACACAATCCTATTTAAAAAAATCAAGTTAAATGGTGTAGTAAAAGAGAATTGAGTTAAAAGGATGCACTAGAATGAATTTCTAGGCCTATACTAGGTCATTCTAGCTAAACTAGGCCATACAAGGTCTACACTAGGTTAATTGGTCTATATCTAGCTAAAACTAGTCTATACTGGCTATACTAGGTTATATTAAGGTTATACTAAGGTTATTACCTTAAGTCCTAATTTAATTAGTTGGTACTAAATAATACCTTACTTATTTACTTACTAGTACCTACCCCTCTATCTTAATGGTGCTAGTATCATATTATCACTAAGTATTTACTCTGTAGTACTATATCCTGGTAGCAGTAGGTTGACCCATTAACTAGGTATAACAAAATACTAATACCCTTGCTATCTAAGTTAATACTTAATATGTCACTGTTACCCAACCCACTGACACCTACTAAATACCAACTGTAACTCCTTATATAATACTAACATTTCCTCTAGGAATGACACAACCTTGCACTGGCCTACTGTACATGCCTGAATGCCCTTCCCCCTCTCACTAACTTCACACAAGAATACCTACCTGTGCATAGACCCATATCATTCTCACCACTATCACAATATACACACTGACACATCACCTTCAGTTCCCCCCTTGAATTACCTGATGATGGTTATTGGCATTTCTCCATATATCCCTCCCAGACACTGATACCTATAGTGTAAGAGCTGACATATATCAGTGTAAGCACAAATGACATAAGCAATGTATAAAATGATACTCATCAGTGTAAACGCTGATATCTGATACTTGGTTCTTAGCTCATACCCAAGCCTCTGCCTAAGGATGCACTCACAATTACAATCCCAACTTCCTCATAATTTGTAACTACCTGGCACTACCAATGAGTTATTGTGGTTGCTCAGATCTAGGCTTCAACTGCTCACTCATCCCCCTTGAATTACCAATTTCCACACACAAACACACACTCATTAAGTCATAATTGGTTTCTAGCATTCTCCTCCCTGTTACACATGGGTGTAACTCACTAATACACATATAATGTGCATACACTGATACACACAATGGTATGTATCCACTAATACACATTAGCTCTCCTCCACACTTCATATCTGTACTTCAAACAGGAACCCTCTTCACAGTTACTGTAACCACAGTGCACTCCTCTTCATAGCAAATTTCTGGACTGTCTCAAGCTCCTACCCGAGCTTTACTTCCATAAAACCAAGTTCTTCCTAACTCGAGCTCCCACCAGCACTGTGTGCATTGTTGAATGCAACACAGGCTGCTCTACCTGGCCCGAGTAGCACCCTGCTGTTGCTACCTCAAACACTGCTCTGCCTATACTCAACATCCTTCCTACAGTGCACTAATATATATACATCTCAACTCCCAATTCAGACAACATCATCAATCCACAACCCACCATATCAGCATATAATTATATGTATATACATGTACAAAGTATTAGGTGCACCAATACCACTCTATTAGCTATTTTATTAAACACAAAGAGTGTACAAAGAGGACACTTATGATATTCATCCAATAGGGATGCCAACCCAAATTCTTCTACAATTTTATATATATATATATATATATATATATATATATATAATATCATAATATAATTAAAATAACTTGCTACTATGAGAATTGAGAAGTAATTTCACAAAACACCCAAAATGAGCCCCGTATCACACCGTATCGCAAAATACTATGATACGGTCTTCACGTATCCAACTGTGGACATGTATCTAGTTCCACAATCCCGATCTAAGTCCAATACGACTAAATTGGTGTTATGACACACACTTGGTGTGTCCATCTCGTAATTCTCCCAAAATCAATATAAAAACCTATGTAGAGACCACAATACTCAACCACATCAACTAGAATTTGTTTCTAATGGTAGTCCTATGTCATGTGGTGGTTTTGTAAACTCCCTCGACCAGATTTTAGTATTTTAATATTATTTCTAGTTAATTAGAATTAGTGTAACTTTTTAAAAATTTATTTATTAATATATTCTATTGATTGTGCACCTGTTTGTTACACAATAAATTAGGGCACCACACTAGCTGTTAACCCTAAACTAATTTCACATCCCTGCCCTAGACTTGCTAGACTACATTTTCTGTATTTTTAGCAACTCCCAGAAATCTCGTTTTGTGCTTCGTTTTAGTCGCACAAATATCGTTACAAACGTACGTATTTAATTCCTATTTAATTTTCTGCTCTTTACCAACCTCTGTACCCTAGAGATTTGAGGACCAGTAGGCACCTGTTTTGCCCAACCAAAAATACGATAATATTCTACACTAATTGTATTACAATTATCGTATTGACACCGTAGAAAAATTATGACCCTAACTGTCCCTAAATAATTAGTGAACACCGTGCGCAGTATTTATTAAATAATAAATACGGTGACCCGTATCACCTGCAGAATCAGACCCTGACCCTGCCCAGGCTCATCCCCACAGCCCAGGACAATTCCCCAGCATTTTCCCTCAATTCTGTGAATTTTAGTAATTTTTAGAACCAGGTGATTTTCCAGACAAATTGCATAATTGTGCAATTTCCCAATTTTTGGACTTTTATGCAAATTGTGAAAAGATTAGGGTTTTTATGCAAAAATGTATGTGAGGTGGCCTAACCTCATTGGCTAGACAACCTAACACCTACATGTGGCATTATTATCCAGAAAAATCTATTAGAAAATATCCTAAATTACAAATTACTAAAATACCCAAAAGTTCTACTTATTTACGAAAATGCCATTAGGCATAAATCCTATATAAACCCTAAACACCCCCCCTCTCTCTCATTCCCGACTCCCCTCGGCCAGCTCCGGCGACCGCCCACCGCCGGACCACCGCCAACCCCTTCGTCCCTCCCCCGGCTACCTCCCCGTCCATCGCCACCCTCTCCGGCCACCGCCTCCGCCGTGGCAAGCCACCGCAGCACCCCTCCCCTCCCTGCCCGACAGCAACTCCTCCTCTCCCCGACGCCCCCCACGGCCACCCCGACCACCATGGACCACCGCCACCACCACCAAACACCTCGCCACCTCCTCCTCCACCGACCTGACCTTCCCCCACCGCTCCACGACGGCCTCCGCCGCCGGCAACTCCCCCGCAAGCCACCACCGCCTTTCCCTGTCATCCTCCTCCCCCACCTCCCCGACGCTCCCCATCGCCACTCCGGCCACCCCCGACCTCCGCCACCACCACCAATCTCTCCGCCACCCTCCCCTCCTTTGATCCCTCCGCCTTGCCGGCCGTCTCCGCCGCTGCTCCGCCGCCGGCAAGCCCCGCAGGCTGCTGCTGCTGCTACTGCTGCCAACAGCTACTGCTACTGCCGTTGCTCCCCCGGCCGGCCGCCGTCGACTCCGCCACCGTCCACCCGCCGTCGACGACCAGTGGACCCCACCTGTCAGTAGGTAAAATCCTAAACCCTAATAATTATGTATTTACATATATAACCCTATATGTATATATATATATATGTATATATATATATGTATATATATATGTATATTTATATGTATAATTATATATATAGGTATTATACTATTAATATATATTACATATATACTGTTATTTATACAGTGTATTATACTGTATATTATAGTATTATATATATTTACCAAATATATGTATATATATCTATTTTTCTATATATGTATATATATATATATGTATATACATATATGTATATTTATATGTATATATGTATAATTATATATATATGTATATTAATTTCTAAATATATATATATGTATATATATATATATCAATATGTTATCATATATATATATATTATTATTATTATTATTATTACTGTATTTACTAAAAACAGTATATATATTTACTTATATATATATATATTTTGTTCATTTTAATATATGTATTTAATATGTATATGTATATATATATCTACATATATACTCATATATGTACAACTATGTATATATATAGGTATATATATATATAACTATATATATGTTATGTAATAATTATTATATCTATGTATTTATACTATGTATATATATATCAGATATATGTATATAGTATACACTATATTATAATTATTATATTACTGTGAATATACACAGTATATATATATACATAATGTGCATTTTATTTTTATTATTTATATGCAGTGTATTCCTTTTATTTTATATGTATATAAATATCAGTGTTATATATACACTGGTATATATACTACTATATATAACTGTGGTCACCTATAGACCCTGATAATATTGCTGGATAATACAGCTTATATTTATATATTTCTAATTCTTGCACTGTCTTTAAATTCACTATATATATTATTATATATGACAGTGGTCACACATATAGACCCTGATATTATTTATATTGCTGAATAGTACAGCATTTATATATATATTTAAATTCTGTTCTGTCATTTCATTTTATTATTATTATATTAACAGTGGATAAACCCTGCTAAATATTATAGTATTATATATCTATATCAGTGGATATACCCTGCTACTATATACCTGCATTTTTTTTTCTGTTCTTTATATGCTATACTACTATACATATATTATATCTATATATATACATACTATATATATATATCTATATTATATATATTATATGCTATATCTATGTGTATATATATATACTATATATATATAGATGTGTATACTTTTTATACCACGATATTCACGAACCCTGTATCTTTAACAGGAAATAGTTCCAACACAGCCAGTGACCTCCTGTCACCAGCACCTTCAAACCTGACTGCGAGATCAGGTTATCAAAAACACTATCAGGGAGTAGGCAAGTATACCTTGCCAAGTACTGTTTAAATTCTCAATATTGTATACGCTCTTATTTCTGTATTTCATATACCATGATTACCTGAGACTGCCTTGGGTACAGTCAGTTGATATGTTGACATTTAAAATTATATTACAGACTCACCAACAATTATGAGAATATTCTAATATTCTCCTAGACCCTATCACGGGAACACGCAACATGGTTGCAATGCATGTTGGGATGCGAGCTACGTATTTGATTTGCTACCAATACGTGTGACCCGCATCACGGATTAGAATAATGCAGAAAATATACGACTTGACATTTAGTTACATTGGGAGGGGAGAACAACTAAAATACGTATGGGACACCCACCTCTTTACCATGTGCCGCACTCGACGGAGTGATACGGATGATATAGATATGTATTCATGTGACCATTCTCATCGTAGATGGAAAATTGTATAGTGCTCTTGAACGGGGGCATATGTGGCATATACTAGCCTGTCACTACAGATTGGTGAATTACGTCAGCATATGTCTAGCCACACATTTCCCATACGTACTAGGTTGTCTCAAATTGCATTTCACATAGATGGTTAGCACCCTGTATTTGTTTTATTCAGTAATTTCTATTCAGTATTTACACACATGGCATGTTGTTTTCCTGTATCTTGTTACGTCCCTCTGAGGACCTGGTTCCCTGCCAGGTTTAGCTGAGACACTCCACTCCACAGTATCTGGACCTGGACAGGAGTCTGGACATTCCCTTGAGATGGAGATAGAGGAGATGCCGTTAGAGTCTACCTGAGTACACTGGAGTTGGAGCTACATACTTTGAGGATGTTGCGCTAGATTATCTTATTTCACTTCTGCTTACTTTTTGTAGTGGGATTGTTTCCACCTGACTTCATCTGGGTTGTATATGACATTTCAGATTTAGCATCTATATATATATTCAGCACTTTCCTTGTTATTCTTGTGGATGAGATAGATTTACCTGAATTTAGACTTGTAGTATTTTAGGACAGCGTAGCACATCACTTTGGGTCCATTAAATTGGGTATTCCCTTAGTGACGTGTCAGCTGGCCAATGCCACGTGGCCTAGTTCCGTATATTTTTGGGACTGGGGCGTGACACGATTTTAGTGGTGGCCCATGCAGGTCGAGTTAATTGCTAATAACATAATATCATGTTCAGCAAACCTGCAATAGGAGAGGAATACTAGGTCTCATCCACACTGACTCCATCCATAAATTTTGTATCCTGCTTGATTATCATCTATTAAGTCCTTCGTACTTTTCTAAATTTTTCAATTCTTTTCAGAAATATGGACATACCCGGGGAAACTGCGATTGATGGAACTGACCAAGCAACAGACTTCTCGCCAGATGTCCAAGGGACACCAATCCCGAGAGACCAATCTCCGAGAAGGATGCTGGTCAATCCAACAACCTCGTACCTTCACCAAGATCCGACCCAGGAAGCAACACCAGTCCAGCAAGAAGGGCAACCTTCTCAGGCTCCAACACTGCAGGCGGAGATACCTTTGCCTCCACCTCCAGTTCTTGCAGCCCTGATGCCACAATTTGAGGGACAAACTCAGATGTTCCAAGACATATTGCAGGCTCAGTGGCAACAGACTGAAGTCCTGAGACAATGCCTAATGACGATTCTAGAGAGGACAACTGCTCTAGCACCAGCCCCTGTCCAACCAGCTAGCACTGTTCGAGGCTTTAGCCGGATGAGCCCAAGAACCTTTAAGGGCAATGAAACTCCGGAAGAGATCTCAGACTGGATCTCCAACACGGAAATACTGCTAGAAGGTTCACAACTTCACCCTGACCTATGGATGACCGCAGTAAGGACCCTACTCCTCGGTAACGCCCATCACTGGTGGGGATCTATCGAGCGCAGCACGGGGAAGAACCATACTTGGGAGGAATTTCTGGAATATTTTAATGCAAAATATTTCCCAGCCACAGTCAGAGAGGATCTGTACTCCCAGTTCCTGCATTTGGAACAAGGAATTATGACCGTCGACGCTTATGATACAGAATTCAGTCGACTAAGTCAATTCGGTGCCATCTTAATACCTAATGAGCTGAAGAAGGCTATGAAGTTCCATCACGGCCTTACCTCCGAACTCCAGGGGCATACTACCACACAGTCAAGAATTTCTTACGAAGAAGTTCTTTCAGAGGCAAGGATACAAGAAGCCATTGGTCGAGAAGCAAGATGTTCAAATCCAACCATATCAGCCATAGACCAGACAGGAGCAGAAGGACCAATCCGTCACCTGGGAAATCAGGCACAACACAAGACAGGGCCATATCAATACAAGGAACTTCCGACTTGTCACTATTGTGGCAGGAAAGGACATTATACCAAAAACTGTCGAAGGAAGTATAGACTATGCTTGATTTGTGGAGATAATCAACATAGGGCCAGAGACTGCCCACAACACAGAGAAGCAACACTTCGGACTGGGCAAGGACCAGCAGCACCAGCCCAGAGAATGCAACCCCCTACTAGAGGTCAGCATTCCCCAGCATTTGGAAGATTTCAGAGGGGCCCACCCTTAGCCACCCAAGACACGCAGTACTACCTAGCCAGACAACAAACCATTAGACGAAGGCACGAGCAGGCCTTTGCACTAGCTGCAGTTGCAGAAGAACCGGAAGGTGAAACCATCTCAGGTACCATTATAGTCGCATTATTACCAGCAAACCGCATTATTTGATTCTAGAGCTACACTGTCTTTCACATCTAGTAGTTTCGTACCCATGCAAATAGTCAGGTTTACCGGAAGAGGCATTGTTCCAGTTACCAACATTACTAAAGCATGCTAGTAGTCATGTATAGTAGCGTAATGAGGACGCGATTCCCGGTACTTTCAATACCAAACTTCGATGTTGTCTTAGACATGGACTGACTAAGCCAGTACAAATGCTATCCTAGACTATAGGAAGAGAAGCGTCATCCTTAGACCACCAAGTTACCCATTCGAATATCAGGACTAAGCAAACACATCTAGGTAGATTGCTAGACGTTGATTGTTAGGCTCAAAACATGTGAATGTAGTAATAGCTGAATACTACAGGTAGTTTCCAAATTAGTTTTGATATACATGACTTATTAGGATAGTCAGTAACTTCTAATCTTGTGTTTTCACCTACCCGAGAAACTATCAGACTTGGAAGAAGAGGAAAAACTAAGCTCGAGGTACATCAGACTCTTCGATGTGTTGGAACGCATCAAAGAAGTTTACAAGATAGCATTACCTCAGACATTGGAAGAAGTACATGACGTCTTCCACATATTCCAATTAAAGAGGTACGCTCTGGATACAAGTCATGTGCTTAAATGCAGACAACCTATAGTGTATATTAAGGTTGTAGAACTTAGAAACCACACCTCTTTTGGGTCAACTACCAACCTAGACTAGAAGCTAGAGATTATAGAATCTTGTCTAATTGTGAATTTGAATTGTTTTGTACTTCTCACATCATAATCTAGCGTACTTATATTTGTTATACTACCTTAAATTATACTCTGCTATTATAGCCTAGTTTTGCAAGCTTATTCCTTATCAAGCTTGTTCATTAATTATGTATTATTGGAGTACTACACTAATACATTTCAGAATCAGTGTATGACGGTCTGATCAACCATAATGCACTTGATTCACCTTCGCATAACTACTTTAAGTGGATTGAGATATAATGATTGGTAGACAGGTGTACTTACCCTCTGCGCATATCATATCAGCTACATAACTGTGCTAATACGAATATGTGAATAGGGAGTACCAGAATAGCATTTCCATCCACAACTGCCTTGACAATTCCTATTGAATTCTTAAACGCCTTGAATCTCCATACTTCTAATCCATTACCCCCTTGAACTCTTGATTACTGTTTTCCGTCTTTCCTTATTTCGGAAAGAAGAAACCTCGTATATAGTATAAATATGAAGTGTATTGTTTCCATAGCCATTTATATAGTTTCTTGGAGAATTACCAAACCCTATTAGTAGATTAGATTACAGTTTAAACTGTTCTTATTTTCTTAGAATGACTTTCGTTACCTACCTTACGTTGTATTACGTTCCTCTAGTTCATATTGCATGAAAATATCATGCACCAGGTAAATCAACCTGGAAACGTGTAGAGGATATCCGATAATGTTTCCCCCATCTATTTCCAGATCAGGGTATGTCCAATATTTCAAACTTAATCTTTCTTAATCTTTATATCAATCTTTCGTTCTCATTATATGTGTGTTTTTATTTCGAGGACGAAATATTCTAAGGAGGGTAGATTGTAAACTCCCTCGACCAGATTTTAGTATTTTAATATTATTTCTAGTTAATTAGAATTAGTGTAACTTTTTAAAAATTTATTTATTAATATATTCTATTGATTGTGCACCTGTTTGTTACACAATAAATTAGGGCACCACACTAGCTGTTAACCCTAAACTAATTTCACATCCCTGCCCTAGACTTGCTAGACTACATTTTCTGTATTTTTAGCAACTCCCAGAAACCTCGTTTTGTGCTTCGTTTTAGTCGCACAAATATCGTTACAAACGTACGTATTTAATTCCTATTTAATTTTCTGCTCTTTACCAACCTCTGTACCCTAGAGATTTGAGGACCAGTAGGCACCTGTTTTGCCCAACCAAAAATACGATAATATTCTACACTAATTGTATTACAATTATCGTATTGACACCGTAGAAAAATTATGACCCTAACTGTCCCTAAATAATTAGTGAACACCGTGCGCAATATTTATTAAATAATAAATACGGTGACCCGTATCACCTGCAGAATCAGACCCTGACCCTGCCCAGGCTCATCCCCACAGCCCAGGACAATTCCCCAGCATTTTCCCTCAATTCTGTGAATTTTAGTAATTTTTAGAACCAGGTGATTTTCCAGACAAATTGCATAATTGTGCAATTTCCCAATTTTTGGACTTTTATGCAAATTGTGAAAAGATTAGGGTTTTTATGCAAAAATGTATGTGAGGTGGCCTAACCTCATTGGCTAGACAACCTAACACCTACATGTGGCATTATTATCCAGAAAAATCTATTAGAAAATATCCTAAATTACAAATTACTAAAATACCCAAAAGTTCTACTTATTTACGAAAATGCCATTAGGCATAAATCCTATATAAACCCTAAACACCCCCCCCCCTCTCTCTCATTCCCGACTCCCCTCGGCCAGCTCCGGCGACCGCCCACCGCCGGACCACCGCCAACCCCTTCGCCCCTCCCCCGGCTACCTCCCCGTCCATCGCCACCCTCTCCGGCCACCGCCTCCGCCGTGGCAAGCCACCGCAACACCACTCCCCTCCCTGCCCGACAGCAACTCCTCCTCTCCCCGACGCCCCTCACGGCCACCCCGACCACCGTGGACCACCGCCACCACCACCAAACACCTCGCCACCTCCTCCTCCACCGACCTGACCTTCCCCCACCGCTCCACGACGGCCTCCGCCGCCGGCAACTCCCCCGCAAGCCACCACCGCCTTTCCCTGTCATCCTCCTCCCCCACCTCCCCGACGCTCCCCATCGCCACTCCGGCCACCCCCGACCTCCGCCACCACCACCAATCTCTCCGCCACCCTCCCCTCCTTCGATCCCTCCGCCTTGCCGGCCGTCTCCGCCGCCGGCAAGCCCCGCAGGCTGCTGCTGCTGCTACTGCTGCCAACAGCTACTGCTACTTGCCGTTGCTCCCCCGGCCGGCCGCCGTCGACTCCGCCGCCGTCCACCCGCCGTCGACGACCAGTGGACCCCACCTGTCAGTAGGTAAAATCCTAAACCCTAATAATTATGTATTTACATATATAACCCTATATGTATATATATATATATGTATATATATATATGTATATATATATATATATTTATATGTATAATTATATATATAGGTATTATACTATTAATATATATTACATATATACTGTTATTTATACAGTGTATTATACTGTATATTATAGTATTATATATATTTACCAAATATATGTATATATATCTATTTTTCTATATATGTATATATATATATATGTATATACATATATGTATATTTATATGTATATATGTATAATTATATATATATGTATATTAATTTCTAAATATATATATATGTATATATATATATATCAATATGTTATCATATATATATATATTATTATTATTATTATTATTATTACTGTATTTACTAAAAATAGTATATATATTTACTTATATATATATATATTTTGTTCATTTTAATATATGTATTTAATATGTATATGTATATATATATCTACATATATACTCATATATGTACAACTATGTATATATATAGGTATATATATATATAACTATATATATGTTATGTAATAATTATTATATCTATGTATTTATACTATGTATATATATATCAGATATATGTATATAGTATACACTATATTATAATTATTATATTACTGTGAATATACACAGTATATATATATACATAATGTGCATTTTATTTTTATTATTTATATGCAGTGTATTCCTTTTATTTTATATGTATATAAATATCAGTGTTATATATACACTGGTATATATACTACTATATATAACTGTGGTCACCTATAGACCCTGATAATATTGCTGGATAATACAGCTTATATTTATATATTTCTAATTCTTGCACTGTCTTTAAATTCACTATATATATTATTATATATGACAGTGGTCACACATATAGACCCTGATATTATTTATATTGCTGAATAGTACAGCATTTATATATATATTTAAATTCTGTTCTGTCATTTCATTTTATTATTATTATATTAACAGTGGATAAACCCTGTTAAATATTATAGTATTATATATCTATATCAGTGGATATACCCTGCTACTATATACCTGCATTTTTTTTCTGTTCTTTATATGCTATACTACTATACATATATTATATCTATATATATACATACTATATATATATATCTATATTATATATATTATATGCTATATCTATGTGTATATATATATACTATATATATATATATATAGATGTGTATACTTTTTATACCACGATATTCACGAACCCTGTATCTTTAACAGGAAATAGTTCCAACACAGCCAGTGACCTCCTGTCACCAGCACCTTCAAACCTGACTGCGAGATCAGGTTATCAAAAACACTATCAGGGAGTAGGCAAGTATACCTTGCCAAGTACTGTTTAAATTCTCAATATTGTATACGCTCTTATTTCTGTATTTCATATACCATGATTACCTGAGACTGCCTTGGGTACAGTCAGTTGATATGTTGACATTTAAAATCATATTACAGACTCACCAACAATTATGAGAATATTCTAATATTCTCCTAGACCCTATCACGGGAACACGCAACATGGTTGCAATGCATGTTGGGATGCGAGCTACGTATTTGATTTGCTACCAATACGTGTGACCCGCATCACGGATTAGAATAATACAGAAAATATACGACTTGACATTTAGTTACATTGGGAGGGGAGAACAACTAAAATACGTATGGGACACCCACCTCTTTACCATGTGCCTCACTCGACGGAGTGATACGGATGATATAGATATGTATTCATGTGACCATTCTCATCGTAGATGGAAAATTGTATAGTGCTCTTGAACGGGGGCATATGTGGCATATACTAGCCTGTCACTACAGATTGGTGAATTACGTCAGCATATGTCTAGCCACACATTTCCCATACGTACTAGGTTGTCTCAAATTGCATTTCACATAGATGGTTAGCACCCTGTATTTATTTTATTCAGTAATTTCTATTCAGTATTTACACACATGGCATGTTGTTTTCCTGTATCTTGTTACGTCCCTCTGAGGACCTGGTTCCCTGCCAGGTTTAGCTGAGACACTCCACTCCACAGTATCTGGACCTGGACAGGAGTCTGGACATTCCCTTGAGATGGAGATAGAGGAGATGCCGTCAGAGTCTACCTGAGTACACTGGAGTTGGAGCTACATACTTTGAGGATGTTGCGCTAGATTATCTTATTTCACTTCTGCTTACTTTTTGTAGTGGGATTGTTTCCACCTGACTTCATCTGGGTTGTATATGACATTTCAGATTTAGCATCTATATATATATTCAGCACTTTCCTTGTTATTCTTGTGGATGAGATAGATTTACCTGAATTTAGACTTGTAGTATTTTAGGACAGCGTAGCACATCACTTTGGGTCCATTAAATTGGGTATTCCCTTAGTGACGTGTCAGCTGGCCAATGCCACGTGGCCTAGTTCCGTATATTTTTGGGACTGGGGCGTGACACGATTTTAGTGTTGGCCCATGCAGGTCGAGTTAATTGCTAATAACATGATATCATGTTCAGCAAACCTGCAATAGGAGAGGAATACTAGGTCTCATCCACACTGACTCTATCCATAAATTTTGTATCCTGCTTGATTATCATCTATTAAGTCCTTCGTACTTTTCTAAATTTTTCAATTCTTTTCAGAAATATGGACATACCCGGGGAAACTGCGATTGATGGAACTGACCAAGCAACAGACTTCTCGCCAGATGTCCAAGGGACACCAATCCCGAGAGACCAATCTCCGAGAAGGATGCTGGTCAATCCAACAACCTCGTACCTTCACCAAGATCCGACCCAGGAAGCAACACCAGTCCAGCAAGAAGGGCAACCTTCTCAGGCTCCAACACTGCAGACGGAGATACCTTTGCCTCCACCTCCAGTTCTTGCAGCCCTGATGCCACAATTTGAGGGACAAACTCAGATGTTCCAAGACATATTGCAGGCTCAGTGGCAACAGACTGAAGTCCTGAGACAATGCCTAATGACGATTCTAGAGAGGACAACTGCTCTAGCACCAGCCCCTGTCCAACCAGCTAGCACTGTTCGAGGCTTTAGCCGGATGAGCCCAAGAACCTTTAAGGGCAATGAAACTCCGGAAGAGATCTCAGACTGGATCTCCAACACGGAAATACTGCTAGAAGGTTCACAACTTCACCCTGACCTATGGATGACCGCAGTAAGGACCCTACTCCTCGGTAACGCCCATCACTGGTGGGGATCTATCGAGCGCAGCACGGGCAAGAACCATACTTGGAAGGAATTTCTGGAATATTTTAATGCAAAATATTTCCCAGCCACAGTCAGAGAGGATCTGTACTCCCAGTTCCTGCATTTGGAACAAGGAATTATGACCGTCGACGCTTATGATACAGAATTCAGTCGACTAAGTCAATTCGGTGCCATCTTAATACCTAATGAGCTGAAGAAGGCTATGAAGTTCCATCACGGCCTTACCTCCGAACTCCAGGGGCATACTACCACACAGTCAAGAATTTCTTACGAAGAAGTTCTTTCAGAGGCAAGGATACAAGAAGCCATTGGTCGAGAAGCAAGATGTTCAAATCCAACCATATCAGCCATAGACCAGACAGGAGCAGAAGGACCAATCCGTCACCTGGGAAATCAGGCACAACACAAGACAGGGCCATATCAATACAAGGAACTTCCGACTTGTCACTATTGTGGCAGGAAAGGACATTATACCAAAAACTGTCGAAGGAAGTATAGACTATGCTTGATTTGTGGAGATAATCAACATAGGGCCAGAGACTGCCCACAACACAGAGAAGCAACACTTCGGACTGGGCAAGGACCAGCAGCACCAGCCCAGAGAATGCAACCCCCTACTAGAGGTCAGCATTCCCCAGCATTTGGAAGATTTCAGAGGGGCCCACCCTTAGCCACCCAAGACACGCAGTACTACCTAGCCAGACAACAAACCATTAGACGAAGGCACGAGCAGGCCTTTGCACTAGCTGCAGTTGCAGAAGAACCGGAAGGTGAAACCATCTCAGGTACCATTATAGTCGCATTATTACCAGCAAACCGCATTATTTGATTCTAGAGCTACACTGTCTTTCACATCTAGTAGTTTCGTACACATACAAATAGTCAGGTTTACCGGAAGAGGCATTGTTCCAGTTACCAACATTACTAAAGCATGCTAGTAGTCATGTATAGTAGCGTAATGAGGACGCGATTCCCGGTACTTTCAATACCAAACTTCGATGTTGTCTTAGACATGGACTGACTAAGCCAGTACAAATGCTATCCTAGACTATAGGAAGAGAAGCGTCATCCTTAGACCACCAAGTTACCCATTCGAATATCAGGACTAAGCAAACACATCTAGGTAGATTGCTAGACGTTGATTGTTAGGCTCAAAACATGTGAATGTAGTAATAGCTAAATACTACAGGTAGTTTCCAAATTAGTTTTGATATACATGACTTATTAGGATAGTCAGTAACTTCTAATCTTGTGTTTTCACCTACCCGAGAAACTATCAGACTTGGAAGAAGAGGAAAAACTAAGCTCGAGGTACATCAGACTCTTCGATGTGTTGGAACGCATCAAAGAAGTTTACAAGATAGCATTACCTCAGACATTGGAAGAAGTACATGACGTCTTCCACATATTCCAATTAAAGAGGTACGCTCTGGATACAAGTCATGTGCTTAAATGCAGACAACCTATAGTGTATATTAAGGTTGTAGAACTTAGAAACCACACCTCTTTTGGGTCAACTACCAACCTAGACTAGAAGCTAGAGATTATAGAATCTTGTCTAATTGTGAATTTGAATTGTTTTGTACTTCTCACATCATAATCTAGCGTACTTATATTTGTTATACTACCTTAAATTATACTCTGCTATTATAGCCTAGTTTTGCAAGCTTATTCCTTATCAAGCTTGTTCATTAATTATGTATTATTGGAGTACTACACTAATACATTTCAGAATCAGTGTATGACGGTCTGATCAACCATAATGCACTTGATTCACCTTCGCATAACTACTTTAAGTGGATTGAGATATAATGATTGGTAGACAGGTGTACTTACCCTCTGCGCATATCATATCAGCTACATAACTGTGCTAATACGAATATGTGAATAGGGAGTACCAGAATAGCATTTCCATCCACAACTGCCTTGACAATTCCTATTGAATTCTTAAACGCCTTGAATCTCCATACTTCTAATCCATTACCCCCTTGAACTCTTGATTACTGTTTTCCGTCTTTCCTTATTTCGGAAAGAAGAAACCTCGTATATAGTATAAATATGAAGTGTATTGTTTCCATAGCCATTTATATAGTTTCTTGGAGAATTACCAAACCCTATTAGTAGATTAGATTACAGTTTAAACTGTTCTTATTTTCTTAGAATGACTTTCGTTACCTACCTTACGTTGTATTACGTTCCTCTAGTTCATATTGTATGAAAACATCATGCACCAGGTAAATCAACCTGGAAACGTGTAGAGGATATCCGATAATGTTTCCCCCATCTATTTCCAGATCAGGGTATGTCCAATATTTCAAACTTAATCTTTCTTAATCTTTATATCAATCTTTCGTTCTCATTATATGTGTGTTTTTATTTCAAGGACGAAATATTCTAAGGAGGGTAGATTGTAAACTCTCTCGACCAGATTTTAGTATTTTAATATTATTTCTAGTTAATTAGAATTAGTGTAACTTTTTAAAAATTTATTTATTAATATATTCTATTGATTGTGCACCTGTTTGTTACACAATAAATTAGGGCACCACACTAGCTGTTAACCCTAAACTAATTTCACATCCCTGCCCTAGACTTGCTAGACTACATTTTCTGTATTTTTATCAACTCCCAAAAACCTCGTTTTGTGCTTCGTTTTAGTCGCACAAATATCGTTACAAACGTACGTATTTAATTCCTATTTAATTTTCTGCTCTTTACCAACCTCTGTACCCTAGAGATTTGAGGACCAGTAGGCACCTGTTTTGCCCAACCAAAAATACGATAATATTCTACACTAATTGTATTACAATTATCGTATTGACACCGTAGAAAAATTATGACCCTAACTGTCCCTAAATAATTAGTGAACACCGTGCGCAGTATTTATTAAATAATAAATACGGTGACCCGTATCACCTGCAGAATCAGACCCTGACCCTGCCCAGGCTCATCCCCACAGCCCAGGACAATTTCCCAGCATTTTCCCTCAATTCTGTGAATTTTAGTAATTTTTAGAACCAGGTGATTTTCCAGACAAATTGCATAATTGCGCAATTTCCCAATTTTTGGACTTTTATGCAAATTGTGAAAAGATTAGGGTTTTTATGCAAAAATGTATGTGAGGTGGCCTAACCTCATTGGCTAGACAACCTAACACCTACATGTGGCATTATTATCCAGAAAAATCTATTAGAAAATATCCTAAATTACAAATTACTAAAATACGCAAAAGTTCTACTTATTTACGAAAATGCCATTAGGCATAAATCCTATATAAACCCTAAACCCCCCCCTCTCTCTCATTCCCGACTCCCCTCGGCCAGCTCCGGCGACCGCCCACCGCCGGACCACCGCCAACCCCTTCGCCCCTCCCCCGGCTACCTCCCCGTCCATCGCCACCCTCTCCGGCCACCGCCTCCGCCGTGGCAAGCCACCGCAGCACCCCTCCCCTCCCTGCCCGACAGCAACTCCTCCTCTCCCCGACGCCCCTCACGGCCACCCCGACCACCGTGGACCACCGCCACCACCACCAAACACCTCGCCACCTCCTCCTCCACCGACCTGACCTTCCCCCACCGCTCCACGACGGCCTCCGCCGCCGGCAACTCCCCTGCAAGCCACCACCGCCTTTCCCTGTCATCCTCCTCCCCCACCTCCCCGACGCTCCCCATCGCCACTCCGGCCACCCCCGACCTCCGCCACCACCACCAATCTCTCCGCCACCCTCCCCTCCTTCGATCCCTCCGCCTTGCCGGCCGTCTCCGCCGCTGCTCCGCCGCCGGCAAGCCCCGCAGGCTGCTGCTGCTGCTACTGCTGCCAACAGCTACTGCTACTGCCGTTGCTCCCCCGGCCGGCCGCCGTCGACTCCGCCGCCGTCCACCCGCCGTCGACGACCAGTGGACCCCACCTGTCAGTAGGTAAAATCCTAAACCCTAATAATTATGTATTTACATATATAACCCTATATGTATATATATATATATGTATATATATATGTATATTTATATGTATAATTATATATATAGGTATTATACTATTAATATATATTACATATATACTGTTATTTATACAGTGTATTATACTGTATATTATAGTATTATATATATTTACCAAATATATGTATATATATCTATTTTTCTATATATGTATATATATATATATGTATATACATATATGTATATTTATATGTATATATGTATAATTATATATATATGTATATTAATTTCTAAATATATATATATGTATATATATATATATCAATATGTTATCATATATATATATATTATTATTATTATTATTATTACTGTATTTACTAAAAACAGTATATATATTTACTTATATATATATATATTTTGTTCATTTTAATATATGTATTTAATATGTATATGTATATATATATCTACATATATACTCATATATGTACAACTATGTATATATATAGGTATATATATATATAACTATATATATGTTATGTAATAATTATTATATCTATGTATTTATACTATGTATATATATATCAGATATATGTATATAGTATACACTATATTATAATTATTATATTACTGTGAATATACACAGTATATATATATACATAATGTGCATTTTATTTTTATTATTTATATGCAGTGTATTCCTTTTATTTTATATGTATATAAATATCAGTGTTATATATACACTGGTATATATACTACTATATATAACTGTGGTCACCTATAGACCCTGATAATATTGCTGGATAATACAGCTTATATTTATATATTTCTAATTCTTGCACTGTCTTTAAATTCACTATATATATTATTATATATGACAGTGGTCACACATATAGACCCTGATATTATTTATATTGCTGAATAGTACAGCATTTATATATATATTTAAATTCTGTTCTGTCATTTCATTTTATTATTATTATATTAACAGTGGATAAACCCTGCTAAATATTATAGTATTATATATCTATATCAGTGGATATACCCTGCTACTATATACCTGCATTTTTTTCTGTTCTTTATATGCTATACTACTATACATATATTATATCTATATATATACATACTATATATATATATCTATATTATATATATTATATGCTATATCTATGTGTATATATATATACTATATATATATATAGATGTGTATACTTTTTATACCACGATATTCACGAACCCTGTATCTTTAACAGGAAATAGTTCCAACACAGCCAGTGACCTCCTGTCACCAGCACCTTCAAACCTGACTGCGAGATCAGGTTATCAAAAACACTATCAGGGAGTAGGCAAGTATACCTTGCCAAGTACTGTTTAAATTCTCAATATTGTATACGCTCTTATTTCTGTATTTCATATACCATGATTACCTGAGACTGCCTTGGGTACAGTCAGTTGATATGTTGACATTTAAAATCATATTACAGACTCACCAACAATTATGAGAATATTCTAATATTCTCCTAGACCCTATCACGGGAACACGCAACATGGTTGCAATGCATGTTGGGATACGAGCTACGTATTTGATTTGCTACCAATACGTGTGACCCGCATCACGGATTAGAATAATGCAGAAAATATACGACTTGACATTTAGTTACATTGGGAGGGGAGAACAACTAAAATACGTATGGGACACCCACCTCTTTACCATGTGCCGCACTCGACGGAGTGATACGGATGATATAGATATGTATTCATTTGACCATTCTCATCGTAGATGGAAAATTGTATAGTGCCCTTGAACGGGGGCATATGTGGCATATACTAGCCTGTCACTACAGATTGGTGAATTACGTCAGCATATGTCTAGCCACACATTTCCCATACGTACTAGGTTGTCTCAAATTGCATTTCACATAGATGGTTAGCACCCTGTATTTGTTTTATTCAGTAATTTCTATTCAGTATTTACACACATGGCATGTTGTTTTCCTGTATCTTGTTACGTCCCTCTGAGGACCTGGTTCCCTGCCAGGTTTAGCTGAGACACTCCACTCCACAGTATCTGGACCTGGACAGGAGTCTGGACATTCCCTTGAGATGGAGATAGAGGAGATGCCGTCAGAGTCTACCTGAGTACACTGGAGTTGGAGCTACATACTTTGAGGATGTTGCGCTAGATTATCTTATTTCACTTCTGCTTACTTTTTGTAGTGGGATTGTTTCCACCTGACTTCATCTGGGTTGTATATGACATTTCAGATTTAGCATCTATATATATATTCAGCACTTTCTTTGTTATTCTTGTGGATGAGATAGATTTACCTGAATTTAGACTTGTAGTATTTTAGGACAGCGTAGTACATCACTTTGGGTCCATTAAATTGGGTATTCCCTTAGTGACGTGTCAGCTGGCCAATGCCACGTGGCCTAGTTCCGTATATTTTTGGGACTGGGGCATGACAGGTTTCTAGAGGTCTCATGCATGATTTGGAAACTACAATGAGAAGAAATTCATAATTTACCAATTGGAAGATGCATTCCCAATGAAAATACGAGTGGACACGATCTAAACACGATCTCACCGCTACGGCTCCTCTTCCTTGTTCTCCTTGCTTCTCCAAGATCCAAAGCTCCTTGAGGAATGAGTATGAGAGAAAAAATAGAGGTGAATTGAGTGAGAATTCAATGGAGGAAATGATAAAAAATTGGGGATCTAATTTCTAGATCTAGAATTAATGCAAATGAGAGGGGGGATAGAGAGAGAGAGAGAGAGAGAGAGAGAGAGAGAGAGAGAGAGAGAGAGAGAGAGAGAGGAGAGCCCCCTCTAGTAGTGGTCGGCCCCCTTCCCCCTTTCCCAAGTCACATGTAAATGTCCCATGTACCCCTCCATCATGTATTATGGAGAGATAAATATGGGAGGACTATTTGGGCAGTTTTTAACTAATTATAATTAAACTAATTTTCTTTAATTAATTAGTGAGAATGGTCTAATGGACTTGGGTCCAAGTTAGGCTCACTAGTTGTCATGACAAGTCTAATTGGCTTACAAGTGATAAGTCTAACTATTGGACTAGCCTCCTAACAAAAATAATTACTAAAAGTCACAATTAATCTATTAACTAATTAATACAATCATCAATTAATTACTATAACACACTAATATTAAAATTATATTCCTAAAATAATTACCCATGCCAAATTATCAAACTACCCCTAGTTGAAAAAATGAGGGTGATAATTTCTGAGATAACCTCAGACTCCACAAAATAGCAAACCGTACAAATGATTGGCCTATATAAAAAAATGGACTTGGTTGTGATTGTATTACTTTGGTTAGTAGCCTAGGAAAATGGACTATCATAGTATGATGGTTTAACCCTTGTCCATGTTTGGTTGTAGGGTTGGGCCTTTACGCTAGGATATGCCATGGAACTAAGTTATGACACTGAACCTATGTATTATTATATATTTTTCTTGGATTTTGTTTCTTTATTTCGTGCTTCCTTTGTGGTACTTGATATTTGGGGTCTAAACCCACTGGTTTTGCATGGCTAGGTTTTGAGCCAACACCCGAGGATCCAACGTACGTTTCCCCTACTCATGGCGTGTACTAGGAACATGATCGCAGAGAATAGCGAGTGGGTTTTCTTCTTCCCTACTCATCATTGAATATTTATTTCTTTTGGACGTTTAGCTACCGACACCTGTTAGCCAGCTCATTTGGATATTAGTTTTCTTACATAATTATATTAAATCATACTGCATCTGACCACTGTCATGTACTTTTGTTACTCTTCTAGCTTCTTATTTTGTACAGCTGGTCTCCAAAATATTTTGAGAAAGCGTTTGGGATGCCTTATTGCTTTATCATATATTCTCTATGCTTAATGTTTCTTGTTTGAATGATTGAGACATAGAAGTTCTTGACCCTAGGAGACTTGATTGTAGTATGCGCCCCCTTGTCTTATATAACTGTGACCGCCGTACGATGTATAGCACCTTGTACGGGGGTAGCTGACCATGTCCATCTCTGTATTCCGGTACTGGGGTGTGACACTATCCCCAACAAGTGTTATCAGAGCCACACAAGATTGTTGATCGTGATGACAGAATCATCGTCTTCTACCTCCTCAACCATGATCAAACTCACATCTTCAAACTATTCCATATGGAGGCTACGGATGGAAGATATCCTCTATTGCAAGGATCTGTATGAAGAGTTACTCTGCAATGGATAGAAGCCAGAAGACAAATCTGACAAAGATTGGACCATTCTAAATCTTAAAGTTATTGGAGTGATTCGTCTATGGATCGACCAAAGCATTTTTCACCATATTTCCAAAGAAATCGATGCTCATCAAATGTTAATAAAATTGCAAATTCTAGCCAAAATAGAGGTATTAACCGGGTTGAAATCAAAATGTACACCTCTTGAACCATGCACTGATTGTCATGCTGAAAAATAGCATAGAGTTTTTATTTCATTATAAGGTTACAATTAGAAAACCCAATATACTGGATGTTCTTTACTCTGATGTTTGTGGGCCTATGACCACTAACACTCTTGGCGGTGCAAGGTATTTTGTCACCTTCATTGATGATCACTCCAGGAAGGTGTGGGCATATGCAATCAAAACCAAGGACCAAGTCTTTAAAGTGTTTGTCACGACCCGCACCCGTTTTAGGGGCACAAGTACGTGGGTACGTCCAGCCTACGCCGCAGCATCGGCGGTAGAACGCTGTCTCGGTCAGGATACTAACTAAGCAATCTCACACTAGCATCCAATCTCCATAAGGAGGCACGGACGACACAAAATAAATGAATAACATACTCAATCACATAACTACAGCACGATAAGAAATCGAAGAAATAAAATGAAATACAACACAAGTCTAATGTAAATAATCTAACTCAACATAATCCAAGTCTCAAAATTAGATTGCCGGAGACAAATTCGGTACAAATAACTACTGAAGGAAACTAACTAGATATCTAGTGATTCCGGCTAGACCTCCCGGAATCACGACTGAACTACTAAATCCAAGACTGCAGCTACTCACCCTGTGGTCCACAAGTGTCGGATACCAGTCCTCTAGGCATAGTCTGAAAAATGTTTTCCAGTCAGGAAGGAGCAAAGTACATTTCTAAATAGCAGTTATATATCAATAATATAAACTATGTAGCAGTATATAGATGGAAATATACAAGATGCATGTATATGTATGAGAACATACAATAAGAAAATACTGAAAATACTATAAGTAAATGCAGGAAAGGAAACAATATGTCAATGAGCAAGAGTACTATGACTAAGTATGTGAGTACTAGCTTTAACATGTGATCGGCTTGGAAACTTTATCAGGCTGGTTACATGTGATTAGCTATGATTCATGTAAGGTCAGGCTAACCGTTGGTTAGCTATGATGCATGTAGAGGTCAGGCCATCACACATAACAATTATAAAGCATGTAAATGGTCAGGCCGCACCCGACGTGAGATGTGGGGTGAGCTATGATGCATGTAAAGTTGGGTATGATCACATATCTATACTAAAATACTCCCCACCCCGACTGGTATAGTAGATCCAACCATGGTACGCTATGGCACGGGACTCCCTAGGGAGGTAGCAAATCTCCCCGGGAATTAGTGTCTGTACATGTACAAGATAACGATAAAACAAGACTTGTACAAGCTACACCATGAACAAAGAATAACATCTCATGACGAGATCCGTATATACCAATCCGTGTAACCATCGTGTCAAGAGCATGGATATTTATACTAGATACAATGAACATAGGGGATATCATAAACAAGAAGCTAATCAGAGAATGTACTCGCCTTGGGTCCTTAGCTGGTAAAACCAATATCCTGTCCCAGAGTATCGTCTGGAGGATCCAACAGTCCTATAACATATAATAAACAATACAACATTTGCATCAGATGCTATACTAAACACACAATCAAATACCTAACTCAGGGGCTATGCCAGGTATGGCACTGGTCAATCTAGGGTCAGTGTGCGTCAAGTTGCACGGGTGTCGCGTCTGTGATTGCTGGGCAAGACAGACGATCAAAAATGGTACGGACTCACCAGTACGTCAGTGTACGCATGGCAGCCAACTAACATTTCACAGAGTCACGGGTCAGGTATTGTTACGGGGTGTCTGTATTTATACCCGGGTCATCTAGTACCCATATATATATAATATATATATACTACTAACATACATACATATTATTCATTTGGTATGAAAAATATATATGTGTATTTATATGCTTTAAATAAAACTAATAATTGCATATATATATAAACATATATTATGGAGATATATATACAATACGTATATATATGTGTACATACTAAATAGAATTTTAACAAACTATATATATATATATATATATATATATATATATATATATATATATATATATATATATATATATATATATATATATGTCTTAAAAATATATGCCATTATAAATTATATATTCTACAGTTATATATTTACCAAAATACGTACATATATATATATATGTCTAAACATATACCAAAATACGTTCATATACATATATATGTATATACCAGTACATTATTTAACGTATAATATTAAATACGTATATGCTAATTTATATATATATTGCATACATATACATATAAATAGAGAAAATTAAATAAATAAATATATATATAATTTATACTCAAATATGTATACAACATACGTACGCACACACATACACCCATACACATGTATTTATATACATATACGTATATAAACATTTACACATACATACATGTATATACACTAAGATATCTATAAATGAAGGGAAGAGAAAGATTTCTCACAGGGGGTGGCTCGTGGAGGGGCACTCGGCTGAGGGCCTGGCTCTCCGGAGAGGGAAGGATTCTAATGGTGGAGGTTTTAAACTGCCATTGCTTTCCCTGTTGAACTGAATGAAAAATAAGATTCCAAAGAAGCAGCATCACGGTTGCCAATGCGGTCCAAATGGATATCAGTGCAAGGACCACAAGGACCCATCTCCCCGAAGTTGTCCTTGTAACCAAAGGGTAAGACACGTTGTGTAGGCAAAAGGGCTTAACCATTTGTCACGAGCTTCAATATCAGGAGCAAGTCCAACATTCTCATCTCCCCCAAAATATGTCAGGTGTTCGTCTAGTGGGCTTCTAGGTCAAGCCTACCAGCTCGACATTAATGAACACTGTAAATAATAATATAATTAATTACACATCTCACGAAATTATTTAATTTAAATATACACATCATGAAATTATTTAATTGTATCTATCATAATATTAATAATTATAAAAAGTCAAAAATATCCCTGTTTTCGGAATGTGGTAGTGACAAGTCTACCCTCTTTAAAAGAATTTCGTCCTCGAAATTTAAAATCCTCATAGTATTACTTATTCATACACATATTTATTTTCCATAAAAAAAAATTTTCTAACCCACAAAATCCTGAAATAATCCACCTTGTCATTTCACAATTTTTAAAAATTCTGAAATTATTGTATTCCTGAAAAATCCTCGAAATAAAAATCAGTTTTTTTTTCCATTTTCCTCACAATTTCCTCCGAACCTTTAAGTTAAAAATTAAATACTCAAAATTTAATATCCACTCCTCTAATTAAATTTTAATCAATGTATATATATAAAATTTAAACTTCGTCCCAAAAAGTTTGAATTCAACATTAATCCCTCAATGATTTTATTCCTCGATTTCCTCTTTCCTCAAAACACTCAAGAATGCGATACTTATGGATTCTCCAAATTCAACATCCAAATATAAAATTTTAAAATTCATAACTTGCAATCAAATAATTATAATAATAATCTCCTTAATTTCCGCAAATTTTTAATGATAAATTATATCATAATCAACCTTCCTAAAATTAATAAATCATCAATGTCGCCATGTAATTTTTTTTAATCCTTTATTTAAATCAATATTTATCCTTGAATTTTAAGCATCTTGTCTCTCTTTGTCGAATCATACTCCTTTCATAAATTCCTTTACTAAGGTCAACTCTCAACACTCAAGGTCTAAGAGAATCCTACCTATAGTCATACACCACGCAATATAGAAACATGCATGGTCACAGTCTCCTTTGTCTTGGCATTATGGTCTCTGTCGGGGTGTACTACTAGCTACCTTATAACAAGAAAATCATGCATACAAGCCACGGTACTAGGGAATTAATCAATCAAAATACGGAAAAAGATCATGAGGAAAGAAAAGAAAGAACCTGCTAGCCTATTACTTGCAGTATCTTCTATCTCTAACATACACTTAACTCTGGCACATTTACTAACAAATTCTTATCCTTGTACACTGGTACCCATATCAATTAATTTTTAATCCACAACATCCATATTGCACACACCTGTCTATTAACACCTAAATCTGATGCCAAGAATCTCTAATATAACCATGATTCAATAATGCATCCAAGTTGATACCTCTATCTCTTTAGTACCATACCCACTGTCAGTTCCCGTTTCTACTACAATTGTTTATACTAGTTGTTCTTATCACTCAAATACACGTCAAGTGCAACACCATACTAAGTGCTAAGCCCTTTCTAATACAACTCTAGATGGACACCCAAGTCTGTCTGCGGTGCCATCTCAATCATGCCCAAGTCAGCAGATCCTTACACATGTATATCGTCTACTCATATATTAATATATATATTTCTCATCCACCATAAAATTACTCCTCAAAATAATCGTCAAGGTTTAACTTCTCGAACAAATTTAAAATAAAATGCATATATTTCCTCAATAGTCGAATACTCAATATCGAAATCAAATTTTTAATCGCTCCTAACATCTTTATAGCTTTGACCATGTTTATTGAATCAAAATTTGAAACCTCAAAAATTTAATGACATAAATCTCAACTCCTCAATAATTCTCAAAATAAAAATTTATTTCCACTCTTTAATTTATAAATCCACAAACATACCTATAAGTGCTCACGGTCTCTAATACTCGAGGTGCACTCAAATACACCCATTGTCTACAACTGTGTACTAAATTTTGTACTGCCCGAATTACTTGTACTATTTTCTCCAATGATCAAAGTTATCATCACATGTATTTTCTTCCATGATTTTCAATCTATATTAACTGGTATATCATCCAATTATTATCACACAGAGTGCTTACTATTATTAGCGTCATTCTCGACTAATCCTCGATATAGAACCATTAGCACTCTTGGTATTATCTCACTAGCTTCATTAATGGATCATCTCATCAAGTTCATTAGAACTCATGATTACCTGTACCTTCTATAACACTCATGTTTCTTTACTCTCATGGGCATGTATATGGTTCTTCATCTCGATTGATGTATAGGTATTCCTCTTTAACCTTTTACAGCCTGTTAACTAATCTGTGATACGCCTCACCATTTTCATTACCAATTCCGATATTTCTCTACTCATGACACCTCATTATAACTCTTTATGCATATATCCTTCTTTACTTTTAACACACCTGATATCAATCATCAAATTGAATCATGCTCCATTAATCCTTAACACAATTCCTTGATACCTAATTGTTTACATAGATCACTCAATTACATAATCATGATTATCCAGGACGGGTATACTGGCTCTGATACTAACTCTGGGAACTATCACTGATACTCTATACTCTCCTTCTACTCACAGTCTCTAATGACACTTATCCTAGAACCATTGTTACAAGGTGCTATGCTATGGGTTAACTCTAGATTAAGGCCTACTGCTCACATGTCCAACTAGGAAACACTTACAACTCACTAGCAACACTCAGTCAATACTAATACTCAAGACACCGCCATAATTACAAGACATTAATTATTATACTTAATAAGGAATCCTCAAGGAATAGGAGCTCAAAAAGACTGGATTGAGGACTGAAGGTGTTTCTACTGCTAGCAACAAAAGAAACGATGGAAAAAGTCCTGTATAACAGAAATAGATAAGTGTTGAGATGATACTTTAAGAATAAATTTTAAGATACAACATGATAATCATACACGTCGGTCAAAAATCATGACGCTGAGAATCCTCGCTATGCCAGTAAGCATAGGTGCGATAAACGACATATTCTGTAACTAAAGTACGCAACCCTATAATCATGACATCTAGAATTTTTGCCACGCTAACCGGTACGGCTGCGATAAACTCTAGGTTTCATGACCCAAGCAGACGTTTCACCTTCCGCACTGTTCTCATCAATATATGTCATCAGATGATATCGTAAAATTTAGTCCGTAAAATTCATCTCGGCATGAAATCAAACTCTACAATGAAACCAAGATCCTAATTTAATAACTGATCAACAGGAATCAAACTCAATATCAACGAGTGAGGACGGACGAAAACAAGGCGAAGGATTTAAAATTAGAAATTATAATAAGATTCTCAAGGGGTCATCCCAGGAATCTCTCAAGAATTTGTGATTGAGTATCCTCCCTCATCCTAGTATCCTATGTCCTATATTCTATAGCAGGCATGCAATAGTATAACTATGACGTCGCACTACCACGACATCGCACAACTTGCGAAGTCTGACCTGCGTGGGCCACCACTAAAAACGTATCACGACCCGCACCCATTTTAGGGGCACGAGTACGTGGGTACGTCCAGCCTACGCCGCAGCATCGGCGGTAGAACGCTGTCTCGGTCAGGATACTAACTAAGCAATCACACACGAGCATCCAATCTCCATAAGGAGGCACGGATGACACAAAATAAATGAATAACATACTCAATCACATAACTACAGCACGATAAGAAATCAAAGAAATAAAATAAAATACAACACAAGTCTAATGTAAATAATCTAACTTAACATAATCCAAGTCTCAAAATAAGATTGCCGGAGACAAATCCAGTACAAATAACTACTGAAGAAAACTAACTAGATATCTAGTGATTCCGGCTAGACCTCCCGGAATCACGACTGAACTATTAAATCCAAGACTGCAGCTACTCATGTAAAACCCCCTTCCTAGAAATCGTATAAACCCTTTTATTTATTAATTATTAATTAAATTATAGTAATTAGGTCCAAATAGGAGAAATAGATTTTTAATAATTTTTATATTAGGTGTTCGGGCCCTTAGATGACTTATGGGACCTTCAGGAATTTTTCAAAATTTATTCCATGTAGGAGACCCCTTGAGTAGTTGCTAGCCTAACTATATGCAATACCCTATTATATGAATTTTCTTATGAGTATATATATAATATATATGTATATACAAATATATATATATGTATATATATATTTATAAAGAAAGAAAAGAAAAGAAAATAAGAATTTAGATTAACTAATAATATAATAATATTAATAAAATACTAATCTACCTTATTCCTTAGCCACTTAGCATGTGGAACCCCCTTCAGCAGAATGCTGCTGACCCCTTGATTCAGCCGCCCATTCATTGCACCAGAGCCCGGCCTATAACTCTTCACCCGCGGAAACATCCGACCCTTCACCCTCTCTCTCTCTTAATATATAATATATATATATATATATAGATAGCTCTCTAAAACCCTAACCTAAAACTCCAGACTTCTTCTTCCCATCTAGAGCCGTCACCACAGCCAGAGAAGCCTCCCCAAGCCATCCAATCATCCCGTCGACGCCGACATCGCGAACTGCAGTCTCCTACTCGAGGCACCTTCGCTCCAGCGTGTTTTTCCGTTGACTCGCTCATCCAAACGCTGTTCCGTTTTCATAGGTATGATCATCCCTTAACTCTCTCCAATATTTGTTTTATAGTCAACCTCGGAAAACGTGTGCCCCTAGGTGAAAAACAGCGTCCAAAGTTGGACGAGCAGACAGAATTCTGCAATCGCAGAATTCCAGATTGACCACCCATATTGCCGAGTTCGTATCTCCCACCACAGAGATCCGAATTCGGTGATTCTTTTTGATACCTGTAGATTACATGAACTAGTTTATTTTCTGTATAATAACTTTGTGCTATTAGTTGCTGTGGACAGAAATATATTCGTCACAAAACTGCGCGCACCCACTTTTTCCGGTTTTCCAAAAGTTGGAGATCGGAGCGCGCCCCGCCAAACGGGACCGCCCCGCCATGTGCCAAGTGTACCGAATGGTGCACGCAGCATAACGGGACACGTGAAAATTCGTGGGGACTGATTCGGACGCGTGAGCGCGCCGGAATCAGGCCGTATCCGCGGACACATCTCGTGTCGCCACTTTTGTGAAACTCGCACGTATTTTGTGCATGCATGTCAGATTGCGATGAAACTTGCGCCACTGGACTCGTGATAACACGCTGGTCCTGTGACCCAATTTTCACGCATTTCTGAGACGGTTGACCAAATCGCCAATTGGCGGGCCCTACAGTTGACTTTTTGGACAAATTAGTGTTCGGCTCATCGGAATCCACATTTGGACATACCGTTGGGTTCGTATTGACATCTAGATTTGTTTGACCTATAGTTTGTCCCATTTAGAGACTGTTACCCTCGGCACGCTTTTCGGTGCAAAGTGGGCCACACGTGGACCCCACTTTTGCCCGAAATTACCGTTTTGCCCCTGTGTCCAAATTGGACGAAAGGGATGTGCTTTTTAGCTATTTTGCTCATTCCGAAAACGTTGGTGATGTTTATTTCAGCATCCGGAGACGTTTGTTCGGAGTCCTTAGTTTCAGGTTCAGTGTCCTTGACATTTGGGCGCGTACACTTTACAGATTCTTGCCAGGCAAGTATACCTTGCCATTGTACTGTATTTACATTCCATATGAGGCATGCATGTTTATTTTCTGTTTATTTAGTTTATTTATTTTAACTGCTATATAAACTGCGCGTCCAAGGAAACTTGGGTGCAACGACGGTGTCGTCGTACTATATTTTTATTTATGTATATGCATTGGACCTACTTTATGAGACTACCCCATTTTTATGAGGCATTTATATTTCATTGGCCATGACACTATTCTTACACGAGTGTGAGTCACATGTAGGACACGGACTTGCGTACTCGGCTGGCCCCCGGTACGTATAGGTCGTGCGACGGATAGGGATAACTGCCAATAGAAACTTTGCATGCTAGTAGACCTGGTGGTTATTAGAGGTTTATTGTGTCATGGACATGACATGCTTAGAGCATTGGGTGGGGAGAACAATAAGTATCGCATTTGAGCTCCTTTGCACTTTTTCTGTGACGCCCAGATTCTCCGCTGGAGATACGGGTGGTGATGACCCTTATATATTATGTACTATCAGGCGGGCCACCGGCGTTCAAAAGACGACGTGCCTTTTAGGCCCCTGGCTCTTCAAAAGAGAACCATGCCAAATCCCAGTTTTCAGCCAGATAGCTCACTTGTGGGGAAAGGTGTTCTTAACTGCATTCACATAGATGGTTAGGCGACCCCAATGGATGTTTAATTTCAGTACTTTATTGGCATGTGTTTAAGTATACTTGTTACGTCCCTCTGAGGACCTGGTCCATTTTCCAGATATAGATGAGCAGAAGTATCCACAGGAGTATAGACCTGGACCTGACGCTACCTATCAGTCTGAGACGATCTTATCTTCTGATTATATGTGATTCATTTGCAGCTGTTTAGAGATTCTAGTTGCTATTCTCTTCTAGACATTTATCCTTATATTAGAGTTTATTCTCTTCTCTCTTTAGTAGTTTATTATAGTCGATTTGCAGTGGATTTGTTTCCACCCGACCATCACACTTTGAGATTACTATTTGAGACTACTTCTTTGATATTCAGTTATTGATTTCCTTTATTCTATTATTTGTGCTGTGAATGAGATATAGAACTGCGTGTGACTCATTGTGACATATATTTACCACTGTGGATTGGATATTCATGTACAGCGTACGTGTGTATATGGTTTCCATATATTGGAGTTCGTATACATACGGCTGGCGTGTTACGTATTCCTAGTCCTACGTATTTTGGGACTGGGGCGTGACAATACCACTCTAAACTCAACCCTACTACCCCTCTAGCTAACTAACTATGCATAAACATATATGTCTAGCTATAATCTAGGCTAAAATATAGATATCTAATACATATATGCATATACCTAGGTATCTACATATATACACAAATACACATACCTTATGTATCTTACCTTACCTATACATATATACCTTACCTTACCTATATATATATATATATATATATATATATATATATATATATATATATATATATATATATATATATATATATATATATATATATTTATAAATCTATCTCTCTCTCTATCTAGATATCTATAGATATATATATATAGCTATAGGTATATATATATCTATACCTTAGATATTTACCTATCTAACTATATAACTATCTATATAAATATCCATTTACCTAGATATCTATCTACCTATTCATGTATCTATCTATCTAATACCTATTTACCTATCTATCAACTATCTATCTATTTATTTATCTATGTATCCATCTATCTAACATCTATCTATCCATCTAGCTATCTATCTATGTGTCTATCTATTTATCTAGTTATCTAATTATCTAGCTATCTAACTATTTATGTATCAAACCATAGATACCTATCTATATATTTATCTATCTATCTAGTTATCTATCTAACTATCAATCAATCTATTATCTATCTATTACCTATCTAATATCTATCAATCTAACTAACTACCTATTTATCTAGTATCTATCTAACCATCTATCTATATATTTATCTAACTTATTTATCTATCTAACTATAGATATATATATCTATACATATCACTCTCTCCCTCGCTCGCCGCTAGCTGTTGCTGCTGCTTACCCTGCTGCTGCTGCTTAAAACTGCTGCTGCTGCTGCTTTTCATTGCTGCTGCTGCTGCTTATTCTGCTGCTGCTGCTGCTTTTTATTGCTGTTGCTGCTGCTGCTTTTTAAATGCTGCTGCTGCTGCTCCTTTTTAAATGCTGAAGGCTGCTTTTAAAATGCTGAATGCTGCTGCTTTTTAAATGCTGAATGCTGCTTTTTAAATGCTGAATGCTGCTGCTGCTGCTGTTCATGCTGCCTGCTGCTGCTGTTCAGTCCACCCCCTCTCACTCTCACGCACACACACAACCACATACAGACACACACACACACACACACACACACATATATATATATATATATATATATATATATATATATATATATATATATATATATATACAACCATATATATATACACACACACTCTATATATTTATATATCTACACACACACACACACACACACACACACTAACATATATATTTATACACGCACAAACACTAACATATAAATACACACACACACATACAAGCACATACATATATCTATATATATATATATATATATATATATATATATATATATATATATATATATATATAATACACATCTATATATATATACACACATATATATATATATATATATATATATATATATACATATACACACTCACACTCAAACATATATATATACACTCACTCACACACTCTCACTCTCACACACCCTCACACACACACTCTCACACACTCACACAAACATAAAAATACACACATATATAAATATATATATATATATATATATATATATATATATATATATATATATATATATATATATATATATATATATATATAGGAACACACACACAAATATATTATACATATACATATATACACATAACACAACACACACACAACACACAATGCACAACGCCCACCAACGCGCGCCCAACGATCCCGACACGCACAAACACCTATAAATATATAAAATATAGTCTGAGAATTCTAGGACACACTCCCCGATGCTAACCCAATGCGCGCACAAGCCCGAAACTAGAAAACCACGCTGAAATGGCCGTTCGGTCATTTCGACGAACACGCGGTGTGCGGTTTGGAAAATCTCCTGAAACGCACACCAAACCAACTCAGAATCGGCCCAAAATTTACCCACGGGTCCTAAACGTTGTTTAGAACCTAGAAAAAATGCTACCGCGTCGATTCTAGGTCTGTGACAAAAACGCGCACGCACTTAGAATCGACGACGACGAAAACCCCAAATTCGTCCGAAACGCCCGTTTCTTCGCGATACGACTTTCCGTGTCCGAACGGAGACACGCACTCACCCTCAAGACACCTGACAACGTCTACCTAGGTCCGTCTAACCTAGGGCATCACCCAAAATTGGGCCAAATTCGGATTCCACCCGAAATTGACACAAAACCTAATGTCAAAGTCTCTAAACACAACCAAACTAGTTCCAACTTCCTCCCACGGGTAGCCTAAGGGTCTAGGAAGGTTCTAAATAATTAATTACACTAAATAAAAGTAATTACAAGGGAGAAATTAGGATTTACCTCTTGGGAGTTGGAATCCCAAGCCAAAGTCTCCAAAATACTCCAAATCTACCACACCAAGCTTCAAAGCTCCCAAATCTAGCTCCAACACAAAATCTGAGCTCTACCCACCTAGGTTGGGAAAGAATGTAGGGTTAGGGTTAGCAACCATGGAGAATAGAAGAAGAAAGAAAAAAAATAGGGTACTTACTTGAACTTGGGAAGAAGAATGGAAGAAGAAAGAAGTAGCGGAGAAGAAGAAGAAGAAGAAGAAGAAGAAGAAGAAGAAGTGAAGAAGAAAAAGAGTGGGTTGCTGATGCTCTCGGGTGTGGGGCTGGAATAGGGGCCGACCATGCCTAATAAAGGGTTCCACAAGTTGGCAAATGTCCAAAATGCCCTACCGTAACTCGGTTTTGGGTTTCGGGTTCCAAAAGCACTCAAACTAACTCCAAATCTCTCCAACTAACCCACTAAAAATATAATAAATATTCTAAACCCAAAAATAAGTCTCACAGGGGTGTGGGCTGGGTCGGACATGGGTCCACTAGGGTATGACATGGGTCCAGGCTAGCCAAAATCCTAAAAAAATAAATAAATATATAATACAATCATTAATTAAAATGTAAATACAATTAATTATAAATAATACATATTTAACCAAATTAAAAAAAATATCCGGCTCTGGAAATGGGGTGGTGATACTTTTGCTTTGAAGCATTGTTTGGTAGCTGAGTCTTTGCTTAGGACTTGCAAGATCATGATCAGGGAAGGCATTATCCTGGTTAATGATATTTGTAAGGATCGAAGAGTTACTCTGGGAGGCAGGGAGCTAAGTGCGTGTCTACTTGTAATGCCACTTTCGAGCTACGATATTATAATCGGGATGGATTGGTTAAGTAGGCATAATGCTAGTATAGATTGCAGAGGAGTTAGAGTTTTGTTTGGTCTGCCAGGCGAGCCAGAGTTTAAGTTTGCTAGAGGAGCTGCAGAGTAGGGAGGAGGCATTATCTGTGGAGATATGGTGGAAGATAAGGAGTTACCGCATCCGTTGATAGCAGAGTTCTTGGATGTGTTTGCTGAAGAATTGCCAGAATTGCCGCCAGATCGAGATGTTGAATTCTCTATAGACTTAGTGCCAGGTGCAGAACCAATTTCACAATATGTCTATAGAGTAAACAACAGCGAGCTGGTCAAGTTGAAGAAGCAGGTGGACGAATTGTAGGATAAGGGGTTTATCATATCGAGTTCTTCATCGTAGGGAGCCCCAGTATTGTTTATACGGAAGAAGGATGGATCAGTGCATATGTGCATTGATTACAGGGCATTGGATGATCTCACTATCAAAAATAAATACCCTTTGTCATGGATTGATGACATGTTCAATCAGTTGAGTAGTGCCAAGGTATTTTTTAAGATAGACTTGAGATCAGACTACCACCAGGTGAAAGTAAAGCCGAAGGACATACCGAAGACTACTTTTAGGACTCGGTATGGTCAGTATGAGTTTATGGTGATGCTGTTTGGGTTGACTAATGCCCCGGCGGTATTTATAAATTTGATGAACAAGGTGTTCCATCAGTACCTTGACAAGTTCGTGGTGGTGTTCATTGATGACATACTCATATATTCGAAAACACTGGAGGAGCACGAGGAGCATTTGCAGATTGTGTTGGATGTGCTGAGGAAGGAGAAGCTATACGGAAAGCTGTCCAAGTGTGAGTTCTTCCTGGATAATGTGGAGTTCTTGGGACATGTTGTGACTTGTGATAGAATTTCAGTGGATCCGAAGAAGATCGCAGCAGTGGAGTCTTGGAAGACTCTGAGTTTAGTAGCAGAGATCAGGAGTTTCTTGGGATTGGCAGGCTACTACAGGAAGTTTGTGCAAGATTTTTCGAGGATTGCCGAGCCGATGATCAGACTCACCAGGAAGGATGTAGAGTTTGTTTGGACAGAGGATTGCCAGGTTGCTTTTGAGGAATTGAAGAAGAGGTTGACGTCTGCTCCTATTTTAACGTTGCCATCAGGGTCTGGAGGTTTCACTATTTATAGTAATGCCAGGAAAAGAGGTAGTAGATTTAGTCCATGTGTAAAAATTGGCTTGAGTAGTCACATTGATGAGCTCGCAAGTATCCAATGACTCCTTGAATTCATCACAAGCAATTCTGGAGAGGGGGGTTTCCTCCCTAACACCCATGAGCCCCCAGCAGAGAGATGGATTTGAAGAATGGATGTACTGCCGCCGATGGCGACACAACTTCTGGAGTCAATGGTCAGACTCAAGGAGGGACCCCAACGATTCCTAGGCTTCCGGGGCCAGATGGACAGACTCACACCCCAGTTCCATCTGATTCTCCCGCTTCACCTATTGGGAACCTTCCACCTGTCCCAGTACCGCAAGATGGCCAAGCGCAGATGTTCCAATTCTTTCAGATGATGATACAGGAACAGAGGCAGCAGGCAGCCGAGCAGAGGCAGCAGGCAGTCGAGCAGAGGCAAGAATTTTTGGCAGCACTGGAGAGGATGGCTGCACATGCTACTGTACCAGCCCAAACACTAGCTCCAGTACCTCGAGCTAAGGTTGGATCAGTAAAGGATTTTGTTCAGATGGGTGCAAGGCAGTACAAGGGCACTGAGAGCCCGGAGGAGACCACCAACTGGATCACTCACACACAGAAGCTACTGGAGGCATCGCAGTTACCCACGGACCTATGGATGACGGGTGTACGGACGCTTCTAGATGGTAATGCTCATCACTGGTGGGAATCCATGGAGCGCCAGTTGGGTACTTACCAGACTTGGGAGCAGTTCTTGGAGTTCTTTGAGGGAAAGTACTTTCCGGACACTGTCAGGGACACCTTGTATGATCAGTTTCTTCACTTGGAGCAAGGGAACCGAACCGTGGACGAGTATGATGCCGAGTTTAGTCGACTCAGCAAATATGGCGCTGCTTTGATACCAAATGACTTGGCTAAGGCTAAGAGATTTCATCGAGGACTAACCCAGGAGCTACAATATTATACAAGCTCGCAGTCCCGAGTCTCTTACGCTGAGCTACTGACAGAGGCCAGATTTCAGGAAATCATTAGCAGAGGAAGGGGAGATCAGCTGAGGACACAACAAGGATCAGCAAGGATACAGCAGGGACCAGCCAGGACACAACAGGGAGGACCTATCAGACGCCCCTTGGCACAACAGCATCAGCAACACCGAGCAGGACCGTACCGGATTCCGGAAAAACCCTAATATAATTATTGTGGGAGGATCGGACATGTTGAGAGAGATTGTCGAACCCGCTTGGGTCAGTGTAGGAGATGTGGCTCTGGACAGCACATGGTGAAAGACTGCCCCATGCAGCAGGCACTTCCGCCGCCAGTTCAGAGATTAGCGCTTCCAGCAACGAAGCCAGCACAGCAGATGACTGGACCGGGAGCACCTCGGCCCCCAGCAGCAGGAGGATTTCAGAGAGGACCACCGCTACCCACTCCGGAGGAGCAGTATATGAGGACTGGACATGGACAGCCGCAGAGGAACGGGAGAGCTTTTGCATTGGAGGTAGATGACCTGGATCATGAGGTGGATGTCATAGCAGGTATTACCCTTGCTTTTACTTTTTCTGCTGTGACATTATTTGATACGAGAGCCACCCACTCATTCATATCATCTAGTTTTATTGCCAAACACAATATTGCTTCTACACCATTATCTAGTTGTGTTAGAATTCTTACCGGAGGAGGAGTTGTACCAGTTAGTCGAGTTTGTAGATCGGGCCCTATAGTGATTCGTGGCAGAGAGATGAATGCACAACTCTTAGTCCTTCCTATGCCAACTTTTGATATTGTGCTTGGAATGGACTGGCTGAGCAAGAACCACGCTTTCTTCGATTGCTTTGGAGGAAGCATTCTTTTTAAGGTACCAGGCCAGCCTGAACTTGAGTTTGCCCGAGGATCCACAGAAATCCTTGATGGTATGCAGCTCATAATGGACGATGTTGTCTATCACCCTATTATTTCGGATTTCTAGACGTCTTTCCAGAAGATTTGCCAGGACTACCCCCCAGACCGAGACGTAGAGTTTTCAATTGAACTAGCACCCGGAGCAGCACCTATAGCATCGCATGTTTACAGACTGGCGAAGAAGGAGATGGACGAGCTGAAGGCACAGTTAAAAGAGCTAGAAGAGAAAGGTTTCATCCGACCGAGTGCATCACCCTGGGGAGCACCAGTGTTGTTTGTACCCAAGAAGGATGGGTCAGTGCGTATGTGCATTGATTACACGGCCTTGAATGCCGTGACAGTGAAGAACAAATATCCATTGCCATGTATTGATGACCTGTTTGATCAACTCAGTGGAGCTAAGGTATTCTCGAAGATAGATTTGAGATCGGGATATCACCAAGTGAAGGTACGGAAGCAGGACATTCCGAAGACCGCATTCAGAACAAGATATGGACACTACGAGTTTTTGGTCATGCCATTTGGATTGACCAATGCTCCAGCGATCTTCATGGACTTGATGAATCGAGTCTTCCACCAGTACTTGGACCAGTTCGTGGTCGTCTTCATAGATGATATACTTGTCTATTCGAAGAGCCACGAGGAGCACGAGGAGCACCTGCGGATTATTCTAGAGACTCTGAGGAGCGAGCAGTTATATGCTAAACTCAGCAAATATGAGTTCTTCTTGGACAGAGTTTCATTTCTTGGACATGTTGTCACAGGAGATGGCATTTCTGTTGATCCAGAGAAGATCTCAGCAGTTGAGACATGGCCTGTTCCTAAATCAGCAGCAGAGGTGAGGAGTTTTCTTGGACTTGCGGGATATTACCGACGGTTCGTGGAAAACTTCTCAAGGATAGCGGCACCTATGACTCTTCTGACTTGTAAGGATCAAGAATTTATATGGACTGACGAGTGTCAAGCAGCCTTTGAAGAGTTGAAGAAGCGACTGACTACAGCACCAGTATTGGCGATTCCGTCAGGATCAGGAGGATACGTGATCTACAGTGACGCATCAGGAAAAGGTTTAGGATGCGTATTGATGCAGCATGGCAAGGTGATTGCATATGCATCTAGGCAGTTACGAGTACATGAGAAGAATTATCCGACTCATGACTTGGAACTTGCAGCCGTTGTATTTGCCCTAAAGCTATGGAGACATTACTTATATGGGAAATGAGTGGAGATCTATACAGACCACAAAAGCCTCAAGTACGTCTTCACGCCGAAGGAGTTAAATATGAGGCAACGTCGATGGCTCGAGTTGATGAAAGATTTCGAGAAAGAGCTACATTATCATCCAGTCAAGGCTAACGTGGTAGCAGACGCGTTAAGCCGGAAGCCAGCAGCTTACTTCTTGACAGCACAGAGGGAACTTTTGGAGGACTTGCAAGAGCTTGGCATTGAAGTGATAGTACCCGGAGCAGAGGGGACATTAGTCAACTTACAAGTTCAATCATCATTGGAAGAGAGGATTAAGGCAGCTTTGCCTACAGATGCCAGATTCAGGAGACTAAAGGAAAGGACAGAGGCCGGAGAGCAGACCGGATTGCGCATTCATGAGGATGGAACATTACGATGTGGTGATCGTCTTTATGTTCCAAATGGAGAGATTCGACAGGAGCTGATGACAGAGGCTCATAGTTCGATCTATTCTATTCATCCTGGAGGCACCAAGATGTATCGTGACTTACGACAGCATTTTTGGTGGCATGGGATGAAGAGAGAGATAGCTCGCTTTGTAGCTAAATGTCTGGTATGTCAACAAGTGAAGGCGGAGCACCAGAGGACAGCGGGATTATTGCAACCACTTCTGATTCCAGAGTGGAAGTGGGAGCACATCACTATGGACTTCGTCACGGGTTTTCCCAAGAGTCCAAGTGGGAGAGATGCAGTGTGGGTAATAGTGGACCGACTCACCAAGTCAGCCCATTTTATACCTTTTAGAGTGGGTCAGTCTACAGAAGCTTTAGCTGATTTATATATGAGGCAGATCGTGAGATTGCACGGCATACCAGTCAGCATTGTATCGGACAGAGATTCGTGCTTCACATCGCACTTTTGGAGGAGCATGCAAGAGAGTCTTGGTACTCGTCTGAAGTTCAGTACATCTTACCACCCGCAGACAGATGGGCAGTCGGAGCGTACTATTCAGACCTTGGAGGACATATTGAGGGCTTGCATGTTAGACTTCGGAGGATCATGGGAGGACCACCTACATCTTGTAGAGTTTTCTTACAATAATAGCTATCAAGCGAGTATTCAGATGGCTCCGTTTGAAGCGTTGTATGGAAGAAAATGTAGGTCTCCTGTGTGTTGGAGTGACGTGGGAGAACGTCAGATTTTGGGACCCGAGCTGGTAGTCAACACCGTAGAGACAGTCAAGAAGATTCAGGGACACTTGCGAGCAGCGCAAGACAGGCAGAAGCAGTGGGCAGACCTTCACCGTCGTCCCTTGGAGTTCAAAGAGGGCGATCACGTCTTCTTGAGGATATCACCGACCAGAGGCACCATCCGATTCGGAGGGCGCGGCAAGTTGAGTCCAAGGTATATTGGACCATTTGACGTGCTCGAGAGAATTGGCGAGGTGGCATATCGACTTGCGCTACCACCTTCACTGGAGGGAGTACATGACGTATTCTATGTGTCCCAGCTCAGGCGATATGTGGCAGACAGCAGTCATGTTCTCGACCATTCGGAGATCACCATTGGGCCGAGCTTGTCTTACCAAGAGCAACCCGTGGGAATCCTTGATCGTCGAGAGAAGGTATTGAGGAACCAGTCTATTCCCTTGGTTCGCGTAGCATGGAGGCATGGCGCACCAGGAGAATCAACTTGGGAGCGCGAGGACGACATGCGCAAGCGTTTTCCGAACCTATTCGCAGACCAAGGTATGAATTTACATTGTTAAATTATATCTTATACCATCCTTGCATTCTATCGTGGCTTAATTTTAATTTCGAGGACAAAATTTTTACAAGTTGGGTAGAATATAAAATCCCCTTCCTAGAAATCGTATAAACCCTTTTATTTATTAATTATTAATTAAATTGTAGTAATTAGGTCCAAATAGGATAAATAGATTTTTAATAATTTTTATATTAGGTGTTCGGGCCCTTAGATGACTTATGGGACCTTCATGAATTTTTCGAAATTTATTCCATGTAGGAGACCCCTTGAGCAGTTGCTAGCCTAACGATGTGCAATACCCTATTATATGAATTTTCTTATGAGTATATATATAATATATATGTATATACAAATATATATATATGTATATATATATTTATAAAGAAAGAAAGGAAAAGAAAAGAAAAGAAAATAAGAATTTAGATTAACTAATATTATAATAATATTAATAAAATACTAATCTACCTTATTCCTTAGCCACTTAGCATGTGGAACCCCCTTCAGCAGAATGCTGCTGACTCCTTGATTCAGCCGCCCATTCATTGCACCAGAGCCCGGCCTATAACTCTTCACCCGCGGAAACATCCGACCCTTCACCCTCTCTCTCTCTTAATATATAATATATATATATATAGATAGCTCTCTAAAACCCTAACCTAAAACTCCAGACTTCTTCTTCCCATCTAGAGCCGTCACCACAGCCAGAGAAGCCTCCCCAAGCCATCCAATCATCCCGTCGACGCCGACATCGCGAACTGCAGTCTCCCACTCGAGGCACCTTCGCTCCGGCGTGTTTTTCCGTTGACTCGCTCATCCAAACGCTGTTTCGTTTTCATAGGTATGATCATCCCTTAACCCTCTCCAATATTTGTTTTATAGTCAACATCGGAAAACGTGTGTCCCTAGGTGAAAAACAGCGTCCAAAGTTGGACGAGCAGACAGAATTCTGCAATCGCAGAATTCCAGATTGACCACCCATATTGCCGAGTTCGTATCTCCCACCACAGAGATCCGAATTCGGTGATTCTTTTTGATACCTGTAGATTACATGACCTAGTTTATTTTCTGTCTAATAACTTTGTGCTATTAGTTGCTGTGGACAGAAATATATTCGTCACAAAACTGTGCGCACCCACTTTTTCCGGTTTTCCAAAAGTTGGAGATCGGAGCGCGTCCCGCCAAACGGGACCGTCCCGCCGTGTGCCAAGTGTACCGAATGGTGCACGCAGCATAACAGGACACGTGAAAATTCGTGGGGACTAATTCGGACGCGTGAGCGCGCCGGAATCAGGCCGTATCCGCGGACACATCTCGTGTCGCCACTTTTGTGAAACTCGCACGTATTTTGTGCACGCATTTCAGATTGCGACGAAACTTGCGCCACTGGACTCGTGATAACACGCTGGTCCTGTGACCCAATTTTCACGCATTTCTGAGACGGTTGACCAAATCGCCAATTGGCGGGCCCTACAGTTGACTTTTTGGACAAATTAGTGTTCGGCTCATCGGAATCCACATTTGGACATATCGTTGGGTTCGTATTAACATCTAGATTTGTTTGACCTATAGTTTGTCCCATTTAGAGACTGTTACCCTCGGCACGCTTTTCGGTGCAAAATGGGCCACACGTGGACCCCACTTTTGCCCGAAATTACCGTTTTGCCCTGTGTCCAAATTGGACGAAAGGGATGTGCTTTTTAGCTATTTTGCTCATTCCGAAAACGTTGGTGATGTTTATTTCAGCATCCGGAGACGTTTGTTCGGAGTCCTTAGTTCCAGGTTCAGTGTCCTTGACATTTGGGCGCGTACACTTTACAGATTCTTGTCAGGCAAGTATACCTTGCCATTGTACTGTATTTACATTCCATATGAGGCATGCATATTTATTTTCTGTTTATTTAGTTCATTTATTTAACTGCTATATAAACTGCGCGTCCAAGGAAACTTGGGTGCAACGACGGTGTCGTCGTACTATATTTTTATTTATGTATATGCATTGGACCTACTTTATGAGACTACCCCATTTTCATGAGGCATTTATATTTTATTGGCCATGACACTATTCTTACACGAGTGTGAGTCACATGTAGGACACGGACTTGCGTACTCGGCTGGCCCCGGTACGTATAGGTCGTGCGACGGATAGGGATAACTGCCAATAGAAACTTTGCATGCTAGTAGACCTGGTGGTTATTAAAGGTTTATTGTGTCATGGACATGACATGCTTAGAGCATTGGGTGGGGAGAACAACAAGTACCACATTTGAGCTCCTTTGCACTTTTTTTGTGACGCCCAGATTCTCCGCTGGAGATACGGGTGGTGATGAGCCTTATATATTATGTACTATCAGGCGGGCCACCGGCGTTCAAAAGACGACGTGCCTTTTAGGCCCCTGGCTCTTCAAAAGAGAACCATGCCAAATCCCAGTTTTCAGCCAGATAGCTCACTTGTGGGGAAAGGTGTTCTTAACTGCATTCACATAGATGGTTAGGCGACCCCAATGGATGTTTAATTTCAGTACTTTATTGGCATGTGTTTAAGTATACTTGTTACGTCCCTCTGAGGACCTGGTCCATTTTCCAGATATAGATGAGCAGGAGTATCCACAGGAGTATGGACCTGGACCTGGACCTGGACCTGACGCTACCTATCAGTCTGAGACGATCTTATCTTCTGATTATATGTGATTCATTTGCAGCTGTTTAGAGATTCTAGTTGCTATTCTCTTCTAGACATTTATCCTTATATTAGAGTTTATTCTCTTCTCTCTTTAGTAGTTTATTATAGTCGATTTGCAGTGGATTTGTTTTCACCCGACTATCACACTTTGAGATTACTATTTGAGACTACTTCTTTGATATTCAGTTATTGATTTCCTTTATTCTATTATTTGTGCTGTGGATGAGATATAGAACTGCGTGTGACTTGTTGTGACATATATTTACCACTGTGGATTGGATATTCATGTACAGCGTACGTGTGTATATGGTTTCCATATATTGGAGTTCGTATACATACGGCTGGCGTGTTACGTATTCCTAGTCCTACGTATTTTGGGACTGGGGCGTGACAACTCACCCTGTGGTCCACAAGTGTCGGATACCAGTCCTCTAGGCATAGTCTGAAAAATATTTTCCAGTCAGGAAGGAGCAAAGTACATTTCTAAATAGCAGTTCTATGTCAATGATATAAACTATGTAGCAGTATATAGATGGAAATATACAAGATGCATGTATATGTATGAGAATATACAATAAGAAAATACTGAAAATACTGTAAGTAAATACAGGAAAGGAAACAATATGTCAATGAGCAAGAGTACTATGACTAAGTGTGTGAGTACTAGCTTTAACATGTGATCGGCTTGAAAACTTGATCAGGCTGGTTACATGTGATTAGATTTGATTCATGTAAGGTCAGGCTAACCGTTGGTTAGCTATGATGCATGTAGAGGTCAGGCTAATCACACGTAACAGCTATGAAGCATGTAAATGGTCAGGCCGCACCCGACGTGAGATGTGGGGTGAGCTATGATGCATGTAAAGTTGGGTATGATCACATATCTATACTAAAATACTCCCCACCCCGACTGGTATAGTAGATCCAACCATGGTACGCTATGGCACGGGATTCCCTAGGGAGGTAGCAAATCTCCCCGGGAATTAGTGTCTGTACATGTACAAGATAACGATGGAATAAGACTTGTATAAGCTACACCATGAACAAGGAATAATATCTCATGACGAGATCCGTATATACCAATCCGTATAACCATCGTATCAAGAGCATGAATATTTACACTAGATACAATGAACATAGGGGATATCATAAACAAGAAGCTAATCATAGAATGTACTCGCCTGGGGTCCTTAGCTGATAAAACCAATATTCTGTCCCAGAGTATCGTCTGGAGGATCCAACAGTCCTATAACATATAATAAACAATACAACGTTTGCATCAGATGCTATACTAAACACACAATCAAATACCTAACTCAGGGGCTATGCCAGGTATGACACTGGTCAATCTAGGGTCAGTGTGCGTCAAGTTGCACGGGCGTCGCGTCTGTGATTGCTGGGCAAGACAGACGATCAAAAATGGTACGGGCTCACCAGTACGTCAGTGTACACGTGGCAGCCAACTAACATTTCATAGAGTCACGGGTCAGGTATAGTTACGGGGTGTCCGTATTTATACCCGGGTCATCTAGTACCCATATATATATAATATATATATACTACTAACATAAATACATATTATTCATTTGGTATGAAAAATAGATATGTGTATTTATATGCTTTAAATAAAACTAATAATTGCATATATATATATAAACATATATTATGGAGATATATATACAATACATATATATATGTGTACATACTAAATAGAATTTTAACATACTATATATATATATATATATGTCTTAAAAATATATGCCATTATAAATTATATATGCTACAGTTATATATTTACCAAAATACGTACATATATATATATATATATATATATATATATATATATATATGTCTAAACATATACCAAAATACGTTCATATACATATATATGTATATACCAATACATTATTTAACGTATAATATTAAATACGTATATGCTAATTTATATATATATTGCATACATATACATATAAATAGAGAAAAATAAATAAATAAATATATATATATATATAATTTACACTCAAATACGTATACAACATACTTACGCACACAAATACACCCATACACATGTATTTATATACATATACGTATATAAACATTTACACATACATACATGTATATACACTAAGATATCTATAAATGAAGGGAAGAGAAAGATTTCTCACAGGGGGTGGCTCGTGGAGGGGGACTCGACTGAGGGCCTGGCTCGCCGGAGAGGGAAGGATTCTAATGGTGGAGGTTTTAAACTGCCATTGCTTTCCCTGTTGAACTGAATGAAAAATAAGATTCCAAAGAAGCAGCATCACGGTTGCCAATGCGGTCCAAATGGATATCAGTGCAAGGACCACAAGGACCCATCTCCCAGAAGTTGTCCTTGTAACCAAAGGGTAAGACACGTTGTGTAGGCAAAATGGCTTAACCATTTGTCACGAGCTTCAATATCAGGAGCAAGTCCAGCATTCTCATCTCCCCCAAAATATGTCAGGTGTTCGTCTAGTGGGCTTCTAGGTCAAGTCTATCAGCTCGACATTAATGAGCATTGTAAATAATAATATTTTTAATTACACATCTCACGAAATTATTTAATTTAAATATACACATCATGAAATTATTTAATTGTATCTACCACAATATTAATAATTATAAAAAGTCAAAAATATCCCTGTTTTCGGAATGTGGTAGTGACAGTGTTCAAGCAGTTTCATGACAACGTTGAACGTGAGACTGGTATGACTCTGAAGTGCATCCGTACTGACAACGGTGGAGAGTACATGGAAGGAAGACTTCAGAATCTATTGCAAGAATAATGGGATTAGACATGAAAGATCTGTTCCAAAGACCCCTCACCACAACGGGTTGGAGGAGAGGATGAACAGAATGATCGTTGAGCAGATCAGAACCATATTATCTTACTCCAAGTTACCAAAGGATTTTTGGGGTGAAGCATCGATGACAACAGTTCACTTAATCAACTTGTCTCCATCAGCTCCACTTAATGGTGATGTACCGAACAATTTCTGAACAGAAAAAATATGTCTACAAATACTTGAAGGTGTTTGCATGTAGAGTTTTCGTGCACATCCCCAAAGACGAGAGGTCCAAGGTTGATGTCAAATCAAAAGAATATATTTTTCTGGACAGATGAAGAGTTCGGCTACAGATAATATGATCCTGTCAATACGAAGACTGTCAGAAGCAGAGAAGTGGTCTTCTTTAAAGATCAAACCATTGGAGATATCCAATCAACCTTAATCTAATTTCTTAGCCCCTGGTACATGATGAAAGGGGGGATGCGGTCGAGAACAATGAACCAAAAATCCATGATCACGTCGAGGACAAGCATGATGATGGTGATATTGTACCAGAAAATATTCAAGAAGAGAAAGCTCCTGAAGAACCTCAACTGAGAAGATCAAACAGGCAACCGTAGCATAACAGTCTCTAAAATCCACAACAATATGTATTTCAAACAGATGCAGTAGAACCTGAATGCTATCAAGAAGCCGTGACACACGAGAAAAAGGGGGGAGTGGCTGGAGGCCATGCAAGATAAGATGAAGTCATTGTATGAGAACCACACTTATAATTTGGTAAAATGAAGAACAGATGGGTGTATAAGCTGAAGATAGAAGAAAGCAAATCACAACCAAGATACAAGGCGAGGCTAGTTGTGAAAGATTTTAGTCTGAAGCAAGGAATTGACTATGAAAAGATTTTTTTACCAGTGATGAAGATGACATCTATTAGAGTAGTGCTCAACTTTGCTGCAAGTCTATATCTAGAAGTTGAACAAGTAGATGTGAAGACTGCATTCCTTAATGGAGAGCTTGAAGAAAAAATATACATAAAGCAGCCATAGGGTTTTAAAGTCAAAGAAAAAGAAGATTTAGTCGGTCGAATAATGTCACACCCCGCTCCCAAAATACTGGATAAATACATGGACTAACATGACCAACCGCACCTTGCATAATATCGAAGTAAGCCACAATATGTTAAGGTTGTCTAGAAGACAGATGGATGAACTCTAGCATGCTATGACGTCAGTCCTAAGGCCGAAAAATCTATTATCTCAATACAATAACACAAGTACAAGAGTATATCATACATGAAAGTAAATAGGCATCCTAAATTACATGTCACATATGATCATGAAGCTAGTTACATGCATAGTACAAATATACATGATCAAATATACCATTCATGGTCTATTATATACATCACGTTGAACGTAGTCTAAAAATATAAGGAGCTAACTCTGCTTCTTGCTATACACCACAAAATGAAGTAATCAAGACGAGGGGTGGAAGAAGGAAACCCACTCGCGAGCTTCGGCCGCAGTCCTACGAGTGTGAGCCATCTTGCTGAAAGTACAATGGATCCTGGTTTTTTTGGGGGTAACCTGGCCATACAAAGGCAGTGGGGTCAGAACCCCAAGCAACAAGTACCACAAAGGAGCTCGAGGTGATAGACCAAACACATCACAACATAAGCAAAAAGAGACAATAAAAAAATAAATGATGATCGAGACTTGTACGGTATCAATGTACTTGTCTCAAGAATTATAGTGGAAGAACTGATAACAAGTGCACAAATGAAAGTAAGGCGACGAGTGGCAAGAGAGCATAGAAACTACTCTGGATCGGGAGCACAATCCTTAAACCAAATAAGGACCGGGTTGCAGACCTTCACCCGAGCAGAACTTAGCACCCTAACCACGCGTCGAGAGAAAATAAAACTAGAAGAGTGAGCTATAAATGAAAGTAACATCATTCATCGTACGAACAAACAACTTTACGGTTTGCTACGATTAACTAGCTAGAGTTGTCACAGACATTAATTACTAAATTTATGTTTTAAGAATATTGCTACCACCGACACTGTAGTTAACCCGGATGACCAAGGGTACGCTTGTCTAGTAAACTTAAATGCATATTCAATCATACAATAACATAACTTGTTACTTGTCATAAACAAAAATTAAACTTATAAGCATAAATTTAAACTTGCAATCATAAACTTTCTTTATAAACATAAACTTGTCTTGTGACATAAACTTGTATATAAACTTGTCTTGTAAGTGCTGCAGTACATGTAAACTTGGTCAGTCATGGAGCCCTTGTCTAGCAGGGTTGTCCATGCTGCATGGGGCCCTTAGGGATCGGGGTAGCCGGTAGCGCAATATTCTTTTCTCACAATATTCTAAGTAAATCTTATCTTGTTTAATTATTTCAAGTTCTCGAGTCGTGGACACTTGAGAACTCCCTAAAATAATGAGTCGCGAGTATGAGATTTTCATGAGTTATCGTATTCGTGACACGCGATACATTGGACAATACTCACCCTTGATTTCCCGAGGCCAAATATAATAGATTTTCATACACAAACATTTTTACGGTGTCGTGAGGATGGTGAACTTGTACATAAACTTGCCTTATAAACTCGAATACAAAACTTGTCTGGTCTCATAAACTTGTATCGACATAAGAAAGCACACAACAATAATCACTAAAAGGAATTTCTAAAAGAACATAACAACATGGAGCACAAAATACACACAAAAATTTTTAGCCGCATGTGTCCACTGGCCGCATGCACTCACTAGCCGCATGGACTTACTAGCCGCATGGACTCACTGGCCGCATGCAACCAATTGCCGCATGGACCCACTGGCCTCATAAACGGCCCTCTTGGACTTAGCAAATTTTTTATTCGTTCAGCGAATGAAAACACAAGGTGTTCAAGGATACTTGTGTAAATAAGCAGTCATACGTCCAACAAGATGGACACATGATGTCAGTATGCGGCAAGAGTTCAAGCCGCATAACCCTCTCGTGCCGCATAGCACTCTCAGCCGCATAGCTCGCTGGCCGCATGAAGACTTCGTCTTCTCCAACAGCAGGTTCAGCCATGGCCGGAAGCTCCGAAAACCAAAAAAATATTTTCTTCATAAAATTTTTATTTTAACTCTAAATCAAGTGAAACAAATGCTAAATTATACGAAATAAAATGCTCTAACATAAGGAACTAGTAGTTTTTGAAAATACTAAGTTTTAATAGATCAAAACCAAGAAAAACTCATAAAACATATAAAAATTCTAAACTTGAAACTCAGATCTACAAAAATCTATACATTAAAATTCAAAAATCCAAGAACTAAATATGATCAGCAACTCAAGGAGAAATTTTTTCATCAAATATAATTTTTGAAACAACATATATATGAAAAATATGAAAATTTATGACTTTACCATTGAGCAAGATGTACACGCCTTGGGTGGCTCCGAGACTCTACCTCTCACTGTCCAAGTCACAACAACTTCTCTCTAGGGCTAGGGTTAGAGGGAGCTTATGGGAGAGAAGGAAGAAGAAAATAAAAATGAAGAAGAAGAAAGAGAGGAGAGAGAGAAAAGCTCATATATATAATAAGAGGAGAGGGAGATGGTTTAGTCACGGGTTCATCCAAAATAAACTGAACCAAGTGTCCATTCTATATGCGGGTCCTAAACCGGGTCTATGGCAATACCAATGGGTATTCTACTGGTCTCGGGTAGTCTCTCTCAACAACAGAAAAAATAAAACAATAAAAATGACAAGAACCAACATAAAAAATACAACAGGAATACATTATCAGAAAAAATTAAATTCTAGAAAATCAAGAAATACTAAATCTGGAATCGGGTGGACAACTAAAGAAGAGCCTGTATGGACTGACATATGCACCACGTCAATGGTATATGAAATTTGATATTTTCATGACCGAGCAAGGATATAAGAGGACCACTTCTGATCATTGTGTGTTTGTCAAAAGATACTCTGATGGTGAACTGATTATACTCCTTCTATATGTTGATGATATGTTGATCATAGGTCATAACAATGACAAGATCAGCAAGTTAAAGAAAGAGCTCAGCAAGTCCTTTGTAATGAAGGACTTAGGTCCAGCAAAGCAGATTCATGGTATGCATATCACCCATAATCAAAAGAATGGGAAGCTGTAGTTATCGCAAGAGCGCTATATCGAGAAGGTGTTAAAGAAATTCAACATGGACAAAGCAAAGCTAGTAGCGACTCCACTTGCTAATCATTTTCTGCTCAACTCAAAATATTGTCCTAAAAGCAACAAAGAAAAAGAAAAGATGGCATCGGTGTCATACGCCTTAACAATTGGCAGTCTTATGTACATGATGGTGTACACCAGACCTGACATGGCACATGCAGTTAGTGTCGTCAGCAGATTCTTATCCAATCCGGATAAAGAGCATTAAAAAGCGGTGAAGTGGATTTTGAGATATCTCAGAGGTACTTCCAAAATGAGATTGTGTTTTGGAAATGACAAGCCCGAGTTGATTGGTTACACAGATACATATATGGCTGGAGATCTTGACTCTAGGAAATCGACTTCATATTATTTAGTTACTCTTTTAGGGAGAGCTATTTTTTGGTAGTCAAAGATACATAAGTGTATTGCTCTGTCGACTACAGAAGCAAAATATATCATAGCTACAGAAGCATGCAAGGAACTACTGTGGATGAAAAGATTCCTACATGAGTTGGGTCAAGGACAACGAGCATATATTCTTTATTGTGATAGCCAGAGTGCTATCCATTTGAGCAAGAATTCGAGTTTTCACTCAAGGTCAAAGCATATTGACGTGAGATATCATTGGATTCGTAACATGGTGTAATCCAAGCAACTTCAGATCGAGAAGATCTATACCAATGACAACGTCTCAGATATGATGACTAAGTCTTTACCGAAAGACAAATACATCTTTTATAAAAATGCAGTTGGTATGACAGAGCCTTCCACTTAAGTCGGGAAGAAAATTGTTATGGTGGTCCCTCCATAAGTGGAGAGAAGAGGGTTGATGTTCCCAATGTTCATTTACCTTGGAGAAAGACTTTTGTCTTTTGGAGTTCCCAAGTTTAGTTAACCTTGGATAAAATGAATCTTGGAGGAGAAGGTTCATCCTCTCATGGCTATACAAGGAGGAGGTTTGGGAGATGTTTTGGGGATCCTTTCTTGAGCTCTTGTGCTCCTTGGTGTTGTTCCTTTTATGGTGCTCTCCTCGGGTGCTTCTTCAACAAAGTGTGTCCATACTTGTGTATGAGAGTTTGTGAGCTTCTTGAGTGAATCCAAGAGAGAGAGAGATTGTAACTTGTAATCCCACTATTCTTAGTGGAGAAAAAAAAGTAAAGAATTATAATTGTTCGAGGACATAGGCACATTGCCGAACCTCGTTAATTCTTTTGTGTTCTGTTTTGCTCACTTGTCAATCCATAGCTTTCAGAGCTCGATTGTAAGATATTGCTTCCGCACTTGTGTGTGAAAGACATCTCTATCCCCAACACATCTTGTTTAGATATGAAAAGTGGGCTGAGTGGACCGAGTATATGGTAATAATTTTTCTTAGCCGATGTATTGCAATCCAGGTTAGACAACCAGTAGCTCCGCCATTGTCTTGCATGAATGCAAATAAAAATGGGATCAAGAAAATGCCCAAAATAATGACGTGTGTAAGACGCTAAAAGCTTCGACATTTCTTTAATGAGAATATTGTTTTAAAGTTTGTATATAAGTTTTAATATTTTAATGATATGAATATAAGTCTATTTATAATATGACCGTATCGATACAAACATAATTTTTTTTTGCATATAATTTATATATAAATCTATTTTCAATTTGAACGTATTGATACAGACTTACATCTCTTCGTACGGATCTCGAATTGCCATGAGACTCGCGTCGTTGGATCTTCATCATCAAATTATTTATTTGAGAGTTATTTTAGCAAAATTTGCGACACTTTTACAAAGCATCATCTGTGAGATTCGTGAGTGACGTTTCGAAAAAATATCGTCAAATTCGATGAAAAATACCCTCACATGGGTAATTTGATGTTGCAGATAACGATGTAGGTCTCGTCGGAGTCAGATATTCGCATGAAAAAAATGCAAGTTTGTATCAATATAATCAAATTACAAATATATTTATATACAAAATATAAAAATATAAAGACTTATACGCAAATTTTAGGGAAAAGAGAAAAAAACGGAATTGTGTATGGCATTTTTAAATGCGTCAAATCTAATGACATTTTTTGCACAATAAACATGAAAAGGTTCGGCGTTTTTCTTTGATTCTATTTTTTTTAATGAGAATAAAGAGTAACTCAAGTCTCTATACATTTTTTCTAAAATTTAATACTCTGTAAAAAAAAAAAATCGCAATTCATACAACTTTGGAGTTGTGAACATAGCCTTTCTAAGTATAGCCTTTCTAAGTATTAGAGATAAGACTGTAAATATCATATATCCTTCTAAACAGTATTAACAAGAACCTCGTGACACCAAAACGTTCTTCAGAGAAACCAACTTTGACCACCCATTGCAATCACAAAATTTTCCTCGACTCGCCATTGTCAAGACACAATATGGACACGCCGAGTGTGTACTAATGGAACTTGGAAGGTGGGGTTGGGGTGGCTTTGTGCACCAACCGGAGGCCCCCGACACCACCACAGGCTTTTGGACCACAGAAAATATTCGGATCCACTTCAGCCTGGCCAGGCCGGAAGAATCCAGATCCATTCACTCCACCCACCCAGCCCGTCCCATCCCTTTAACAACATATGTTAGAATATGGTTCCATCCATCCAGCTGTCAACACGACTTGCGGCGCTCTCAACTAGAACAACAAAAAACAAAAAACAAAAAACAAAAAACCTTAAAAAAAAGAAAAAGACAGTTACAAAATTCTTCATCGCTCCTCTTTAACAAATCTAAACCAGAGCAAATTGAGAACCCACCATCATCATTCTCTTCGTCAATTCTTCTTGATCTCGATTCAGTAGGGGAGCAATGGTGAATCAGGAGTACATGAACAAGATGCAGCTCCGCCAGAGCTACAGGAACCTCTGGCACACCGACCTAATGAGCACCATCGAGGCTGATTTCCCATGTATCTACTCTAATGCCACCACTCCCCCCCCTTAATTTTCTTGATTTTGATCTTCTGATTTTTTTTTTTTCTTTGCAGATTGCTGTTTGTCGCTCTGGTGGTGAGTAATCCTAGATTTTATTTCTCTTCTTTTTTCTGATGGTGTCGTAATGTAATTTCTTGTATGCTGAATGTGTTTAAAAATTCAAGAAAGTTGATTCGATCTGGTTTCTTGATAATTTCAAGAAGAAACCATTGGGTTATAGTCCTCACAACATAGGATTAAAGGGATTAAGGGTGCATTTGAGATGGGTATTTTTTTATATATAATTTCCGGTAAATTTAGGGTGAGATAACTATTATCATGTTTGGTTTGGAGTACAGGGCGGCTATCTCGAATCAGGATTTCTAAAATTGAGTTTCTATCTTACTTGTTGAGTTTCTATCTTACTTGGGATTGTACTATATGGCAGAGTTTCTACAACAACAAAAAAACACTCTCCAATGGTTGTCAATTTCTATCTACATGCAGAAAAAAAAAGGGGTCAATTTAATGATTTTGTTTGAAAGTTTCTATGTGCAGAAACTCTCATACAAATTTTTCATCCTACATCAGCCCCCACGTAAGGTAAGATGGAAATTGGAATAGAAGCCATTGTCGAGAGATGTTTTTCCTAAAGGAATTTTCTACCATAGAAATATAGAGGAGATAGAAACCCTCATTTTGGAGATGGCCTAAAATTTATTTTCGGAAATTTTGATCCCATCAAAAGAAAAAAAAATGGGTATATTAATTTTCCATGGGAATACTGCTAGTTTGGGTTGCTCGGTCGAGTATGGGTTTTTGGCGATGTCCTAAAATTTATTTTCGAAAATTTTGATCCCATCAAAAGAAAAAAAATGGGTATATTAATTTTCCATGGGAATACTTCTAGTTCGGGTTGCTCGGTCGAGTATGGGTTCAAGCCATGGGTAAATTAATTTAAAATCCACCCCCCCCCCCCCCCCCCCCCCCCCCCCCCCCCCCCTTTCTCTCTCTTCCCCCCCTGGTTATTAGTAAGATTATCAAACAATCTAAGGGCTTTGTTAAATATCAAACTGTTGGACAATCTAGGCATGGTGCCAAGTAATATGGAGCATTGCATTACTTTCATTGAAATGCTCACATCAAATGGAATGATCTCATGGCTATAACTTGAATAGCTGAGTCGTCTAATTTTTCAACATGTTGTAACTTGTTGTATGGTACAGATATAGGGTGAATATTTTTTGTCGTCTTCGAAATATGTTTCACTTCTCCTCTTATTTAGTTTTTCAACATATTTTTCTTGTTTTATTTTTGGTTACTTTCAGTCATTCATCAGCTTAATTCTCTTTGTTATCCTTATTTCTTATACGCCAATTCCTAGTCTTACTTCCAAATAGATTCTTATTCTTTTACCCCCCACTTTGATCATCTTATTATAAGGAACAGCTGGTTTATCTTAAATATCTCTTCATATTCACTTTTCTTTACTATTACAATTTCTACTATATGTAAACAATTTAGCTTGTGAAAACAGATTGTTAATTATCCTGTTTTGAAGGGATCTACTATTGAGCGGACATGATCCATGCATATCTTATAGCATGTTTGCTCAAAATTATGGAAAAGATATAAAAGCATAGAGTTGGGGTAGCTGGTTTCTATAGTTTTTCAATGTAATAAATGAGAATATTTGTACCTTCTCAACCAGGATTAAGATGATAGGAGAAGGTACATATAGTCAGTCTATTATTCCTAGATCTTTGATATTTTGTTAATTTTAGTATCCTATTATATTGGGAAAGACACAAAGTGATGGCTTATGCTAATGTGAGATGGGAGATGGCCCACAAGAACGCCGAATGGATGAGTGGGGTTCATGTTGGATAAAAGCTTTGTTCAGTTGCTGTCACTATCCTGTTATTTTGATATATAACAGATTATATGCATAATACTACATTCAACAAAGGAATAGAAGCTAGAGACTGATGTAGTATCACATATTTGTGTTCTTTGGGACCTATAAGAAATGTCTTTCATATGGTTCCTTTGAGATAATCTCACATTAAGTTTTAATAATTTCAATCTCACTCATGCTTATAACTGATAAACAATGTCTATATTACTAACTTTTCCATCTCATCTTACACTTTTTAGTGGACCATGTGTATCCTACATGCTCCGAAAACGAGCTCTCTACAATGACATGTCCAGGTATTGTTACTTCAGTTCCTTTCTTTTGAAGGTTTCATCATTCATGATTGGTCTTGTTGGCCTACATATTCCTTTTTCTACAGGTATGTCTGCTGTGCCGGTTATCTACCATGCAGTGGCAAGTGCGGAGAGAGTCGATGCCCAGAGTTTTGTCTTTGCACTGAGGTATCCTCCTTTTCCATTGCATTATTTACTGCATTGGATATATTTTCTTCCTTACGGTATCCGAATGAGTGCAAGCCAGGCCCTAAAATTTCAATTGCAATCGTGATTAACAAAATGCACATTTATGCTGCAGGCATCGCCTGATTGGTTTTGTAATCTCTGTATAATCTGTCAGTTTTTTTGATGTGTACTTACATGTGCATGTTAACTAATTGGCTTAGTCAACCAATAAGGAGGCTAATTCTTGCCTATTTATGTTTCTTATTTTATTGTTATATGAGGTAGTTATTGATGAAAAAGTCCTTGGGGGTTCCTAAGATTTAGATTTGGTTGTGTTCTCTTGGAAGTTGGAGAATCTCTTCCCTATAATTTCTTTAGCTGAGAGAAAATGGCACAATGGTAAAGAAAACGAAAATAAATTATTTAGCATCTTAGTTCTTTGTTTACCCACATATTAATTGGTACCATAGCCTCTCCATTCTCATTATAGCCAAGATTTATCTATGTAACTCAAGTGTTCGACATACTTGAACGATGTATCAATAATACCACTCCCTACAAAGGCTTGATCAACTAACGCAACATGGAAACACCGATCGTTGAACCAACGACCCAAGATACGAGGATTGGAACCTCAGTTCTCAAGAACGAGAGTTAAAAGAGATACAACTCTCACAAAGCAACTCAAAATCAAAGCAATTCAATATTGTAATTTAACATGACTTCTCTCTACGTACAACTTATTTATAATAAATAATCTACTTAAGTCCTAAGAAACTAATCCTATTCAAACTACGAAAGCAATAAAAGATAAATACAATAAAATATAAAAGATTTGGAATTCTTTGACAAATTTGGCCTAAAAAGGCAGCTATGCATCGGGTATTCCGGTTTGGCCAATATGAATATGTTTTTTCTAGCACCAATTTGAGTGCATAGTTCATACAAACCACAATTCCAGTTTGGCTGACCAGAATTCTGGTAGATTTCGATAAGAGATCAGAATTTCGGTCAGAACCCAAAAAGCATTCGAGTCAGACCTCTCTTCTTGTAGAGTTGTACAAAACTAAATTCAAGTTCTTTGTGCCGTCGTCTAGATAAAGTGTCCGCAAAGCTCCTTGAGGCCTCCTCTCCCTAACCAAACTTCCTTTTCTTCTGTATATTGAATTTTTCTATTTCCTTGATTAAAATTTGTTGTAATGTCTAACCAATAACATATCCTTCTGAAAGCACACCATGGCGTCGTCGTCGACATTGAAAACCTTGCGCTTATGGTACTTGTACAATTTTTTTTGTAGCAATTTGCACCACCTCGCAGTCTCGCACTAGCCTTTTGTAGTCACTTCTGAGCCATCTCGTAAGTTCCTTGGATTTGGTTCGCCAATTTCTTTATTGATGTACTTTTCTTTGACCCCTTTGGCAAAGTACGCAAGATTTGAAATATACAATAATAAGAGGGAACTTCCTCATAGATGAGTGAATCATATTGTATGCGAATTCTGTTTCCGCCAAGGCAAAGTCAAAGTGCTTTGGTTTCTCTCTCAAAGATGCACAAGGGATGGAAAGCCGATCCCTCTTCATCAAAATTTTGTCATAGATGTAGAAGTACTCGGCGACATGTTTTTGACGAAACTGCTCCAATACCTCCGCAAAATCTTCGACTTCCGCGTGAAACTCCTTTATTTACTCCAACCTAACCATCTCCTTGGTGAGCGTACTTAGCAACAAATCTCTCGTATTATATGAGTTGGCTAGTCTAAATATTATGACCAACCACTTCAATATTCTATTGTGCATCTTAAATGTCATCTCCCACTCGTCTTTCGTCCGGATGCATATTTGGTTGTAGCTGCTTTGAAAATCTAATTAGGAAAAGACTTTGGTCATATTTAGTTGATTTGCATACCATCTGGTCGCAGGATTGTGAACTTGTCGCAACCGTGATTTTGTTATTCGCATGACTGTCTATACACATCCGCCAATAATCGTCCTTGAGAGTAAATGGTGTAAGAACTGCGCACTGGCTCATGCCCTCCCTAATGTTTTCCTTCCCTTGTAGAAAACTCGGACACAATTTCTTTTGTTTCATGTCTTCCATCTTTTTCCAAAGAATTGTGTTCTCTCGTGGACGCATGCGATAATGTGACAAGTATGACAAAGTCGTTCCAGGAACCGTTCATTTCTCTTTTGACTCTTCGATCTCTATGCTTCTATTTGCTACCAAATTATGCACTTTGCAGGTCTCCTTGAAGTCTATTGTCGCTTCCTTCGTAGAGATCACCAATGAAAGAAAATTATGATTTTGTAGCAAATAGAAGCATATAGATCGAAGTGTCAAAAGATGAAGTCTATTGTCGCTTCCTTCGTAGAGATCATCAATGAAAGAAAAATCTTATCTCCTCTTGTAAAGATTCGGTTCGGATACTTTTATGCAAAGATATAAGTGTACATTCTCTATGTTCTTTATCGGCCGATACGTCTTGCTGCATTTGTGGTGCTTCGCGCCAACACTGAACTGCCACGACTCCTCTCGCAATATATCGAAGACATCGAGCCCGTCAATCTCGTTCCAATAGTCCTTATCTCTATAGGCTTTAATAGAAAATGTACTTTGCAATGCTCGTTAACCCTGACGCTGGCACTTCCTGAGCCTCTCTGACAGCCTCTCTGACAGGTCTAGGTGCTTCTCTAATGTCAATCATGCATTTTTTTACCAACCGTCGGCTTATGAGGTCTTCTTGGCTACCATTGTCGATCACAACCCCAAATCTTCTGTCGTTGATTACAACGGATTCGAAACGAGTTGTCTTTTCTGCAGAATTATCGTGTCTGGGTGTTAGTACGACCTTTCTTATGACGTCAGGGAACGCCTCTTCTATTTTGAATTATTTTCCTATGACCGCCATGTTGATAAGCATAGCTGTTATTAACCCGACCTCAATCACTACAGTTGCCACGAAAGTCGTTCCTCCAATAGTCGCTATAGCGACCGCTTTCGCCGATGCTATCTTAACCACAATAGCACAATCACTCAACCGGTTTGTCACCGCCACGATTGGCACGACCCCGCATGAAGAGATCATGATACTCCTTGCTTGCGCTATACGAATGCACACGAACCCTTCGTGGACGATTATCTTGTGCAAATACGTGACATCTCCAGGGAAGTCACACGTGTTGCTCATCTGGGACGCCGTATCTGGATATGAAATTGATTTTCTTGGCGGTTTCTGGAAGCCTAACGTCCGTTTAACTCATCGGAAGCATAGATTCATTCCTTGCATAGAGACTTCAATGCGACAGATTGCCAAGAAAGAGGCCTTCATCCTCCCGTCCTTCGTTAGGAAGTTTTTGGCCGCTATTACCGTCGTTGGTTCCAGTAATACCTAGCGACACATTGAGGTTCTAATACCACCACCTGACACATCACGAAAAAGTCGATCAGTGAACTAATGATCCAAGATACAAGGACTCGCACCTCAATTCTCAAGTATGCGAATTAAAAGAGAAAACTTCCATGGAGCAACTGAAAAATCGAAGTAATTCAATATTATTCAACTTAACATGCATGAACTTCTCTTCTACATACAATTAATTTATAATTGATAATCAACTTAAGCCCTAAGAAACTAATCTTACTCAAACTAGGAAATAAATTAAAGATACATACAAATAAATATAAATTTTTTGACCAAAATCAGCCAAAAAATAGGCCAATGCTGTCTCGAATGGGTATTCGAAATACCGGTTTTTGCAGCACCAATTCGAGAGTATAGTACGCACAAACCGAAATTCATGTTTGGTCTTATCGGAATTTCGATAAGATCCCAACAAGCGTTTGCGTCATCAACAATCCCAAACCTTAGAGCAACAATCTCTGACCCTTGAGCAATTGGTTAGGGAGGTATGACGAGATGACGGCTATGAGACTTGAGTTTCATAACTTATCTCTTTCCCGATAATTTGCTCGCTCCTAGCACTCTACAACATCTTCATTTCAAAAAAAAATCATTGTTTAATAATGGTCAAGACCCCAAGGTAGAACTCCGCAAATATAATGGTGAAGAGGATCCTACCGGTTGGATTTTACCGGGGAACAGTAATTATTCAACCTAGTTGTTGAACTGTCGGCTTTCCATCGCTAGGTCTACCTTTGCAATATATAGCACTTATAGGGAAGGATGAGTGACAGATCTTTATCCCATATATGGTCCGCCGCTGAACCGTCGGCTTTCCTTCGCTGGTTGCGACGGGACTGAATCCATCACTGATATCAGTTGCTATTGTCTAGTATTTCAGTAGTGAAAAAGTACACTGGAGTCCTTTCTTTTCTGATAGCATGTAAAGCGAATCGGTCATTCACAAGGAAAATAATACTTGATAGGAGAAAGTGGTCATACCTTTGTTTATTCCTCTTTGGAAATTATTTATGTTAATAATTTTCTTCTTTTTTTGTTCCAGACTTTTTTACTTTGCTTATGCACACGTGTAGGTTAGTATATACTGGGATTCTATATATATATATATATATATTTCCTACACTAACACCCCCCCCCCCCCCCCCCCGGTTTAAGAGCGGAGCCACGTTGGACCAATAGGAGAAAAGTTTTAACATGTCCAACATGGCAATGTTGTTTTCAAATTTTGAATTTTTTTTTCCTATTGGTCCTACATGACAATGGTTCAGTCTACAATATGAGTCAATTGCTCATATCCTGTTTTCCCTAGCATTTGTACGACTCTTATCAAGTACTTACAGAGCAATTTATTGACAATTAGGCTAACCAACCATCAATGATAATTTACATTGCTGCTATATTTTCTTGTTTGCTTTTCCATATTGAAAGTAGCCCCTTCTGACTAAGCCTTCTGGATCCGCCCTTGCTTGTACCAAGAAGAGTTTAGCTAGCATATAATGATTGTGTACATCTAAATTTGATACTAATTTCTTAGCCACTGGATCTTTCAGGTGTTCTTGTGCTTTGGTAATTCAGTTGCTTCAACCCGTTTCATGCTGCAAGATGAGTTCAACATACAGACAACTCAATGCGATAACTGCATCATTGTACTCTCTCTCTCTCTCTCTATCTCTGTGTGTGTGTGTGTGTTGGTGGGTGGGTGAGTGTGCTTGCATGCATGTGTGAGCGTGTAGATCTTGGTTCTCACCAGCGTGTTTGCAAGCACATGTATCTGCTTTCATTCGTGTGTTAAGTTTACCTTGAGCAATTGCATTTATAATATAGTTATTTCTTTATTTACTTCACCCTGCAGGGTTTCATGTTCTGCCTGCAACAAATTGCATGCATTTTCTCCATCGTGGCAATGATTGTTGGAAGTGATGAAATCTCAGAGGCTTCCCAAATACTCTCTTGTTTGTCTGACTTTGTCTACTGCACGTAAGACCAATCTGCCGTTGCCTTGTTCCATTTCCATTCCTACCCCATATTAGAGATCTTAATTAACCTGCTTGCATTGCATTTCATTTCAGGGTCTGTGCATGCATGCAGGTATATACAAATCCAGTTCTAGTATCAGTTCCCTTTCCTAATAACATTATTTTAGCCATAATATAATATTTTGACATTGCAAAGTGCAGACACAGCATAAGGTCGAAATGGACAAGAGAGATGGAAAGTTTGGTCCATCTCCCGTGATGATGGTGCCGCCTGTCCAGCAGATGTCTCGCATTGATCAGCCCATCCCTCCTCATGTTGGGTATCCACCGCAACCAGTAGCATATGGACAGCCTTATGGGTACCCACCGCCAGGCCAGGCCCAGGGCTACCCTCCTGCTGCATACCCCCAGCCTGGTGCATATCCCCAGCCGGGGTATCCTGTTGGTTACCCCCAGCCTGGTGCGTATCCCCCGCCAGGGTATCCTGCTGGTTACCCCAAGTAAATGCCAGGCTCCTCAAGTCGCACAAGATTTTTAGAGTCTTCGTGGTTATGTGTGCATACAACTATCTACTAATTCTCCGGTTTTCTTCTAGTAGTCATATATGATACTTCCAATGAACCGTGCGTGTGTTTTGTGGAGCTTGAGACTAGTGGATGTTAACTGCTGATTATAGTAATTTGTTTAAGTGCGACAATTTAATCCAGGTTTTGGTTTCTCGATGGGCAAGTCTTTTAATGCTGTTTTGTTGTGGGCAGCACACTATATAATCAAGTGCCTCTTAACAGGATTGATTAGGGATAGCTTGAATCAAACTGTTCTACCTCCAGGAATTACAACGAGTATGGAGCAGTGTGAGGGTTCCAATCATGGCAGAAACATGCTTTCTGAAAGCTTTTACTCGTGTAACACAAGGAATAAAGTGCACGAGTAAGAATTTATTTTGAACATAAAAGCCTAAAATAATATAGCAGCAGAAAGTTAAAGACATAACATAGAAAGAATATAGTTTTTTTTTTTTTATTACTAATTTGAAACGGAGTATAAGATCTTGATACAATAAGCAAATTCCTAAATGCCCATCCCCATTAAGAAAAGAAAAAAAAAATCATGTCATCTTCAAATGACGAAGACGCTCTGCCATATTGTAATCTTCCGCGCGCTCGTCAATCCACTTGAATATTCTACTGCGAAACTCAGCCTGTCCAATCTTCTCCGGTATTACAGTCATTAGCTCACAGAAAAGTGTATAGTCTCTGATTTTGGTACTCTCGGTGAAATAACATTTGGAAAGGCAATCATCATCCATCCACCACCTCCGAACATCGTCGGCGGCAACACCTCCTGCGCAGAAACACTGCAAGTAGACCCCCAGGACACTCTCCCTCATCTCCGCGACGTCCGAACCCGACGCCAACGACGCTAATTTGGCACAAGAGAGTATTTCCATCAGTTGCTTCGCGTGCGAACTCTTCGCGGGCTCTTCCATCAGTCCAAGCAGCGAGCCCAACGTTTTGGCGCAGGCAACTGCGACGTTCAGACGATAGCCAAAGCCGCACAGGTGTTCCTTCATGCACTCCCTCATCCGCGCCGCGACCGGGGACAGGCTCTCTGCTCCGAAAGGGCTTGCCGCTCGGGCCAGCGCGCCGATGGCCAGCGCCGCAGGCATCATCAGCCACGCATTGGTTCCGCTGAAACCTAGCGATACGATCCGGACGAGCGGATCAAGATTTGGGACTACTTTTTCTTCCATCAGCGCTGCAATCTCCTCTACCACTTTCATACCCGCCGCCCGCACCACCACTTCCGACTCCGCAACCGAACAAATGTCTCCAAGGAACGGCAGGACGGCGGGGATCCCGTACGCCGAAGCTACCAGCGCAAAAACGCGCACTGCTCTCGTACGAAGACGGTCGTCGTACGCGTATATATCGCGCTTGTTCGCCGCGATCAGGACGTCCACGGTGACGGAGTTGCAGAAGGCGAAGCTGGAGAAGATGTGTCGGGAGACCTCGCGGTCAGTCGAGTTATCAGACATCAGGAAAGGGTGGAGTAATTCGGTGATCACCGCATGCACATTAGGAATTACGAGAAGGTTGGTATTGTCGAGGATCGGCAGAACCGTGTCGAGGGCTTCGAGAAGGCTGTGGTTTCGGCATCCCGGGGAGAGCGTGAGCACGATGTGGAAGATCGTGTCCACGCCGAACTCGATGGTGCGGGAGTGGAGCTGATGCAATGCTCGGAGTCGCCTCTGGAATTCACCGTCCTTCACTTGGCGGACTAGATTGCTGATGGTCGTATGATGGGATGGGGATTGGTTGACGAGGGAGAGATTTGCTAACTTGCTTATTGATTCTGCCAACTCTTGTTCCTGATCCATCTTTGGAGGAAGGAAATATGATGCTGGAACAATTGAAATAGAACCGACCCTTTTTTTTTATAGTATTGGAAAGTTGGGAGTAATTATATTAGGATTATTGTTGCATGAATAAAAAAGAAATTATGCTAGGATTATGATTTGAGATTTGAGAAAATAATCCGAATGAGAATACTAGTAACAGTATTAGTAGGGTTAACATAGAAAGATGCGATCTCTTACCATACTTTAGATTTTAGGGCTATTTGATATTATCTTTCTTTTAGATTAGATATTGTGATATTAATTTTATGTTAGATTAAAAGTTAAGAATATCTAATTTTATGTTAGATTAAAAGTTAAGAATAATATCTTCTGAAAGTATCGTGAAAGTGTCATTAATAAGTTTTGAAAATACTGTTAAAAATTTTTTAACGACACTTTCAGGAAGATATTTTCAACTTTTAATCTAATACGGGATAATATCAATATACATAATCTAAGAGGGGTAATATCAAATAGCCCTAATTTTATATACAGAAAATTACGTATAAAACATAATTTTTTTTTAAAATTATCTGTGGAGCATTGAAGTTTCAATTTTGAATATAAAATATTGAAATACAATTTTTAATTTTGAATATAAAATATTGAAATACAATTTTTTTAATGTCAGTTTAACAAGAAAATTAAAGAAAAAAATATGCTAGCAAGATATTAATTAACCGAAACAGATTCTCTTTTGATGTTTTTTTCCGATTGTTCAAAAACCTGAAAATCTTCCATTGGTACAGTTATTATTATTATTATTTAAATACTGACGTGGGTATTGATAGAGACAGTTTCGATTCTCCAGCCACCATATACAGTACAAGTTGAATTGATAGAAACAATTTGGATTCTCATTTGATTCTATGGTTGAGCCCCCTACCGTGACGTCTAGGTGGCAGAGAATTATAATCTTAAAAATGGATGAGAATTATCTCACCATTCAGATATTCCGATGTCATACATGAAAATATTTTGACCCATGTGATTCATATTTTGTTGCAGAACTTGGAAGAAAAAACTTGAACATCTTTAGATTGGATAAACAAGAACTAGAAATGATCACAACTGGACGAATAGAGTTTGGACAGTGCCGAATTTTAAATTTTGATACCTGATACTAACTCTAAAGATGGTGTCCTCAAAACTTAATATTTATATTATTATTTTTTTCATTGAGAATGATACAATAGTATTTTTCGACCAAAAATTCAAAAAATTAAACAATAAGCAAAATTTAATATCCCAAAGAATATATGTTATAATGAAATACTAATAAAACTGAATAAGTTCGAAACTAGAAAATGAAATTGATGTTCTAGACAAATAAATAAAAAGCTAATAATGTTTGAGATAATTCATAATGGTAATAATAAAAAAGAAAAAGAAAACTTAGGCCATCAAATGCTTCTTCAAGGCATCACATGTCACCATAAACTAAAACTAGTGTTATAAATTGGTTTTGCTGATTTCATTTATTTTCATCTAAACTATTTTATGAAGCATTATTGGATATTTCAACAACAATTTATTAATTTTTTTTATAAAGCTAACCTAATGGAAATGGGTCAATTCCAGTAAGTCTTTAGGAACAAAATTCATTCATAACTGTTGACACCGGTCACTAAATCGACTAGACAAGAATAACTATAGACATTAGACAAGAAAATATTTTTTCAATAAATTATAAATCAACCACAAATAGACAATAAACAATAATTTACATATAAAAAAAAAAATAATCAAAGAATTACCAGGAAAGGGAGAAAGGGTGGGACTGAGTAGTTCTTTTAGGAAGAAAAAAAGAACTCGGTAGACAGCTACATGAGTCTCTCTTAGAACAACATAAAAAAAAAACCTAAAAAATTATGTGTTCTGGTTCGGTGGCATTCCAATTTGGTGATTTTAATTCTAGCTTCTATTCTTGTCGAGATCCATCAATTATTATTTAGGCCAAAACTCAAAGGTCTGGAAGCAAAATTTTTGGACTTACATACAATAACTTTGGGCTTATTTTATTATATTCATTATAAAAATAATTTGGCGCCTCTCTAAAACTTTTGGCTCGAGACCAATGCCTCGTGGGCCTCATATTAAGTCTGACTTTGAGTCCGAAGACCATATCTTTTATTTCTGACTTCGAGTAGTGTTCGAATTTTTTGTTCCCGTCTCGGTTCAGGTTCAATTTTTTCACTCCCGTCATGTCCCCATTAAACAATGTATTCACTGTCTCCGTCTCCACTCCCATCCCGTTAACACTTTCGGTATCGAATTTTTTCGTTTTTTGTCCCGTTAATAATTTTTTCTGTATATTATACGCTTAAAAAATATTTTTTATTCCAAAAAAGATTTATAAGATAGGTTAATAAAACATGGTTTCCATAAAAAAATGTACTACTAGATAGAGAAAATGATACAATACAACAAAACGAGAATATTAATCATATTAGACGAATTAATTTATTAATTCTTTAATTGGATATTTCTGTTTATTAAATTAATTAGAGAAATTAATTTCTTAATTTCTTAATTAGATATTTTTGTTTATAAAATTATCTAGCTCATTTCATATTTAGAGTTGTATATAATTTGAATTGACTCAATCTTCATAGATTAAGTAATTAGCTAGATATAGAATATTTGAGAAATCTACTCAATTTTTATATATAGGTAATTAGCTAGATTTATAATATTTAAAAAATCTACATAATATCATGTTGTAAGTGTATATAAGTTAATCTTTATTTAATAAAATTAAGCCATCATTTTTTAATCTCAATATGTTATCCGAGTTCACTACTAGAAAAAGCGGGATTAGCGACGCATTTTAGCGACTCCAAGTAAAAACGTCGCTAAATTAGCGACTCCATAAAAAACGTCGCTAGACGTCGCTAAATGGCGACATTTAGCGACGTTTAGCGACTTTTATTAAGATTTTAAAAGATTAGTCGCTATAAGTTCAATTAAGGTCGCTAAACGTCGCTAATATATATGATTTAGCAACATTTAGCGTCGTAATTAGCGACGTATATATCAAAAATATTTAGCAACGTGTTTAGCGACGTCTTTGATGTCGCTAAATTTTATTTTAGCGACGTTTTTATTTGACGTCGCTAAACGTCGCTAAATTTTGGTTAATTAGGGCTCAGTTTTCTTTTCCCCCATCTGTCGAAAATTTTGAAAGTTTTCGATTTCCCCCGCCCCCCCTCTCCGGCGACCGGCTCTCCACGGCTGCGGCTACTCCGGCATCCCCCTCCTCCTCCTCGAGCTCTAGGTAATCTCTCTCTCTCTCCCTCTCTCTCTCTCTCTCTCTCACATGTGACACTGACACAACACACACTTGACAGACACGACACACGCACACAGACACGACACACGCACACAGACACTGACAGACACGCACGACACACACACACAGACACAGACACAGACGCAGACACACACACACACACACACACACACACACACACACACACACACACACACACACACAGACACTGACACTGACATAGGCACGACACACACACACACACACACACTGACACACACACAATATTTGATCTATTGGATGTGTCTATGTGAATTGAGGGTTGGTATCATGGTGGTGTGGTATATGGAGGATGTATCCTAGAGTATCTTGGTGTTGCACACCAAATGTTTGTGAATTGGACTAGTGGTTGTGTGTGTGTGTCTATTTATGCCTTAGAGTATCATATGATATGTATATATAAATTGGTGTATTATCTATTTGCATATGAGAGAGTGTATGCATATATAGGTGTATCTCGATATATATATAGATAGGTATATAGCTACTGTTATCTGTGTTGGTGTTCATAGTGTCTTCTAGATGTGCTTGATGTGGGAGAGGGTAGAAGAGTCGAGTTGTGTGTGGGTGTCACTACTGAACTATGAGGCTTCAGGAACTGAACTCAATTTAGTTTGGCCTAGTACATTAGGCAAGCTGGCAGTGTGTTGCAGTGGTGTCGGGTTGGCACTGTGAGAAGGGGATTGGTTCCTGTCATCTTCTGCAGTGGGAGAGTGTTGGTGCACACTTGAGCAGCATCAAACACATGCATGCTTGAGCAATGGCAAGGCAGCAACAAGCACTGCTGTGAGCCATGGCAGTAGCTAAGGGCAGTTGGAAACAACTAAGTGAAGGGGAGATTAAGCCACAGCAGCAGCAGCAGTGCAAAGTATCAGAGGCTGCAGACTTAGTTAGGGTCTGCAGGCATGTGTTTGGGTTAAGGTATAGACAAGTATCGGGTAGGTGTTCACCGGTCACTTGTTGCATGCCAATACAACCCTTAACTCAGGGATTTAATTGGCAAGAGTGATCAGTGCAATGCAGTTCAATTAGAGCACAAAAGTGCTGTGAAGTGAACTGATACTATGGTATCATGGAGGAGTGACTGCTATGGGTTGTAGTCCAGTGAGCAAGTATAAGGATGGAGTGCAAGGTGCCAGGCCAAGGGTAAGAGGCTCTTAGTGTGGATAGTAGAGTACTTAATTTCAAAGCAGAATATCCTAGTAGTCCAGTATCAAGTGGGAGTAACAAGTGATTGGGACCAAGGTATTATTGTGACATACATTTATGAGCTAAGATGTGAGTTGGGGTAAGGTAGGATATTAGTTAAGTTATACTAGTAGTATTTAGTATAGCTAATATTAACTAGTATACTTAGTAATAACTAGTATTAGCTAGGCATTAACTAGTATAAACTAGAATTCCTTAGTACGACCTAGAAGACATAGTGTAGCAAGGTATTAACCTAGTATTGACTAGTATAAACTAGTATGGATCTAGAAGTGGCTTAGAAACATCACCATGAACTAGTTAACCCTGTTTATCATTTCAAGGCCTCTTGGACTTTGATAAATGAAAGTATGTATTATATCAGTTATGAAATGAAAGTATTGCTTATTTTAGACTTTGATAAATGGTCAGTTGTTTTGAATGTTGCTTATTTTAGACTTTGATAAATGAAAGTATGTATTATATCAGTTATGATTTTTATAGTACGGTTAAGTTATGAAGTTAGGTGATAAACCACTGTATGTAATGATTTATATGATACATACTGTCATTTTTGCAGAAGTATCTAGAAATGGATATGAATTACTATCTGCGCCATCGTTCGTGGATGTACAACCGTCATCCTGATGACATGTGCGGTGTGCGGGATGAATTCATTGAGGGTGTACATCAGTTCCTGCAGTTCGCCAAGGCGTTTCCTCAGTACATGGATGGTACCAAAATTAAGTGTCCGTGTGTGAGATGTCGCAACATGAAATATCATCCAGAAGTGGAAGTTACATATCATTTATACTCGAAGGGCTTCACGCCGAATTACTATCAGTGGACCGCGCACGGAGAACTTGTATCTCTAGCATCAGAGTCGGAGCCCTATGTGGAGCCGTATATGGATGTTCACGACCACGATGCTTACGACGACGGGTTGGTGAACATGGTTTATGATGCGGCGGGGCCTAGTTTCAATCCGGACAATTATGATGCGGCGGGACCTAGTTTCAATTCCGACAATTATGATGCTGCTGAGGAGGCACCGAATGCCGATGCTGCAAAGTTTATGGAGTTGCGGGAGAATGCAAGGACTCCACTATATCCCGGTTGTGAGGATCATTCACCGTTGGAGGTGGTTACAAGATTATTGAGCATCAAGTTCGATTTTAATATGTCGCAAGAATGCTATAATTGACTGCTCGATTTGATTATAGAGATCTTGCCCGAGGGTGCACAGTTGCCTAAAGACTTCTATCGATCTAAGAGGATGGTGATATCGCTTTGGATGGGATACGAGAAAATCGATGCATGTCGCAACGGGTGCATATTGTACTACAAAGACGACAAGGATGAAGATGCGTGCAGATTCTGTGGTGCTGATCGCTACAAGGCCATTGTTAGAGGAAAGTCTGTCGGTACTGTAAATCCCCTCGATTTATTCTGTAGATAGTTAGGGTGAATTTGGAAAATTTTGTTTTTGATAGCAGATGTCGAGGTTTAGAGTGGAGATAATTTTATCTGGTATTTAATTCATTTAATTAAAATTCTTGGCGCGCCCTATCATAGTTTAATTATTCGGAGCCCAATATCAGCCCATAAATTCCACCGGACTTTTGTACTTTTGACTTGACTCACCAAATTAGGCACTGGACTTTTCGTCCCTCAAAAATCAGATTTTTGTTGTGCTCTAAATTAATTGCACAATTTTCCGAAACCGTAATCCATATTTAATTTCGTGTCGGACACCTGTGTCGTTATCCTAAATTTTGGGATACCAACTTAACCCGTTGAGCCGGACCAACTAAAGGGTCCAAGACTGACTCCACGCCCCCACCATTTTTGACCTTTGCGTCATTTCTAGATTTTGACCCCAAGTGCCCCCATTTAAATTAAAAGCGCGGGACACTTTAATTCTATTTAAATCGGGGATACAAATTTTACCTAATTCTATTTTAATCCTTAATTAATTCCGATGGCCATAAAATTAAACCCGTGCCTAACGCACAACACCCTCTCACCATAAAAATTACTAAACATAATTTTCTCCACAATTTTTGCGTCATTTTATTGTTCGTGCAATTTCCCGAATTTAAGGGACTAATTTGCAAATATGATAACATGTGTCAAAACCTCATTGATTTAAACCCAAATAAAGAAACCCCCTTAACCCTTGACCGGTTCAACACCCCTTGGAATGAATAAATTTTGTTCATAAGAAATCCTGGCCATTCATTCAAATGGAGAGCATCTCCACCACACACTCCACATCACAACTCCCTATAAAGTGTCTCTTCACTATACACTTCCCAACCAGCCCTAATCCCAAGGAGCCTAGAGAACTACCCCCTCTCTCTCTCCTCCCTCCATACACTCACAGCTGAATGAATTTCTTCTCCCATTCCTTTCTTTTTCTCTTTTTTTTCTTCTTCCTCTCCATTTCTCCTTTTCCATTTCTTAAACTCCCATCTCAGGCCAATTCCCCCCGGACAATCTTTCATCTCCGGCGATCGTTCACTACGAGCCATCCACCCTCCTCGAGGGTCTTTCGCGTCTCCCGCGCCTCTGGAAGAAAGTCCGGCACAGCAGGTATACACGTCGAGGGCCTCCGCGATCGCCGGGTGCGGCTCTCGGTGTCGACCGCCATCCAGTCTACGACCAGCCCAGCGAGGCCTTTGAGTGGCTCATCAAGGCCGCTGCCTCTGGCTTCACCTCGACCGAGCATCCACCAATCTCCCGTAGCATCCCACGACCGCCCTTCTCCGGCAGCTTCTCCATCTCGCCGGAGCCACCCCCGACTGCCACGAGCTCCATCCACCAGTACTGCCTCACCACGACTTCACATTTTTCGGCCACCCCTTTCCCGACAGCGTCGCCACGCCCCCGGCCTGCTGTACATTCACCGCCCCGACCAGTCTTCCCATCCCCGATGCTGCCTCGAGCAACTCCCTCTCCGGCAGCTGCCATGGCCACCTCCACCGTCTGTCATGGACACCACCACTCTCCGGCGTCTCCATTCACCCCCGGCCTGCTGTATTCACGCCGCACCGCCACTGCTCCGGCCGAACTGCTGCGTCGGCCAATCTTCCCGCGGCTAAGAACCACTCCTCCCCGGCAAGCTAGCCATCAGCCTCCTTAACCCAAGCCGGCCACATCCCGACGAGCAACACCCACACCACCACCATTGCCACCACCAACACCAACACACCATTCCACCACCACCCTAGCACCACCCCATGGCCAGGCTCCTCTCCGGTCGGCCAGCGTTGTTCCCACCACCATCATCATCATCATCAACATCATCACCACCATATTCACCTAACTCCGGCCATCCATGGTCCTCCGGCCAACATCAACCACCTCGCCGAGGTGAGACACTTCCCCCCTCTCTCTCAGATTTTGTGTAGATATATTATTTTATGTATTTTAGTTTAGGGTTGTTGAATACTTGCTTTTATAATTTAGCTAGTAATTAGGGTTTGGGGATTTCATTATTAAGGTTTACATGTGAAGATCAAATAAGTTAGGGTTTGAGAATTGGATCCGTGTTTAGGGTTTAATTCCATAAGTATAAAATGAAATTTATGGATATACATTAAATAGGAATTTGAGGATAATTGGATCTTCGTTTGGGGTTATATTCGTATTGGAAATTTTGGAGATAAAGTACATGGTTAGTAAATAAGGTTTCAAATGCTAGGTTGAGATGCTAGGGTTTCCAATTAATATATGCATTTTTATCATTGATAATGGGCAGAGTTAAATTGTTGACGATTAATACCATGATATGGAAATATGGATGGACATTGTGGAGCAGGTGATAGATTGTGAAAAGGGTGTAATACCAAACCGATAGTCATTGATTGGAGACTGAGAAATAGTAATGAATTAATCGAGGAGTAGTTTTAAGGTGAAATATTGATGGTTGTATATTCGAGGGTTTATTAAATAAATTGATAATTCATTTGAGGACGGGATACGTCAACGTGCATGAGGATGTCGGTAAAGACCCGGGGCAAAACCGAGGATTTGATCATGGTTTGAACTACTGAATATAGTGATGAATAGTGAGATCGAGGACATGTCTGAGGATAGTATACTGTGATTGATTGTATTAGATATAACCTACCTAGGTTAACCTTAGTCAACCCTCTAAATTAGTGTCCATGTGACTTGTAACTGAAATTGTAGCCTATGTTTAGACGTGTGTCACATCCCTGTTTGCCGTGTGATAGACTTTGATTCGGGTTTGTATCTCATCTCTAGGTACTACGGGACCTGAGGACTTGGACGTGGTATTGGGACCCCGTCATCAGCAGCTGCACGCAGGCAAGTGTACCTTGCCATCCTGTATTTCAGTTTACAGATATTTATTATTTTGTTATGTACATTGTGCACGTATTTATGTTGACGTTCGATGCCTCGCGGCCGGATCACAACCGGGTGCTGACGTTCGTTGTAACGTCTTAGAATAATTGTTAGATGCTTTGTAGTACCTCGATGCACGTACCTGAGTACATCGACACCCCAGGACACACTCATACACTGTGATCGTGCCAGATTCCTGTATCTTGATACTGACATCATGACCAGAGACTGGGATGACCTTAGGGTCGCGTCTGTTGAGTTATTTTCGTGTGTCGAGACTGTAGTTAGAGGTTCAGGTTCAACGCACAATAGTTGACCGCTTGGGAAGGGGAAGACAGTTACTAGACGTTTGGGTTCCTATGCACGCGCTTATATATGTATATGTAGTGATCCTGTATTCTAGAGTAGTGTATCACCCGTGTGTCTCTATGCTCGGAGCTACGGTATGCCCCGTGTGTCTCTGTGTTCGGAGCTACGGTTTTATTTTGGACAGCCCACGCGTCGAACAGTGTCTTTAAACTGTGTCACACTAGTTGGTTATGATAGAGTACCCTGTCGTGCACTTGTACTTTCTGTTTACTTGGCTTGCTGTATTTCTGTACCTTGTTACGTCCCTCTGAAGATCTGGTTCCCTGCCAGTTTTGCAGCATAGATTATTACGGAGCATTTGGAGTTGCTGTTGGAGTTGCATGTCTTGCGGGCATAGTACCAGGTACTCACATTATATCTATCGGCATTATGGTTATTGTTTATTTTATCTGCTGTTGTAGCCTAGTTTTTATAGACTCATACTTCTTCTCGAGTCTATTCGAGTTAGTATGTTATTGGACGGCCGACTCTAGCACATATAGCTCTTTCTTGTATACTGTTGTACATTGTGGATTGAGATATAGAGGTTTACATTTATGAGATATCTAGATAGTGCCCTTTTATATTACAGCTTATATGTATTCGAGTCAGAGCAGAGTCTGGTCGAATGCGTAGCTGGCGTGTCACGTGTTCCTGGTCCTACGTATTTTGGGACTGGGGCATGACATATTTTTGTGGTGGCCCATGCAGGTCCGATTTAAATCATCTTGGTCACCTGACTGTGCCAAGCGAGCCTGCAAATTAGGAATAGATGTTATGATTGGTGAATAGGATCTCAATCCATAATCGATTTTAAAACTCCTTGTATGTGATTATCGCCCTTGGACTTTCACTTTGCATTCGTTCAATCTTCGTCAATATCGCTATCCTTGTTTTTCGTCCCCTATTATTCGGGGAGATGAATACTTGTGACTGATGACTTCCCTCCAGAAGAAGATCGAAGACCAGACGATAGGAGATAGAATTCGTATACCTTTCTCGGAGAAGATTGTTATCTTATCAGGATAGATTGATGGGTTCTTTGGATTCTAGAACTAGTGTAGAAGGTTGGCAAGAGAGTTGGACCCAGTAGTACCCTACCCGTGCTTGAGGTAGCAGTGATCTTGGAAGTACTAAGAGCTGGAAGGATTGTTGATTATGACCTAGAATAATTTAGGGAAATGCATAGCCTGATGATGGAAACTAGTGGCTGTATATGATAGCAATACCAGGAATGACATTATGGACTAGAGGAGATAAAATTTCAAGCTCTCACTTGGAAGATGATGATCTAATACCAGAAATTTTAGTACGTGCTTGAGTGATACCATTATAGTACTATGCGACTTAGAGAGATAAATAACGGAAAGAAGAAACTCGAGGAATAATAATGTTAGGAAATTTTTTGAGGAAAAGAGAAATTATACTTTAGGCAAGGGAATTTTTTTTTGAGGATTGATGTTGGAAACAGAACGGGAGAAATTATTTTAAGGTTTAGTCTAGACTATGACCTATGAATGGATTGGTTGAGCCAATACCACGCGACGCGAGAGTTGTCGACGTGATTACATTAATTAGACCACCAGATTACCTGAGTTCCAGGGAGCCCGGGAGTATGGTGCTCATCTACTTTAGAGTCACACATTGCAGAAGGTGAACCAGTGTACCCCCGTATTATATCAGGGTTTGAGGATATGTTTCTAGAGAATCTTTCGGGCGTGCCACCTGACAGAAAGAGTGGTTAAAGAGTTGACTCCAAGAGCTGAGCCAGTTACTTTCCCGTCTTCTGAGTAGCACCGATAGAGTTGGTTGAGTTGAAGGTCCATCGTGGAGGATCTCTTAGACAAGGGTTTCGGTTGGGCTAGTGTTTTCCATGAGAAGCAACCATCTTATTGTACCAAAGAAGGACGGAACGGTACGTTGCATAACGATTATAGGGCATTAAATGCCGTAACGAATAAAGAACAAGTACCCTTGACGCGCATCGAAGATTAATTTGAATCAGCTAAGTGGCGCATATGTATTGTGAAGATCGATCTCAGATCCAGTTATCATCAGGTCAAGGTACGGAGAGAGGACATCCCGAAGACGGCCTTTCGGACGAAGTATGGCCACTATGAGTTTTTAGTCGTGCCGTTTGGTTTAACCAACGCGCCAGCAGTAAGTATGAGCCTAATGAACAGTATTTTCTACCAGTACTTAGATAAGATCGTGGTGATAATTATCGATGGCATATTGGTATGTTCCAAGAGTCAGGAGGAGCATGAGAGACATCTCAGGATCGTATTGGAGATGTTGAGACAGAAATGCAGTACGCCAAGCTCCGCAAATATGAGATATGTTCAGATGGAATAGATAGTCTACGCACCAGGACAGCTGAGAGTTCATGGGAAGGACTATCCGATGCATAGTCTAGAGCTAGCTGTAGTGATTTTGCACTAAAGCTATGGCGACACTACCCTTATAGAGAGCGTGTTGAGATTTATACAGAACACAAAGGTCTGAAGTATGCCTACACAAAGAAGGAGCTCAACATGGGACAGAGACACTGGCTGGAATTGATGACAGATTATGAAATCAAGTTGCAGTACCACCCTGGCAAGGCGAATGTAGCTTACTACTGGTCGCCAAATGTTAGAGGATTTTCAGGAACTCAGGATTGAGAATGTATTGCCAAGCATGGATGGACAGATGACCAGTCTCGAGGTTCATTGAGAGGATCAAGGCAGCATTGCCTACAGATGCAAGATTTTGACGTCTGCGAGAGAGAACAGAGGCCGGCATGCAGACATGACTCATGATTCATGAAGACGGAACATTGAGGTGTGGAGATCGACTATATGTTCCGAGTGGCGAGCTACGCCAAGAGTTGATGACCTAGGCTCATAACTCGATTTATTCCATTCATCCCGGGGGTACGAAGATGTACCAAGACTTGAGGCAACATTTCTGGTGGCATAGGATGAAGAGAGAAATTACAAGATTTGTGGCGAAGTATTTAATTTGTCAGCAAGTCAAGGCTGAACATCAGAGGACTGCAGGATTATTGCAACCACTTTCCATTCCCGAGTGGAAGTGGGAATACATTACCATGGACTTCGTCACAGGATTTCCGTGGAGCCCAAGCGGGAAGACTGCAGTTTTGGGTTGTCGTAGATAGACTCACCAAGTCTGCACATTTCTTGCCCTTCAGAGTTGGGCAGTCCACAGAGATATTAGCTGACATGTATATGAGGCAGATAGTACGAATACATAGAGTGCCTGTCAGCATCGTATCGGATCGTGATTCCAGATTTACGTCACATTTTTGGCGGAGTATGCAGAAGAGCCTAGGAACTCGCCACAAGTTCAGCACTGCATATCATCCACATACTGATGGACAGTCAGAGCGCACGATACAGACATTAGAGGATATGTTGAGAGCGTGCATGATTAATTTTGGAGGATCTTGGGAGGACCACCCACACCTGGTAGAATTCTTCTACAATAACAGTTACCAGGCCAGCATACAGATGGCATCTTATGAGGCACTGTACAGCAGGAAATATAGGTCGCCAGTTTGTTGGAGTATCGTGAGAGAGCGTCAGATATTTGGTCCAGAGTTGGTGACACAGACAGTGGAGAAGGTCAAGCAGATTCAGAGCCACCTGCGTGCGGCACAGGACAGACAGAAACATTGGGCAGATGCGCACCGCAGGCCATTGGAGTTCAAGGAGGGTGACCATGTGTTTTTGAGGATATCGCCTACTCATAGTACCATCAGATTCGGAGGCAGAGGCAAGCTGAGTCCGAGGTTCATTGGACCTTTTGACATCTTGGAACGAGTTGGCGAAGTGGCTTACCGTCTTACATTGCCTCCATCATTAGAGGGAGTGCATGACGTATTTCACGTATTGCAGCTGAGGAGATATATCGCAGACCCTAGCCACGTACTTGATCATTCGGAGATTACAGTAGGACCTAGTCTGTCTTACGTAGAGCAGCCAGTCGAGATCCTCGATCACAGCGAGAAGACTTTGAGAGGGCAGACGTTTCAACTTGTCAGAGTGGCATGGAAGCACCATTCACCAGGCGAGTCTACTTGGGAGCGCGATGATTCTATTTGGCAGCGGTTTTCGTACCTATTTGAGGAGCAAGGTACGAATTTACGTACGGCATTTGATTACTAGTTGTTTTAAAATTCTCTTAGTTATTATCGTGCTTTACTTTTAATTTCGGGGACAAAATTTTTCTATGTTGGGAAGAATATAAACCTCCTCGATTTATTCTGTAGATAGTTAGGGTAGATTTGGAAAATTTTGGTTTTGGTAGCAGATGTCGAGGTTTAGAGTGGAGATAATTTTATCTGGTATTTAATTTATTTAATTAAAAGCCTTGGCGCGCCCTATCATAGTTTAATTATTCGGAGCCCAATATCAGCCCATAAATTCCACCGGATATTTGTACTTCTGACTTGACTCGCCAAATTAGGCACTGGACTTTTCGTCCCTCAAAAATCAGATTTTCGTTGTGCTCTAAATTAATTGCACAAATTTTTGAAACCGTAATCCATATTTAATTCCGTGTCGGACACCTGTGTCGTTACCCTAAATTTTGGGATACTAAATTAACCCGTTGAGCCGGACCAACTAAAGGGTCCAAGACTGACTCCACGCCCCCACCATTTTTGACCTTTGCGTCATTTTTGGATTTTGACCCCAAGTGCCCCCATTTAAATTAAAAGCGCGGGACACTTTAATTCTATTTAAATCGGGGATACAAATTTTGCCTAATTCTATTTTAATCCTTAATTAATCCCGATGGCCATAAAATTAAACTCGTGCCTAACGCACAACACCCTCTCACCATGAAAATTATTAAACACAATTTTCTCCCTAATTTTTGCGTTATTTTATTGTTCGTGCAATTTCTCGAATTTAAGGGGCTAATTTGCAAATAGGGTAACATGTGTCAAAACCTAATTGATTTAAACCCAAATGAAGAAACCCCCTCAACCCTTGACCGGTTCAACACCCCTTGGAATGAATAAATTTTGTTCATAAGAAATCCTGGCTATTCATTCAAATGGAGAGCATCTCCACCACACACTCCACATCACAACTCCCTATAAAGTGTCTCTTTACTATACACTTCCCAACCAGCCCAAATCCCAAGGAGCCTAGAGAACTACCCCCTCTCTCTCTCCTCCCTCCATACACTCACAGCTGAATGAATTTCTTCTCCCATTCCTTTCTTCTTCTCTTTTTTTCTTCTTCCTCTCCATTTCTCCTTTTCCATTTCTTAAACTCCCATCTCAGGCCAATTCCCCCCGGCCAATCTTTCTTCTCCGACGGCCGTTCACCACGAGCCAGCCACCCTCCTCGAGGGTCTTCCGCATCTCCCGCGCCTCTGGAGGAAAGTCCGGCACAGCAGGTATACACGTCGAGGGCCTCCGCGATCGCCGTGTGCGGCTCTCGGTGTCGACCGCCATCCAGTCTACGACCAGCCCAGCGAGGCCTTTGAGTGGCTCATCAAGGCCGCTACCTCTGGCTTCACCTCGACCGAGCATCCACCAATCTCCCGCAGCATCCCATGACCGCCCTTCTCCGACAGCTTCTCCATCTCGCCGGAGCTACCCCCGACTGCCACGAGCTCCATCCACCAGTACTGCCTCACCACGACTTCACATTTTTCGACCACCCCTTTCCCGACAGCGTCGCCATGCCCTCGGCCTGTTGTATATTCACCGCCCCGACCAGTCTCCCCATCCCCGGTACTGCCTCGAGCAACTCCCTCTCCGGCAGCTGCCATGGCCACCTCCACCGTCTGTCATGGACACCACCACTCTCCGGCGTCACTATTCACCCCCGGCCTGTTGTATTCACGCCGCACCGCCACTGCTCCGGCCGAGCTGCTGCGTCGGCCAATCTTCCCGCGGCTAAGAACCACTCCTCCCCGGCAAGCTAGCCATCAGACTCCTTAACCCAAGCCGGCCACATCCCGGCGAGCAACACCCACACCACCACCATTGCCACCACCAACACCAACACACCGTTCCACCACCACCCTAGCACCACCCCACGGCCAGGCTCCTCTCCGGTCGGCCAGCGTTGTTCCCACCACCACCATCATCATCAACATCATCACCACCACGTTCACCTGACTCCGGCCATCCATGGTCCTCCGGCCAGCATCAACCACCTCGCCGAGGTGAGACACTTCCCCCCCTCTCTCTCAGATTTTGTGTAGATATATTATTTTATGTATTTTAGTTTAGGGTTGTTGAATACTTGCTTTTATAATTTAGCTAGTAATTAGGGTTTGGGGATTTCATTATTAAGGTTTACATGTGAAGATCAAATAAGTTAGGGTTTGAGAATTGGATCCGTGTTTAGGGTTTAATTCCATAAGTATAAAATGAAATTTATGGATATATATTAAGTAGGAATTTGAGGATAATTGGATCTTCGTTTGGGGTTATATTCGTATTGGGAATTTTGGAGATAAAGTACATGGTTAGTAAATAAGGTTTCAAATGCTAGGTTGAGATGTTAGGATTTCCAATTAATATATGCATTTTTATCATTGATAATGGGCAGAGTTAAATTCTTGACGATTAATACCATGATATGGAAATATGGATGGACATTGTGGAGCAGGTGATAGATTGTGAAAAGGGTGTAATACCAAACCGATAGTCATTGATTGGAGACTAAGAAATACTAATGAATTAATCGAGGAGTAGTTTTAAGGTGAAATGTTGGTGGTTGTATATTCGATGGTTTATTAAATAAATTGATAATTCATTTGAGGACGGGATACGTCAACGTGCATGAGGATGTCGGTAAAGACCCGGGGCAAAACCGAGGATTTGATCATGGTTTGAACTACTGAATATAGTGATGAATAGTGAGATCGAGGACATGTCTGAGGATAGTATACTGTGATTGATTGTATTAGATATAACCTACCTGGGTTAACCTTAGTCAACCCTCTAAATTAGTGTCCATGTGACTTGTAACTGAAATTGTAGCCTATGTTTAGACGTATGTCACATCCATGTTTACCGTGTGATAGACTTTGATTCGGGTTTGTATCTCATCTCTAGGTACTACGGGACCTGAGGACTTGGACGTGGTATCGGGACCCCGTCATCAGCAGCTGCACGCAGGCAAGTGTACCTTGCCATCCTGTATTTTAGTTTACAGATATTTATTATTTCGTTATGTACATTGTGCACGCATTTATGTTGACGTTCGATGCCTCGCGGCCGGATCACAACCGGGTGCTGACGTTCGTTGTAACGTCTTAGAATAATTGTTAGATGCTTTGTAGTACCTCGATGCACGTACCTGAGTACATCGACACCCCATGACACACTCATATACTGTGATCGTGCCAGATTCCTGTATCCTGATACTTATATCATGACCAGAGACTGGGATGACCTTAGGGTCGCGTCTGTTGAGTTATTTTCGTGTGTCGAGACTGTAGTTAGAGGTTCAGGTTCAACGCACAATCGTTGACCGCTTGGGAAGGAGAAGACAGTTACTAGACGTTTGGGCTCCTATGCACGCGCTTATATATGTATATGTAGTGATCCTGTATTCTAGAGTAGTGTATCACCCGTGTGTCTCTTTGCTCGGAGCTACGGTACGCCCCGTGTGTCTCTGTGTTCGGAGCTACGGTTTTATTTTGGACATCCCACGCATCAAACATTGTCTTTAAACTGTGTCACACTAGTTGGTTATGATAGAGTACCATGTCGTGCACTTGTACTTTCTGTTTACTTGGCTTGCTGTATTTCTGTACCTTGTTACGTCTCTCTGAGGATCTGGTTCCCTGTCAGTTTTGCAGCATAGATGATTACGGAGCATTTGGAGTTGCTGTTGGAGTTGCATGTCTTGCGGGCATAGTACCAGGTACTCTCATTATATCTACCGGCATTATGGTTATTGTTTATTTTATCTACTGTTGTAGCCTAGTTTTTATAGACTCATACTTCTTCTCGAGTCTATTCGAGTTAGTGTGTTATTCGGCGGCCGACTCTAGCACATATAGCTCTTTCTTGTATACTGTTGTACATTGTGGTTTGAGATATAGAGGTTTACATTTATGAGATATCTAGATAGTGCTCTTTTATATTACAGCTTATACGTATTCGAGTCAGAGCAGAGTCTGGTCGAATGCGTAGCTGGCGTGTCACGTATTCCTGGTCCTACGTATTTTGAGACTGGGGCGTGACATGTACAAGGAAGCCTACCGATTCGATGCCTACTTGCCTTTGACGTCGCGGTTGCAGCGGTTGTTTATGGTTAAGGAGACTGCAGAAAACATGAGTTGGCACAGGCAAAAATAGAACGAAGGAGTATTGGATCATCCATCCGATGGAGAAGCATGGAAGCACTTTGATTGAGAGTATCCACATTTTGTCGAGGAAGCACGTAATGTCAGATTGGGGCTCTCCTCTGACGGTTTTACCCCATTCGGACTTTTGGGCTCCCAGTATTCGTGTTGGCCTATGATCGTCACTTCGTACAATCTACCGCCTTGGATGTGCATGAAGACTCCGTATATGTTCTTAACCGTTATTATCCCGGGTCCGAACAATCCGAAGAGGAACATCGATGTGTATTTACAGCCTTTGATAGATGAGTTGAATCATCTGTGGGAAGTAGGTGCCAACACGTACGATGTTTCTAGAAAGCAGAATTTTCAGATGAGGGCAGCACTTATGTGGACCATCAACGACTTTTCGGCCTATGGAATGTTATCGGGATGGAGCACCCATGGTCGTCTCTCATGTCCGTATTGCATGGACCGTACTCAGGCTTTCCGTTTGAAACACGGAGGCAAACCGTGCTTCTTCGATTGTCATCGACAATTTTTGCCGAAGGATCATCCGTACCGGAGGAACCAGAATGCTTTTCGTGCGGGAGTTATGGAGAATGCCAATCCACCGCCAAGGTGGCCCGGATGTACGATATGGAAAGAGGTAAAATATTTACCAAGTGCTATCGAAGAGCCTGCTAAGGTGCAAGTATGACGGATTTGGTCGCACCCATAACTGGATGAAGAGGAGTATATTCTGGGATCTGCTATATTGGAGCACCAATCTGATCAGACATAACCTTGATGTCATGCATATCAAGAAGAATGTATTTGATAACATAATTAATACTGTAATGGAGGTAAAGGGGAAGACGAAAGATAATCCGAAGGCCAGGTTGGACTTAGAAGAAATATGTAGATGTCCTGCATTGCATTTGATAGAGGAGGGGAATAGAAAGTTAAAGCAACCTAAGTTAGTTTTTTCACTAGGGAAAGCGGATAAAGGTAGACTTTGTAGGTGGATTCAGGGTCTAAAGTTTCCAGACGGGTACGTGTCAAACTTTAGAAGATGCGTCAACCTCAAGGATAACAAACTGGTGGGTATGAAGAGCCACGATTGTCACATATTCATGGAGAGGTTAATTTCGATTGTATTTCGGGAATTCTTACCGCAGGTCGTTTGGGACCCATTGACAGAGCTGAGCATATTCTTCAGAGATCTTTGTTATACTAAGTTGCTCGTCGATCGTCTAGAAAAGCAAGAGAAGGACATTGCGGTAATACTATGTAAGCTCGAGAAGGTGTTTCCTCCTGGATTCTTCGACTCTATGGAGCATTTGCCAATTCATCTTTCCTATGAGGCACGTGTTGGTGGTCCTGTCGGTTATCGGTGGATGTACCCCTTCGAGCGACATCTGAATCACCTAAAGAGAAAGGTGAAAAATAAGGCACGGGTTGAGGGCTCTATTTGTGAAGCTTATGTTCTCGAGGAGATTACAAACTTTTGCTCGACGTATTTCAAACCGCATGTTGCTACTAATGGTACGAAAGCTCCGAGAAACGATGACGCATATCAGGAATCTAATGATGCAATACTCAAAGTATTCAATGCGTCCGAAAAGCCTTCAGAAAAAATGAAGAAGAGATATTTGAATGACGATGAGGTAAGGGCTGCTCAATTGTATATATTACTCAATTGCGACGAGGATGAAGTGGAGAAGCTAGAGGGGTAAGTAATTAATACGTCCACGTTTACATCATCTCAATGTAATAGTATAAGATACTATTATGCTACTAATCAGCAGTTGCTTCATTATTTTTCAGCACATATAATGATGAGTTGAGGTCGGTTAGACCCTACATAACAGACGAAGAAGTAGAACAAGATATGAGATGTCATTTTCCTTCTTGGTTGAGCGCATATGTAAGATGCTTGGTAATTACTTTTCATTTCTGCACTTGCAAAATAAATAACTTACTAGCGCTACTTTGGTATTTAGGTCGATCGTCTAATAACACCCGAGACTGAATCTATTAGAACTCTAGCCAAGGGACCAATTACTGCCGTAAAAATATGGCCAAGTTTCTGTGTGAATGGGTTCAGGTTCAAGTCAACAAATGCTCCTATCAGAGACAGCTTTCTGGATCTTGATTCCACGAAAAACAGTTGTTTGTGTATCAAATCTTCGAACTACAAAGACGTCTATCCGTGCAATAATTTTTTTGGCATCTTACAAGAGATTGTGGAGTTGACATATAATTATGGCACAGAATCTGCTAATATCGTGCTATTCAGGTGTGAATGGTTCGATCCTATTCAAGATCAAGGTTGGAAAATTGACAAGCATGGCCTTGTGGATATAAACTACAAGCGTAGATATCAAGGCTACGAACCATTTGTCCTATCAAGTCAGGCTCAGCTCGTGTACTTCATAATTTATCCTAGACGGGGGACAGCGAGGTCGGATTGGTGGGCAGTATGCAAGACTAAAGCTAGAAATACCTTTGACATTGACGAAATAGCTTATCAGGAGGACGATCTACCTCTTGTAACAAATATTGTAGATGTGGACTCAACGAAAGTTACTCATTACACGATTAATAATGTAGAAGATGTATAATTATCCGAAGAGGAAGACGAAGTAGATGAAAGTGAAGACGAGAAAGAGGAAGAGGAGGACGAGGAAGGCGAACAAGATGAATTTTCTGAAAATGATTGAAAATAAAATATATTGCATGTAGAATGTAACTATATTTTCACTATAGAATGTAGATCAAGGTTGGAAAATTGACGAAGTAGATGTACCCATTAACGAATATATGTATTATATTTTGACTGTAGAATGCTTTGAGATATGCATCACATTTCGACTGTAGAATGTACTATATATTTGTGTTTCTCTATATTCATCATATGTTGTTATCAGATATGACAGGATGACGCAGAGGATTCGGCAGATCCCGAGGTAGACAGAGTGCTCCTCCGGTACTGCCTACTGTTGGTTCCGGATCATCGTCGCCCAGTACTCCAGTATATCGATCACTCACATCTCCGACTGTTGGGACGAGTAGTTCCAGGCGTGATAGTACACCCTCGTCCAGCGTTCCTCCTGTTGACGGAACCATGGGGACAAATGAGCATGTCGAGGAGGTCGTGCCCACGTTGTCCCAGCATCAGCAAGATCCTCTATGCGCACCTCCGGAGGAGACGAGGACAGAGATTTGGGCCGACGGTACAAAGTAAGTCAATTAGATAGTTTAGTATAATATATATCGTGTATTTCTTTATTCATCGTATATTGACTTTTTCAGTATTCTAAATTATTATCTCTGTATAGATATCGTCCATCGTCGGTTCAGAGACGCCTGGGCCAATTTATGAGGAACAACTACGGTGGCCCTTGGATCAACTACTCTGAGGCTCCGGAGGAGAGAAATGCATTCTGGTTTGCGCACTTCCAGGTAAAAGTATATTAAATAAATTCTCTAATTTATGCATATTATATAGCTTATCCGTGATGCTAACTTACTAAATTATTTATTGTAGCAAACGTATTTTTATCCTCCGCACCGGACCGAGTTGATCGAGCGGCTCTTTCCTACCGTTGCCGCCAAGCTTATCCGAGATGCTCTGGATAACCAGAAGGCTCATGATCGTGCTGGAAAACCGATCCAAGGTTGGATCCCGCCTGAGCAGTGGACTGCGATGAGGGCTAGATTCGACGATCCGAGCTACAAGAAAAGGTCTGAGAAGGCCAAGACGGCTAGGCGGAATGCTGCCAAGTGGTGTGGTGGCTTGATTCCGATGACAAAATATTTTCGTCATTTGGTATATTTTTTCTTTTAAAATATATTATTTTAATGTAAGTACCATAAAATGGTACTTGGAAAAAATGTTTAAGTTTAGTAATAAATAATATATTTTTAACAGGTACAGAGGGGTGAGGATGCAAACATGGTGACCTATTCTTGGCCACCCATCGCAAGGACGAAAATCTCATTGATGAGAGGGCCTCGCAGACCTATGTAAGTATTACTTTACTTTGTGTTAATTTTAATATAACTTAGGCAATTATCGAGTTTCCAAACCTTTTAGGCCGAGTATCTTAGGCTGCGTGAGCGGGCGACTGCTAGTGCACCTATACCTGGAGAGGCTGGTACTTCGTGGCAGCCCGCTCCAGCTCCGTCGACGGACGACTTGTGGGTGACCGCAGCTGGTGGTCTCCAGAGGGGTACGTACTACGGTACGGGCTCCTATGACGCCCTGGTTGTGACGCAGTCATCTAGGGCCTCCCCGACAGCTGCGCATTCCACACAGCCCTCGCAGTCGCAGCCCTCGCAGTCGTCAGCCAGAGTCCAGGAGGCCGTCAAGGAGGCCGTTGACCATCAGATTGTGTCTTTTCGTGACGAGTTGCTGCGAAGGATGGAGGAGCAGCCCCGGTCCCAACCGCAGGCGGACGATCCGATGCTCATCGCACGATTCGATATGCTCGACCGCAGCATGACGGAGCTCCGGAATTTGATAAATGATATTAGAGCCTCCAATGACCGCAACATCATGGATCTGCAGGCGTCACAGCTATCAATGGGCGAGAGGCTGGCGATGATGCAGGATTCAATGGTTCATAGCAGTACGAGGCTGTTATCTACCATGGATTCTTACAACCAGTGACTCGCAGACTTGGAGCGGACACGGCCTCATGGTGCGCCTACATCGACACAGACTCCACCGACGTCACTGCCTTCTCCATCGACATCGGTGTCGATTCCACGAGACGAGTATGAGCAGTTCTTATCCTTCAAGCGCGCCGGTGGTCAGCCTCCTGCAGATCCGCAGTAGTATAGTTAGTTACTGGATATTTTTATTTTTATTATTATTTAGGATGCGATTGTATGGATATAAATTTGCCATATTCTTTACGTTTACGATGAGATTTGCTGGATGCTTCATTTTCTTCAAATTTTATTATATTATTCATATTTTGGTTTACAACTGATGACTGATACTTGGCCTGTATTTACCCAGTGCAATAAAATTTTCTCCCTTGGTGCTGCTACTGTGTTCTTTATTCAATTATTTCTACTACCATCATATACCTGATAATGAACCCAAGGGGGTTGGTAAACCCAGAAATGTAATTCAGTAATTTTTTTATTTTTTTTGAAAATTAGCGACGTTTTTAGCGACGTTCATTTACGTCGCTAATTAGCGATGCTGTTATACGTCGCTAAATACGTCGCTAACGACGTCGCTAAAATCGTCGTAAAATGCTGACATGGCAGTATTGCCAGGTCATTAAAGACGTCGGTGTAACGTCGCTACATAAGTCGCTAATTAGCGACGTTTAGCGACTTTAATAAACGTCGCTATTTAGTGACGCGGCATCGCTAAACGTCGCTAAATTTAGCGACACATTAAAGTCGCTAAAAAACGTCGGCATAGCGACGTTTAGCGACATTTTTTGTTTTAGCGACTTGGTTTTTCCGACTGCTTTAAAACGTCGCTAATTACGTCGCTAACCCAACTTAGCGACGTTTTTTTGGTTATTTAGCGACGTTTTTAGACGTCGCTAATTTGACTTTTTCTGGTAGTGGTTGTGCTCATGACATCTTTCCTCCACTCTCTCTCTCTCTCTCTCTCTCTCTCTCTCTCATAATGGCTTCTGAAAACACCTTTTCGTCTTCCAACGCTTCTCGTGATGATCGACCACCACCACGTCCATATCTTGGGTATTGTCAAGGATGTGGTACTTAAAGACACAGTGTCAAGCGATGTTTCCTTTTTGACTTGTCACTGTCCAATTATCATTGACTCCATCTGCAACAAGTTCACAAGCGCCAAGTTATGCTTCCACATGGCAACCGCGTACACACTCTACATCGGATGCAGTACCGGCCCTGAGTTCATGGGAGGCCTAGACGAACTTTCAAAATGGGGCCCTCATATACAATTTAAAAAAATTAAAACAAAAGTAAATTGAAAAAATGCTGTCCTAAGATTTGAACCTAGGAGAACTCAATGTACAAGTCTAACATAATAACCACCACGTGACTATTGTTTTGTGTTCAAAGAGGCTCATATACATACTAGTTCTATTATATATATATAATAACCACTACGTCACTATTGTTTTGTGTTCAAAGAGACTCATATATATATATATATATATATATATATATATAACGCTTGCACATCGAGAAATTATCCGATGGGGCGATCCCGATGGCGATTTTGGTGCAATCTCCAGGTGACCTAAACTTCCTCGAAGCTCAGGGATTCTCCGATGTCTACTCCAGCTTCCTCCTCAAGTTCAGCAGTTAGCGGTAGTCCCAACTCTTCCTCTAGTCTGACCAAAAAGACAAAAATGTGGGTTTGTAGCCAACAAGGATGGATCGATTGTTACAAAATCAGCGATGCCAAGGTCGTATGTGAGTGATCTGAAACCTAAAGAAGTAGCTCTACCTCCATTGAATATTGATGGAGCTAAGCTCCCTCCCCCAACAATTAAGGGAAGGACATCGTCGTCAAGATCTCAGAGGCGGTGTCTGAACAATTCTCAGAGGAATTCAAGAGCAACTTAATAGGGCGGATCCTTCTTCCCAAAGGGTCTAAATCGATTTCTATTGATGCTTTGTACAAATTTCTCACAACGCTTTGGAAAATTTCGAGTGAATAGAAATTGGTGCCAATTGGGAAGGGATATTTCTACATTCACTTCGCCACAGTTGAGGAGATGTAGGGGGGGGGGGGGGGGGGGGGGGGGGGGGGGACAGGGAGGCACATTTAGGGTTCTTTCCTGGAAACCCGATTTCAATTCTAATCCAACACGGTCTACCAAAGCTCAAGTCTGGATAAAAATACATAGCCTTAGCCAGGATTACTGGCATCCACATATCTTAATGGAGATAGCTAGGGATTGGGAATACCTTTACAGTTAGATTATGCCACTCGCACCAGAAAGTTTGGGCAATTTGCCAGGGTTCTGGTTGAAGTCGACATGGCTGACACTCTCCCATCGTCAATTTGGGTGGAAAAGGAAAAAGCTAGGCATGGTTTTTATGTGGAGGTTACTTATGATAACCTACCACAGTACTGCATTAGATGCGTTACCATTGGGCACACGTTATCAAACGGCAGGTTTAACAATCGGGGAGAACAACAGGCAGTCAACCAAACAGTTTGAAACATAGTGGTGCTGCTCCTACCTCTGCTAGTCAACAAGCTAAGGTAACTGGGAAATTATGAGAAAGCAATGTGGTGGTTACGGACAAGAGGCCAGTGGTGAGGGATGGGAGGGTTTCTACTGCAGAAACTTTAAAGAAAGACAAGGTATTAGGAGAAGCTGGGTATCTAGGGAAGAAGGCAGCTTGAATACAGTTGATACAGGAAATAAGTTTGCAGTTTTAGAAAAGTTCGCTGATATGGAGTCTAACACTGTCTTGGTGCCAATGATAGATCAAGGGGAAGCTACACAAACGTTTGGTGGTGACAAAGAGGAGGTACATGAGGTGACACAAACAGAGGAAGACAATACTACGAAGACAGACACTTGCAAAGATAATGAATTGCAGGAGCATAATAGTAAGGGTAAGGTGGGGGAAGAAGAAAATGTTACAACCAATACTCCTACTGATACAGCTGATACTCTCATTAATACAAAAGGAGAAGAAGTTACACAAGCAGCTGGTGGTGACAGAGGGGTTCGAGGAGGGGCCACAAACATATGAGGGCAATATTATGAAGATGGACACTTGTAAAGATAATGAATTACAGAGTGTTGTGAATCTGCAGGAGCATCAAAATAAGGGCCAGGTGAGGGAACATGTGAAAGATACAACTACCACTGATACAGCTAATACTCTCACTAATAAAACTAGGCAGGAAGCAACATGCCCACAGGGCCAACACACTGAAGCTAAGAAGGGGAAGAAGCATGTAGCATTGCCTTCAAATATAGTGGGGGAAGTCACTGCAGTACGAGAGTGTGATATGGTAGATGTCAGTGATCAAGATAAACAGTCCAAGTCAAATTGGATAAGCCACCACATATCATTAGGGAGAAAAAATGGACATAGTTGCTACAAAGGCCTTAAACCCTTACAACACGAAGGGAAATAGTAATCTCCAAACATCCTAATGAAAATGCTTTTCTGGAATGCTAGGGGATTGGCCATTGGCCAATATGGAAAATATTGGAAAAAGACGAACATGTAATTAATTGCAACTAATGAGAAGGGACTCCTTAATCCAACTCTCAGGGTCATTACTGAAGGTAGTTTTGTAGCCAATTATAATATTTCGATCCACTCGGTGACTGACCAAATGGTTAATGTGAGTGGGGTATTTGCATGGACGATGGTATACATATCCTTTATATATGCATCCACCTCATACGTTGTAAGAAAAAGGCTATGGACTAGCTTAATGCATTTCAAAAGTACAAGCTCAGGCCCTCGGGCGCTCATGGGCGATTTCAACGCTGTGCTGGGGGCTCATGGGTGTTAGGGAGGAAACCCCCCTCTCCAGAATTGCTTGTGATGAATTCAAGGAGTCATTGGATACTTGCGAGCTCATCAATGTGACTACTCAAGCCAATTTTTACACATGGACTAAATCTACTACCTCTTCTCCTGGCATTACTATAAATAGTGAAACCTCCAGACCCTGATGGCAACGTCAAAATAGGAGCAGACGTCAACCTCTTCTTCAATTCCTCAAAAGCAACCTGGCAATCCTCTGTCCAAACAAACTCTACATCCTTCCTGGTGAGTCTGATCATCGGCTCGGCAATCCTCGAAAAATCTTGCACAAACTTCCTGTAGTAGCCTGCCAATCCCAAAAAACTCCTGATCTCTGCTACTAAACTCAGAGTCTTCCAAGACTCCACTGCTGCGATCTTCTTCGGATCCACTGAAATTTCATCACAAGTCACAACATGTCCCAAGAACTCCACATTGTCCAGGAAGAACTCACACTTGGACAGCTTTCCGTACAGCTTCTCCTTCCTCAGCACATCCAACACAATCTGCAAATGCTCCTCGTGCTCCTCCAGTGTTTTCGATATATGAGTATGTCATCAATGAACACCACCACGAACTTGTCAAGGTACTGATGGAACACCTTGTTCATCAAATTTATAAATACCGCCGGGGCATTAGTCAACCCAAACAGCATCACCATAAACTCATACTGACCATACCGAGTCCTAAAAGTAGTCTTCGGTATGTCCTCCGGCTTTACTTTCACCTGGTGGTAGTCTGATCTCAAGTCTATCTTAAAAAATACCTTGGCACTACTCAACTGATTGAACATGTCATCAATCCGTGACAAAGGGTATTTATTTTTGATAGTGAGATCATCCAATGCCCTGTAATCAATGCACATACGCACTGATCCATCCTTCTTCCGTATAAACAATACTGGGGCTCCCTACGGTGAAGAACTCGATATGATAAACCCCTTATCCTGCAATTCGTCCACCTGCTTCTTCAACTTGACCAGCTCGCTGTTGTTTACTCTATAGACATATTGTGAAATTGGTTCTGCACCTGGCACTAAGTCTATAGAGAATTCAACATCTCGATCTGGCGGCAATCCTGGCAATTCTTCAGCAAACACATCCAAGAACTCTGCTATCAACGGATGCGGTAACTCCTTATCTTCCACCATATCTCCACAGATAATGCCTCCTCCCTACTCTGCAGCTCCTCTAGCAAACTTAAACTCTGGCTCGCCTGGCAGACCAAACAAAACTCTAACTCCTCTGCAATCTATACTAGCATGATGCCTACTTAACCAATCCATCCCGATTACAATATCGTAGCTCGAAAGTGGCATTACAAGTAGACACGCACTTAGCTCCCTGCCTCCCAGAGTAACTCTTCGATCCTTATAAATATCATTAACCAGGATAATGCCTTCCCTGATCATGATCTTGCAAGTCCTAAGCAAAGACTCAGCTACCAAACAATGCTTCAAAGCAAAAGTATCACCACCCCATTTCCAGAGCCGGGTATTTTTTTTAATTTGGTTAAATATGTATTATTTATAATTAATTGTATTTATATTTTAATTAATGATTGTATTATATATTTATTTATTTTTTTAGGATTTTGGCTAGCCTGGACCCATGTCATACCCTAGTGGACCCATGTCCGACCCAGCCCACACCCCTGTGAGACTTATTTTTGGGTTTAGAATATTTATTATATTTTTAGTGGATTAGTTGGAGAGATTTGGAGTTAGTTTGAGTGCTTTTGGAACCCGAAACCCAAAACCGAGTTACGGTAGGGCATTTTGGACATTTGCCAACTTGTGGAACCCTTTATTAGGCATGGTCGGCCCCTATTCCAGCCCCACACCCGAGAGCATCAGCAGCCCACTCTTCTTCTTCTTCTTCTTCTTCTTCTTCTTCTTCTCCGCTACTTCTTTCTTCTTCCATTCTTCTTCCCAAGTTCAAGTAAGTACCCTATTTCTTTTCTTTCTTCTTCTATTCTCCATGGTTGCTAACCCTAACCCTATATTCTTTCCCAACCTAGGTGGGTAGAGCTCAGATTTGGTGTTGGAGCTAGATTTGGGAGCTTTGAAGCTTGGTGTGGTAGATTTGGAGCATTTTGGAGACTTTGGCTTGGGATTCCAACTCCCAAGAGGTAAATCCTAATTTTCTCCCTTGTAATTACTTTTATTTAGTGTAATTAATAGTTTAGAACCTTCCTAGACCCTTAGGCTACCCGTGGGAGGAAGTTGGAACTAGTTTGGTTGTGTTTAGAGACTTTGACATTAGGTTTTGTGTCAATTTCGGGTGGAATCCAAATTTGGCCCAATTTTGGGTGATGTCCTAGGTTAGAAGGACCTAGGTAGACGTTGTCGGGTGTCTTGAGGGTGAGTGCGTGTCTCTGTTTGGACACGGAAAGTCGTGTCGCGAAGAAACGGGCATTTCGGGCGAATTTGGGGTTTTCGTCGTCGCCGATTCTAAGTGTGTGCGCGTTTTCGTCATAGACCTAGAATCGACGCGGTAGTATTTTTTCTAGGTTCTAAACATCGTTTAGGACCCGTGGATAAATTTAGGGCCGATTCCGAGTTGGTTTGGTGTACGTTTCAGGAGATTTTCCGAACCGCACACCGCGCGTTCGTCGAAATGACCGAACGACCATTTCAGCGTGGTTTTATAGTTTCGGGCTTGTGCGCGCATTGGGTTAGCATCGGGGAGTGTGTTCTAGAATTCTCAGACTATATTTTATATATTTATAGGTGTTTGTGCGTGTCGGGATCGTTGGGCGCGCGTTGGTGGGCGTTGTGCATTGTGTGTTGTGTGTGTGTTGTGTTATGTGTATATATGTATATGTATAATATATTTGTGTGTGTGTTCCTATATATATATATATATATTTATATATGTGTGTATTTTATGTTTGTGTGAGTGTGTGAGAGTGTGTGTGTGAGGGTGTGTGAGAGTGAGAGTGTGAGTGAGTGTATATATATATGTTTGAGTGTGAGTGTGTATATGTATATATATATATATAGATATGTGTGTATATATATATAGATGTGTGTTTATATATATATATATATATATATATAGATATATGTATGTGCTTGTATGTGTGTGTGTGTATTTATATGTTAGTGTTTGTGCGTGTATAAATATATATGTTAGTGTGTGTGTGTGTGTAGATATATAAATATATAGAGTGTGTGTGTATATATATATATGGTTGTATATATATATATATATATATATATATATATATATATATATATATATATATATATATGTATATATATGTGTGTCTGTATGTGGTTGTGTGTGTGTGTGAGAGTGAGAGGGGGTGGACTGAACAGCAGCAGCAGCAGGCAGCATGAACAGCAGCAGCAGCAGCATTCAGCATTTAAAAAGCAGCATTCAGCATTTAAAAAGCAGCAGCACTCAGCATTTTAAAAGCAGCCTTCAGCATTTAAAAAGGAGCAGCAGCAGCAGCATTTAAAAAGCAGCAGCAGCAACAGCAATGAAAAGCAGCAGCAGCAGCAGAATAAGCAGCAGCAGCAATAAAAAGCAGTAGCAGCAGCAGCAGCAGGGTAAGCAGCAGCAACAGCTAGCAGCGAGCGAGGGAGAGAGTGATATGTATAGATATATATATATATCTATAGTTAGATAGATAAATAAGTTAGATAAATATATAGATAGATGGTTAGATAGATACTAGATAAATAGGTAGTTAGTTAGATTGATAGATATTAGATAGGTAATAGATAGATAATAGATTGATTGATAGTTAGATAGATAACTATATAGATAGATAAATATATAGATAGGTATCTATGGTTTGATACATAAATAGTTAGATAGCTAGATAATTAGATAACTAGATAAATAGATAGACACATAGATAGATAGCTAGATGGATAGATAGATGTTAGATAGATGGATACATAGATAAATAAATAGATAGATAGTTGATAGATAGGTAAATATGTATTAGATAGATAGATACATGAATAGGTAGATAGATATCTAGGTAAATGGATATCTATATAGATAGTTATATAGTTAGATAGGTAAATATCTAAGGTATAGATATATATATACCTATAGCTATATATATATATCTATAGATATCTAGAGAGAGAGAGAGATAGATTTATAAATAGATATATACATAGCTATATATATATATATATATATATATATATATATATATATATATATATATATATATATATATATATATATATATGTAGGTAAGGTAAGGTATATATGTATAGGTAAGGTAAGATACATAAGGTATGTGTATTTGTGTATATATGTAGATACCTAGGTATATGCATATATGTATTAGATATCTATATTTTAGCCTAGATTATAGCTAGACATATATGTTTATGCATAGTTAGTTAGCTAGAGGGGTAGTAGGGTTGAGTTTAGAGTGGTATCTCAATACCTTTCGAGCGGAGGTTTTGAGCGTTTGCCTAGGTTTGAGTTTAGAGATAGATTTTTATGCTTATGTGTATATATTTATGCATGCTAGCATAGGTTTTAGCGGGTTTAGGCGGGGTGCGTGGCCTAGGGCGAGGTATCGGATACCGAGGGTATCCCGGTATCTCAAGGAGGCGAGTTTGAGGGTTTATTAGCTTAATGAGCTCGGTTTGACCTAGAATTTCAGGAGCACCCTAGTTTGACCTAGACTTGACCGTAGTTGACTCGGTTGACCGCCAAAGTCAACTTTTGACCTAATTTTGACCCAGAGTTGACTTTTTGACCCAGATTTCACCGGTTTGACCCGTTTGACCTAGAACGACCCTAGAAGCCTATTTTTTTTAGTTATTTTATATCTGTTTAACTCATTAGAACCCTGTTTAACCTTGCTTTTTGCATTAGGTCCTTGCAACACCGGTTCGGATCGCTAGTTGCTCAGGACGTCAAGCGAGTACATTCTCTGATAGTTTTCATTATCTGATAATTATTATGATTCAGCTTCTAGTATAGTATCATCTGATTATTCTGGCACAACACGGGATACTGACTGATATTTCTGGATTCATTTACTTACGACACGTATATTTCATATTTCTGGCCTCTATTCTGGAATCACTACTGGCATCACCTACAGGCATCACTCATGTTTCATGCTGGACTTATCTTGATTTACGTATCGGGTCTTGGATTCACTTGTATTAGTTGGGGCAGGGAAATACTCGAGTAGACATGTAAACATTCCCATCTGGAATTATCAGGAATCACTCCCTCTGGTCTAATCTGGAATGATAGCAGCCGCGCACCCAGTGCGCGGTGAGCCGTACTTACCCCTAGCCGTTTACATGTCGAAACAAGTATTTCAAAGACACCGAGTTCATTCTTTATAGTCTGGACTCTCTTGCATTCTTGTTGGTCTTACTTACATATTTCTGGACTTGACTCACTACATGTATTTCATGCTGGACTCACTACACGTTCATGTGCATGGACTTGATCTTAGCTTAGATTTCCTGTATCTTGCAGTTATTACTATCTTATTTCTGATATCCATGCATCTTTACCTTTATGCACCAGTGATTTATATATTTCTTGTTTCATACTTGTTTCATTCTTCTTGCTACTTGCTATAACTGTTTTATAGTTTTTATCATTTAAATGGAACTGCTGTTAGAGATGTACTTGCTCCAGTCCTGACTGGACATATTTTTCAGAGTATCCGGAGGAGTGGTGTCCGACGTTTTATGGACCTGAGCCTGTCGATGGTGCAGACAGGGACCTTCTAGCTTAGGGGTGATTTCCGGGTTGGTAGCCGGGATCACTAAGACCTTGTTGTTGTTTTTATTAGCTTTTAGCACCAGATTTGTCTCCGGTTTTGGATTGAGACCTTTTATTATATATTATTTGGATGATGTATTATTATTATTGATGTTGTGGTTGTTGTTATAGTTGTAGTTGTTGTTGGTTAGACTTTGGAGTTGTTAGTCTTCTTTGTTATCTTATCGTGCTTAGATTCGTGATTGAGTACTTGAGATTATCATTATGATATTGCTCCTTCGTTTGAAGTTGAGACCTTGACAGGTTTATATATTGATTGCGTGAGATTGTTAGTTAGATAGTTGACCTAGACAACGTTCTACCGCCGATGCTGCGACGTAGGTTGGACGTACCCACGACTCATGCCCGATTTTTCGGGTGCGGGTCGTGACACGTTTTTGGTGGCGACCCCATGCAGGTCTCGATTCGCAATTAGTGCGATGTCATGGTGGTACAACAATTTAGTTGTACTGCTGCGAGCCTGCTATAGGATCTAGGATCTAGGATGAGGTTGTACTCAATCACGACTAGGAACAATTTTAATCTAATTATTCTGAATTTGCTTCTTTTGAAATATTACTGTCCTTCTTTGATGATATCGTATCTTGCGCCATATTGACTTCTTTTGATCTGTGTTCAGGATACCTCCGAAGACACGATCCCATCGTACCGTTCCAGCAGTTGCCACCGAGAGGTCTGCTACCTCTCGTCCAGCTCGTATTCAGGCAGCTGCTACCGCTCCACTCACCACTCCTGCGGTTGAGGGAGCATCTGCTTCTCTCGGGGATCCTCCTTCACCTGTCGATCCGAGGACTATCCCAGTCGTTCCGGTGGTTCCTCCACCACTTCCTGCTCCAGTAGATGCCGCGCAGTTGTTTGCGTTCTTCAGGAAGATGATGGATGCGCAACACCGTCAGGTGGATGTGATGAGGCTGGGTATTGAGAACGCCCACCAGGTGGCCATGACGGCAGTGGATAGGGTGGCACAGATTCAGCCACATGCAGATCAGGCACAGTATCCGAGGCCAGGTAGTATCATTGACTTTCAGAGGATGCGGCCCAAGGAGTTCCGTGGTACAGAAGGGATCCTGTACGCGGATGACTGGATAGAGCAGATTGAGGGGATCTTCAGGCTGGCACAGATTCCAGATAGCATGCAGATAGAGGCAGCGCGCAGTCAGATGTTCGACCTCGCCTTGACATGGTATCGCACAAATACGAGGATTGCGGCACCAGAGCTTACTTGGGAGGCTTTCAAGAGACTTTTCAAGGAGAAGTTTTTCCCAGATGTGGCACTCAGTGCTTTGGAGAGCCAGTTTGAGGCACTCGTCCAAGGGAGCATGACGGTGGACGAGTATGCAGCGGAGTTCTACCGTCTGGGCAGATTCGTAGAGGGCTTGAGTGAGGCAGCTAAGGCGAGAAAGTTTCGTAAGGGCTTGGTCATGGCGGTCAAGTCTTTGACTAGGAGCGACTGCGAGGCGACTTTCGAGCAGATAGTAGGAGATGCTCAGAGAGCAGAGGATGACTTGGAGCTCAAGTCCAAGAGAGGCAGGGATGATTCAGGCAGTGCGAGTGGCAGTACGGGACCAGCTAAGCGTCCCTATGTACAGAAGTCAGCGCAGCAGGGTCAGGATCAGAGGGTGCCCACTTGTGCCTACTGCAGGAAGACATGACACACTTTGGGATGTTTGTAGGAGGAGGCTGAAGGTGTGTTTGTTCTGTGGATCCGCTGCTCACCAGATGTGAGATTGCCCCACTACACCTCCATTGGGTGGAGCACAGGATCGGAGAGTTGGAGCTAGGCCACCTGTGGCACAGCATCATGCCCCGCACCAGCAGAGGGATACACCCCAGCAGGCAGGGCTTATGTGTTGACGGTCGAGGAGGCCGATGCAACGGGTGTCGGGTTAGCAGGTCTGTCTCTTTGTTCTTCTTCCTGTCCTTTTCCATTCCTTGTGGTGTGCTTCATTAGTACCTGTTAGACTTTCTTTGTGCTGTGGTAGATAGTATAGTGACCCTGATTAAGACTGTGATAACACGACCAGTAGGACCCTGATCTTGTATGTTGTTTAGGTAGAATTTTGGACTGTGATTGTTGGGGGTTTGACCTAGAGGGAGTGCGATTGACTTTAAATTTTGAGGACGAAATTTTTTAAGGAGGATATGCTTGTCACCACCCCATTTCCAGAGCCGGGTATTTTTTTTAGTTTGGTTAAATATGTATTATTTATAATTAATTATATTTATATTTTAATTAATGATTGTATTATATTTTTATTTATTTTTTTAGGATTTTGGCTAGCCTGGACCCATGTCAGACCCTAGTGGACCCATGTCCGACCCAGCCCACACCCCTATGAGACTTATTTTTGGGTTTAGAATATTTATTATATTTTTAGTGGGTTAGTTGGAGAGATTTGGAATTAGTTTGAGTGCTTTTGGAACCCGAAACCAAAAACCGAGTTACGGGAGGGCATTTTGGACATTTGCCAACTTGTGGAACCCTTTATTAGGCATGGTCGGCCCCTATTCCAGCCCCACACCCGAGAGCATCAGCAGCCCACTCTTCTTCTTCTTCTTCTTCACTTCTTCTTCTTCTTCTTCTTCTTCTTCTTCACTACTTCTTTCTTCTTCCATTCTTCTTCCCAAGTTCAAGTAAGTACCCTATTTCTTTTCTTTCTTCTTCTATTCTCCATGGTTGCTAACCCTAACCCTACATTCTTCCCCAACCTAGGTGGGTAGAGCTTAAATTTGATGTTAGAGCTAGATTTGGGAGCTTGGAAGCTTGGTGTGGTAGATTTGGAGCATTTTTGAGACTTTGGCTTGGGATTCCAACTCCCAAGAGGTAAACCCTAATTTTTTCCCTTGTAATTACTTTTATATAGTGTAATTAATAGTTTAGAACCTTCCTAGACCCTTAGGCTACCCGTGGAAGGAAGTTGGAACTAGTTTGGTTGTGTTTAGAGACTTTGACATTAGGTTTTGTGTCAATTTCGGGTGGAATCTGAATTTGGCCCAATTTTGGGCTCTAGATTAGACGGACCTAGGTAGACGTTTTCGGGTGTCTTGAGGGTGAGTGCGTGTCTCCGTTCGGACACGGAAAGTCGTGTCGCGAAGAAACGGGCATTTCGGGCGAATTTAGGGTTTTCGTCATCGCCGATTCTAAGTGTGTGCGCGTTTTCGCCACAGACCTAGAATCAATACGGTAGTATTTTTTCTAGGATCTAGACATCGTTTAGGACCCGTGGATAAATTTTGGGTCGATTCCGAGTTGGTTTGGTGTGCGTTTCAGAAGGTTTTTCGAACCGCACACCACGTGTTCGTCGAAATGACCGAACGGCCATTTCAGCGTGGTTTTCTAGTTTTGGGCTTGTGCGCGCGTTGGGTTAGCATCAGGGAGTGTGTTCTAGAATTCTCGGGCTATATTTTATATATTTATAGGTGTTTGTGCATGTCGGGATCGTTGGACGCGCGTTGGTGGGCGTTGTGCATTGTGTGTTGTGTGTTGTGTTATGTGTATATATGTATATGTATATATATATATTTGTGTGTGTGTTCCTATATATATATATATATATATATATATATATATATGTGTATTTTTATGTTTGTGTGAGTGTGTTAGTGTGTGTTTGTGAGAGTGTGTGCTAGTGTGTGTGAGAGTGTGTGTGTGAGGGTGTGTGAGAGTGAGAGTGTGTGAGTGAGTGTATATATATGTGTTTGAGTGTGAGTGTGTATATGTATATATATATATAGATATATGTGTGTATATATATATAGATATATGTATGTGCTTGTATGTGTGTGTGTGTGTATTTATATGTTAGTGTTTGTGCGTGTATAAATATATATGTTAGTGTGTGTGTGTGTGTGTGTGTGTGTAGATATATAAATATATAGAGTGTGTGTGTATATATATATGGTTGTATATATATATATAGATATATGTATATATATGTGTGTCTGTATGTGGTTGTGTGTGTGTGTGAGAGTGAGAGGGGGGTGGACTGAACAGCAGCAGCAGGCAGCATGAACAGCAGCAGCAGGCAGCATAAACAGCAGCAGCAGCAGCATTCAGCATTTAAAAAGCAGCATTTAGCATTTAAAAAGCAGTAGCATTCAGCATTTTAAAAGCAGCCTTCAGCATTTAAAAAGCAGCAGCAGCAGCATTTAAAAAGCAGCAGCAGCAACAGCAATGAAAAGCAGCAGCAGCAGCAGCAGTTTTAAGCAGCAACAGCAGCAGGGTAAGCAGCAGCAACAACTAGCAGCGAGCGAGGGAGAGAGTGATATGTATAGATATATATATATCTATAGTTAGATAGATAAATATATAGATAGATGGTTAGATAGATACTAGATAAATAGGTAGTTAGTTAGATTGATAGATATTAGATAGGTAGTAGATAGATAATAGATTGATTGATAGTTAGATAGATAACTAGATAGATAGATAAATAGATAGATAGGTATCTATGGTTTGATACATAAATAGTTAGATAGCTAGATAATTAGATAACTAGATAAATAGATAGATACATAGATATATAGCTAGATGGATAGATAGATGTTAGATAGATGGATACATAGATAAATAAATAGATAGATAGTTGATAGATAGGTAAATAGGTATTAGATAGATAGATACATGAATACGTAGATAGATATCTAGGTAAATGGATATCTATATAGATAGTTATATAGTTAGATAGGTAAATATCTAAGGTATAGATATATATATACCTATAGCTATATATATATCTATAGATATCTAGAGAGAGAGATAGATAGATTTATAAATAGATATATACATAGCTAGATAGATAGTTAGATATCTAGATATATATATATATATATATATATATATATATATATATATATATATATATATATATATATATATATATATATATATATATATGTAGGTAAGGTAAGGTATATATGTATAGGTAAGGTAAGATACATAAGGTATGTGTATTTGTGTATATATGTAGATACCTAGGTATATGCATATATGTATTAGATATCTATATTTAGCCTAGATTATAGCTAGACATATATGTTTATGCATAGTTAGTTAGCTAGAGGGGTAGTAGGGTTGAGTTTAGAGCAGTATCTCAATACCTTGAGATACCTAGGTATCTCAATACCTTGAGATATCCAAGGTAATGAGTTTCGAGCGGGGTTTTTGAGCGTTTGCCTAGGTTTGAGTTTAGAGATAGGTTTTTATGCTTATGTGTATATATTTATGCGTGCTAGCATAGGTTTTAGCTGGTTTAGGCGGGGTACGTGGCCTAGGGCGAGGTATCGGATACCGAGGGTATCTCGGTATCTCAAGGAGGCGAGTTTGAGGGTTTATTAGCTTAATGAGCTCGGTTTGACCTAGAATTTCAGGAGCACCCTAGTTTGACCTAGACTTGACCGTAGTTGACTCGGTTGACCGCCAAAGTCAACTTTTGACCTAGTTTTGATCCAGAGTTGACTTTTTGTTAGTTATTTTATATCTGTTTAACTCATTAGAATCCTGTTTAACCTTGCTTTTCGTATTAGGTCCTTGCGACACCGGTTCGTATCGCCAGTTGCTCAGGACGCCAGGCGAGTATATTCTCTGATAGTTTTCATTATCTGATAATTATTATGATTCAGCTTCTAGTATAATATCATCTGATTATTCTGACACAACACGGGACACTGACTGATATTTCTGGATTCATTTACTTGCGACACGTATATTTCATGTTTCTGGCCTCTATTCTGGAATCACTACTGGCATCACCTACAGGCATCACTCATGTTTCAGGTTGGACTCATCTTGATTTACGTGTTGGGTCTTGGATTCACTTATATTAGTCGGGTCGGGAAAATACTCGAGTAGACATGTAAACATTTCCATCTGTAATCATCATGAATCACTCCCTCTGGTCTAATCTGGAATGATAGCAGCCGCGCACCCAGTGCGCGGTGAGCCGTACTTACCCGTAGCCGTTTATATGTCGAAACAAGTATTTCAAAGACACCGAGTTCATTCTTTATAGTCTGGACTCTCTTGCATTCTTGTTGGTCTCACTTACATGTTTCTGGACTTGACTCACTACATGTATTTCATGCTGGACTCACTACACGTTCATGTGCACGGACTTGATCTTAGCTTAGATTTCCTATATCTTGCAGTTATTACTATCTTGTTTCTGATATCCATGCATCTTTACCTTTATGCACTAGTGATTTATATATTTTTTGTTTCATACTTGCTTCATTCTTCTTGCTACTTGCTATACCTGTTTTATAGTTTTTATCATTTAAATGGAACTGCTGTTAGAGATGTACTTGCTCCAGTCCTGACTGGACATATTTTTCAGAGTATCCGGAGGAGTGGTGTCCGACGTTTTATGGACCTGAGCCTGTCGATGGTGCAGAAAGGGACCCTCTAGCTTAGGGATGATTTTCGGGTTGGTAGTCGGGATCACTAAGACCTTATTGTTGTTTTTATTAGCTTTTAGCACCGAATTTGTCTCCGGTTTTGGATTGAGACCTTGTATTGTATATTATTTGGATGATGTATTATTATTATTGATGTTGTGGTTGTTGTTGTAGTTGTTGTTGGTTAGACTTTGGAGTTGTTAGTCTTCTTTGTTATCTTATCGTGCTTAGATTCGTGATTGAGTACTTGAGATTATCATTATGATATTGCTCCTCCGTTTGAAGTTGAGACCTTGACATATTTATATATTGATTGCTTGAGATTGTTAGTTAGATAGTTGACCTAGACAGCGTTCTACCGCCGATGCTGCGGGGTAGGCTGGATGTACCCATGACTCATGCCCGATTTTTCGGGTGCGGGTCGTGACAAAAAGAAACAAATATAAATCTGTAGGAAGCACTACTATCAAACAAAGCTAAAGGTAAAATGGAATCAAGAAGAACAGAACTTGAGATGACATCTCCGGTGGGCTCGACCTCCTCGACTGTTATAGCGTACGCTCGTCCCTGACATGCACCTCCCTGATGTTGGAGCTGGGCATAACCCTGTTGCTGGGACGGAAGCGGCGGTCCCCTCGGCTGTATTGTAGGTGGTCTCGCCTGTGTCCTCGGAGGTGGAGATGCTCCTTGAACTGTACGACGAGGATTGGAAGGACACTCTCGCAGCTGATGCCCTTCGGTACCATAATACAAACAAACTCCTAACCTCTTCCTACAAACTTCTCAGATATGGCCGGGCTTCTTGCAGAAGTGGCAGAAAGCCTGCTGTAACCGTCTCTGATGCTGTGGTGCCTGGTGAAATGATACCCTAGCTAGAGTCTGGTGCTGCTGCGGCTACTAAAAAGTCTTGGACTGAAAATAAGGACGCTTAGCAGTCACTGTGCTGCTGTTTGCCCCCAGAAAAGAATCGCGATCTCTCTTGGGCTTCAAACCCAACTCCCGCTCAACCTTGCGTGCCTCCGCAAGTATCTCCGATTAGGTCTCATAAAAAGACGGAATGAGGATCTTCACTTCCCAATTTAGATCCTCGTGAAAACAAATAGCTCGAACCTCCGGCTCCCTTACCAAATACTCCGCAAATCGGCTCAACCTGTAGAACTCTGCAGCGTATTCCCCCACAGACATACTCCCCTGAATGAGGCTCTCAAACTGCCTCCCCAAGTCTAGCATGTCTGCCTGAGCGAAGAACTTCTTCTTGAAGAGGTCCTTGAACACCTCCCAAGACTGTCCTACGTTAACAAGAATCGGCTCATTCCTGAACCAAGTGCGGATGACGTCGAACAGCTGAAGTCCTACTGCCTCAACCTTCAGATCCTCAAAAAGACGGGACACCCTCTTGAGAAGCTCAATGTCCTTGTGTAAACCCCCTCACCAAAAATTAGGTTTACCGGGCTTATATAGTGGAATTAGGGCTAGTTTGAACCAATTAGAATTTAGAACATGATATTTGATTTAACTGTACATTAAGTTATCGTGTAGCGCACCTTACCGTTGTTTCATTAATGGAAGCACTACACTAGCCATTGTCGTCCAACTAATTTCACAACCATGTCCTAGACATGACCACCATCTATCCTGACCCTTGTATGACTTATAATATTGGTTCCTTGTGCTACACTTTAGTCGCACAATAAGCGTCGCGGACGTATTTATCTAATTTTAAATAAATCCTGACTTTGTACCCTTGTGTGCTCCAATCGAAATTGGAGACATAATCTTGACCGATTTGTACCACCCAAATTTTATTAATATTCTACACTGTATCTTCTATGCCCCAGACACTTGTGTCCAACCTAATTCTATTCCGAGGTACTCCAAATTAATTTCAGAACATCGTGCGCATTCAATTAAATTAATTAAATCTAATTTCTGACTTGGTATAATTTTCTCGATTGTTGGGGACTTTTATGCAAAACGTATCGAGATGCCCCCACCATCAGACAATACGTGAAGAAACCCAACTTTCCCCTTCACCGAATTTTTTTTCATAATTTTCGAAATGTACAACGCGCACATCGTCCCCCATCTAAATTCTATCCTTGCATTTAATTAATTCAAATTATAGCCCTCCCAAACATTCCACCAGGAGTCCAAGGCCCAACCCAAAAGGGGATGTTGACCAAAGTCAACCTTTTCTAGGTCAAACCAATTTCTACATGTATAAATATTCTTTTCCTTATTTCTTTCCTTTTCTATTTTTTTTCCTAAACCTAAAGTTCCAAGCCGACCTACTCCTTTTGTTTTTCCCTACTCATCTCCTTCCCCAAACTGACCGGAGCTCATCCCTGACACCGGAGCCCGCCGGCCGCTGCACTCGTCGGCCTTCTCTCCCCGACGACTCGACCGTTGTCCCTGCCTCCTCCTCCATTTCCTTTCTCCTTTCAGCCAGCCGACCGGAGACTCAAGGCCGCCGCCGGACTCGACACCGTCCGCGAGTCCCGCTGGCCTCGACCACTATACCTGAAGCCTTCACCGCTGCACCTCCCAGTCCTCCACCCGCGCCGCTTGAACTCCGCTGTACCGACGCCGGTCATCGTCCCCGACCCGCCATCAATCACCCGACTGAACGCCACCCCTCTTCCTCATTCGACTGGCCGGAGCAACCCCTCCGCCCGAGCAGACTTTACCCCGACCAACATCTCATCCTCGTCTCCTTCCTCCAGCCGAGCTCGTCTCACCGGAGCTGACTTTCCCCCGACCACTTGAGGCCTCCACCACACCACCAACACCTCCCACCTCGCCACGGCCGTGAGACGCTGCACCCGTCGGCCTTCGACCGACTGAACGCCCCCGTCTCTCCTCGATCTCAACCGTGCACGATCACCTCGTCAACCCCCTCCCCTTCGACGTACCTGAACACGCCACCGTCGCTGCCATTAAACGCCATCAATTCTGACATCCCGAGCCGGCCATCCCCCTCGTCACCACGCCTATATGACCGAAAACCACGGGCCGTCAACCCCGCTGCTCACCATTGTCTCTTTCCACCTCATCCCATGTTCCCTGTCCTCCTCCTCCTTCTGGTCGGACACCCACTGGCCGGAGTTCCTCCTCACCAACACGCTTTACCATCATCATCATATTACAATCACCATTATCATCACCCCCCACCATTGCTTTTAATACCCTTACACATCATCATCCACGTCATCAACCCAGTCATCACTATCATCCTCGTCCACCATAGCCATCGTCGTTATCATCGTCATCACCATCGCCATCGTCACCGACATCGTCACCATCCCCTTCATAATGATCGTCAACATTATCCTCATTCCCATCATCATCATCACTGTCGTCATCATCATTGCCCTAATCACCCTCGTCATCGTCGACATCATGGACCCCTCACCCTTGCCAGACAACCGTAGCAGATATCCTCGATTTTCGTACCTGTGCACACTGCCCCGGAGACCTGTTGGATTATCTGCACGACTTCAGGAACAGATTATTGGTGCTACGCAGCCGCTTGCCAGGCAAGTATACCTTGCCTTTGTTATACTGTTTAAATTCTGTACATTAGATGCATGTTTATTATCTTAAATTGTGCGCGTCCGAGAGAGACTCGGGTGCAGTCAACGGATGCGTTGACGTTAGGATAGTGTCTGACCTAGTGTCTAGTGGACCCACCTAAAGTTTGGAGTTATTGGTATGACTCCCAGGCCTTGACACACTTTCGTACACGTGTTATGAGTCTCATGTAGGGCACGGTCCTGCTTATGTGGTTGGCCACCTGTACGTGTAGGCGTGCGACAGATAGGGAATAACTGCTAATAGTGATGCATGTTAGAAGACTTAGCAGTTATTGATAGGCGGAGCATAGACTAGCGTGGTACGATGGTCCCATCCTTGTCCTTGTTGGTTGTAAGGATTGGGCTACTGTTCTAGCGATAGACTATGAGCCAGAGTTACGACGCTGAGGCGTAGTAGCTGACGCGTATTGTGAATACAACATGCTTAGATCATTGGACGGGGAGGACGACTAGTAGGCATATGGGACACCCCATTTCCTTTACACTGATGCCACACTCGACGGAGTGATATGGACGATATATACTACACTGATGCAACGTTCTACAGAGCGATATGGACGTTATTACTGAGCGCCCTCCTATGGGGGCATATGTGGCATATACTAGCCAGTTGTCACAATTGGTGAATTACGTCAGCATATGTCAAGCCTGTACTTTCCTATATACTCGAGTTGTCCTCAAAGTGCATTTCACTTAGATGGTTAGGTCACCCTTGAGTTTTCACAGTATTTACTTTATGGCATGTGTTTAAGTATCTTGTTATGTCCCTCTGAGAACATGGTTCTCTGCCAGGTGTATCTGTTCTTGAGTGTTCGCAGGAGCGCAGATCCGGACTTGCTACGTATATTGCGATGAGGACTTCCCTTCGAGCTCGGGATTGGTAGTTGATGTTCTTATATTGTAATCATTTTGTCTATTCTTTATCCTAGTCCGGTAGTGGATTTGTTTCCATCCGACTACCATTATTAGATACTTTACATTGAGATCTAGTATAGGTATTGGTTATTCATTTATATACGATTTCTTTGGATGAGATTTAGTTATGCCTGTGACGTACGAGTTTACCACTAGTGAATTGTTATTCATTTTACAGCGTACGTGTGATATGGGTTCCATATATTGGAGTGCCATATTCATACGGCTGGCATGCTTACGTATCCTGGTCCTACGTATTTTAGGACTGGGGCGTGACATATTTTTAGTGGTGGCCCATGCAGGTCAGAGCATATTGTCTCGGTTACGTTACTGTACCGAGCAAGCCTGCAAATAGGATTAGAGTATAGGATCTCATCCACATTTGACTATGACTCATCTTCTTTCCAATCCATTCTACTTGAACGAATGCATCCTGCTTGATTCATGTGCATCCCTGATAGTTCCTTGAGTGTATCCTTCTTCTAGAATATAGAAGTCCCTATTGTTAGATAATAAGTAGGGTTACCCTCCTATTAAGAGTAACTAGAACCCTGACACGACACTAAGTTTAGAATATTTAGTAAACCCTAGTACCCTTATCTAAAGAATGGCTTACCATTATTCCTTGACATAATTACGAATGACTTAAGAGTAGTGTAGGCACTACTAGAGCTAATTAGATATTTGACCCTAATGTTTGACCCTAGTATTAAGGAGCCAATAGAAATCTGAGATCGAATGTAGGGACGGAACCTAATGTGCATAGTGAGATAATGTTAGGATATAGATCCTTATCTTGATATTAGCAGACAGTACCTCAGGAAGCTCAGAGCAACGAGTATGACATTTCCCGTGGTCACACCTCAAATACGAAGATTTGCTCACCACCTTTCCCTTAGGAAACCATGATATTATCTTGAGCCCCTCTATTTTAATTTCATATCTTGTCCACCTGCAACCTTAATGTTTGCTAATTACGTGACGATTAAATTATGATTCTTCTCCTCTCCATCTTTTAACTCATGCCACTTGACTCCTCGGATTGAAGGCCAAGTGATCTTATCTATATAGTTTGTTAGGGTTATAGGTTGGTAACTTGAACTTTGAATTTTGTGCGTGCTAGTTAGAATTTGATAGTTTGAGTTGTTCCCTTTAGATTGTGATATGATTATTCTTAGTTTTAAATCGCGTAATTCGTATTCGTAACTCGATACGAGTTGTATTTCCCTTTCCTCTTAAAGGTCATTAATTCTTCCATTCTTACTAATGACATCTGTATTCTATGAGCTATATGATTAAGACTTAAGGTGGCCATTACTTACATGATACAATAGGAGACCCTAATAAGTACTAAGACCCGTTCCTCGCATAGCCCAATAAGAATTTTACTTTATTTACCAGAACTTTATTAATTTGTAGGATCCCTTAAGATTGTCACAGTATTAGTTAATTACTTTTAAGTTGGATAGTATGCCTCACAACCTAGTGTAATTGTAGTATAATTGAATAAAATTAACTATATGCTTGCATAAGACAATAGTATTTATTCTGATGGTAGAACTTAGAGGCCCATACCCCTATTTTTGTCGACTAGCAGCTTAGATAAGGTATTAGTGCTACAATTATAGGGATTGTAGAATCTTAATTTGGTATCTTGTTTGGTTTGTGAACTTAAAATTATTTTATAATTTCTCTCATCATAATCTAGCGTGCTTATATTTTTTACTACCTCGACTTTTGCTGCTGTTACAGCCTAGTTTTGCAAGCTCAGTCTTTTATCAAGCTTGTTCGTGACATATGTATTATTGGACGCGTACACTAATATATTTCAGAATCAGAGTACTACGGTCTGATCAACCATAGTGCGCTTGGTTCGCCCTTCGCATAACTATTTTAAGTGGATTGAGATATATAGTGATTAGTAGACGAAATATACTTGCCCTCTAGATATGTCTGAGCATATCGTATTGATTACAAAACTGTACCGATGCAAGGATGTGAATAGGAGTTACCCAAAATAGGATTTCAATCCACAACTGCCTTGACAATTTCCATTGAATTCTTTAAACGCCTTGATCCCTATGCTTCTAAATCTATTACCTCACCCTTGAACTCATCATTATTGTTTTCCGTCTTCCCTTATTTCAGAAAGACGAAACCTCGTGCCTAGCATAATTTGTTACACAGATAGCATTAGATATACCCTATAGGCCAATTACATTATTTGATGATTATTTTGTAACCAAGGGTATATCACATGTAATATATTTGGGGTTAAAACTTTTTAAGGATTGAGTAACATGATTAAGAAAAATTGAGGAATGAGATTTCTTAAATGTAAGAGCCTTATGTGATAGATGAGTAAACTCTAAGTTGGGTAGCAGTTGCATTTATCAGCTGGAGAGGAATTTTTTTGTGATCGAGCAAAATCTGATTGAAAGGTTCAAGTCATTTTAAAATTTTAAAATTTTGGACGAATAAGTAAGATGATGAAGATCAATGAATTTCAAATTTTTAGCACGTGAATTGAGTTTTGAGAGTTGGGGACTGAATCATCGATCTAAAATCTCGAGGAAAATAAAATAGAACTATAAATATGAACTTGGTCGAACTGAATTCCAAATGCGATGATTTGAGTTCAGAATTAAATTTTGAGTGCTGGATCACCTACTGGAAATATTGAGGATGTAAATTAAAAGTGAAATCGAAAGAGTATGGAATTCATAAGTTGAAAATGAAAATAATAAATTGATTATAATTGCTTTCTAGAGGATATTATGATAGTTGAGATTTCGAGATAAATTTTGAATCGGGGTGTCATATAAATTTGAATTAGATGGGATAGGAATTAATTAATTAGAAAATCGAGAAGATAGTGTAATATGTTGAAGTTGATCTAAACAAGGGTTAATCAAATTTAAAGGGATTGCGATGGAGTTGAATAAATCTTAAATTTTTGGAAGAAATCACGATTGACTTGCCTGATGCACACATGTGAAGGATTTAAACCAAATTATGCCCTATTTTAATTTCGAGGACAAAATTACTTTTAAGTTGGGTAGATTGTAAATCCCCTCATCAAAAATTAGGTTTACCGGGCTTATATAGTGGAATTAGGGCTAGTTTGAACCAATTAGAATTTAGAACATGATATTTGATTTAACTGTACATTAAGTTATCGTGTAGCGCACCTTACCGTTGCTTCATTAATGGGAGCACTACACTAGCCATTGTCGTCCAACTAATTTCACAACCATGTCCTAGACATGACCACCATCTATCCTGACCCTTGTATGACTTATAATATTGGTTCCTTGTGCTACACTTTAGTCGCACAATAAGCGTCGCGGACGTATTTATTTAATTTTAAATAAATCCTGACTTTGTACCCTTGTGTGCTCCAATCAAAATTGGAGACATAATCTTGACCGATTTGTACCACCCAAATTTTATTAATATTCTACACTGTATCTTCTATGCCCCAGACACTTGTGTCCGACCTAATTCTATTCCGAGGTACTCCAAATTAATTCCAGAATATCGTGCGCATTCAATTAAATTAATTAAATCTAATTTCTGACTTGGTATAATTTTCTCGATTGTTGGGGACTTTTATGCAAAACGTATCGAGATGCCCCCACCATCAGACAATACGTGAAGAAACCCAACTTTCTCCTTCACCGGAAATTTTTCCATAATTTTCGGAATGTACAACGCGCACATCGTCCCCCATCTAAATTCTATCCTTGCATTTAATTAATTCAAATTATAGCCCTCCCAAACATTCCACCAGGAGTCCAAGGCCCAACCCAAAAGGGGATGTTGACCAAAGTCAACCTTTCCTAGGTCAAACCAATTTCTACAAGTATAAATATTTTTTTCCTTATTTCTTTCCTTTTCTATTTTTTTTCCTAAACCTAAAGTTCCCAGCCGACCTACTACTTTTGTTTTTCCCTACTCATCTCCTTCCCCAAATCGATCGGAGCTCATCCCTGACACCGGAGCCCGCCGGCCGCTGCACTCGTCGGCCTTCTCTCCCCGACGACTCGACCGTTGTCCCTACCTCCTCCTCTATTTCCTTTCTCCTTTCAGCCAGCCGACCGGAGACTCAAGGCCGCCGCCGGACTCGACACCGTCCGCGAGTCCCGCTGGCCTCGACCACCATACCTGAAGCCTTCACCGCTGCACCTCCCAGTCCTCCACCCGCGCCGCTTGAACTCCGCTGCACCGACGCCGGTCATCGTCCCCGACCTGCCATCAATCACCCGACTGAACGCCACCCCTCTTCCTCCTTCGACTGGCCGGAGCAACCCCTCCACCCGAGCAGACTTCACCCCGACCAATATCTCATCCTCGTCTCCTTCCTCCAGTCGAGCTTGTCTCACCGGAGCTGACTTTCCCCGACCACTTGAGGCCTCCACCACACCACCAACACCTCCCACCTCGCCACGGCCGTGAGATGCTGCACCCGTCGGCCTTCGACCGACTGAACGCCCCCGTCTTTCCTCGATCTCAACCGTGCACGATCACCTCGTCAACCCCCTCCCCTTCGACGTACCTGAACACGCCACCGTCGCTGCCATTAAACGCCATCAACTCCGACATCCCGAGCCGGCCATCCCCCTCGTCACCACGCCTATATGACCAAAAACCACGGGCCGTCAACCCCGCTGCTCACCATTGTCTCTTTCCACCTCATCCCATGTTCCCTGTCCTCCTTCTCCTTCTGGTCGGACACCCACTGGCCGGAGTTCCTCCTCACCAACACGCTTTACCATCATCATCACATTACAATCACCATTATCATCACCCCCACCATTGCTTTTAACACCCTTACACATCATCATCCACGTCATCAACCCAGTCATCACTATCATCCTCGTCCACCATAGCTATCGTCGTTATCATCGTCATCACCATCGCCATCGTCACCGACATCGTCACCGACATCGTCACCATCCCCTTCATAATGATCGTCAATATTATCCTCATTCCCATCATCATCATCATTGTCGTCATCATCATTGCCCTAATCACCCTCGTCATCGTCGACATCATGGACCCCTCACCCTTGCCAAACAACCGTAGCAGACATCCTCGATTTTCGTACCTGTGCATACTGCCCCGGAGACCTGTTGGATTATCTGCACGACTTCAGGAACAGATTATTGGTGCTACGCAGCCGCTTGCCAGGCAAGTATACCTTGCCTTTGTTATACTGTTTAAATTCTGTACATTAGATGCATGTTTATTATCTTAAATTATGCGCGTCCGAGAGAGACTCGGGTGCAGTCAACGGATGCGTTGACGTTAGGATAGTGTCTGACCTAGTGTCTAGTGGACCCACCTAAAGTTTGGAGTTATTGGTATGACTCCCAGGCCTTGACACACTTTCGTACACGTGTTGTGAGTCTCATGTAGGACACGGTCCTGCGTATGTGGTTGGCCACCTGTATGTGTAGGCGTGCGACAGATAGGGAATAACTGCTAATAGTGATGCATGTTAGAAGACTTAGCAGTTATTGATAGGTGGAGCATAGACTAGCGTGGTACGATGGTCCCATCCTTGTCCTTGTTGGTTGTAAGGATTGGGCTACTGTTCTAACGATAGACTATGAGCCAGAGTTACGACGCTGAGGCGTAGTAGCTGACGCGTGTTGTGAATACAACATGCTTAGATCATTGGGCGGGGAGGACGACTAGTAGGTATATGGGACACCCCACTTCCTTTACACTGATGCCACACTCGACGAAGTGATATGGACGATATATACTACACTGATGCCACGTTCTACAGAGCGATATGGACGTTATTACTGAGCGCCCTCCTATGGGGGCATATGTGGCATATACTAGCCAGTTGTCACGATTGGTGAATTACGTCAGCATATGTCAAGCCTATACTTTCTCATATACTCGAGTTGTCCTCAAAGTGCATTTTACTTAGATGGTTAGGTCACCCTTGAGTTTTCACAGTATTTACTTTATGGCATGTGTTTAAGTATCTTGTTATGTCCCTCTGAGGACCTGGTTCTCTGCCAGGTGTATCTGTTCTTGAGTGTTCGCAGGAGCGCAGATCCGAACTTGCTACGTATATTGCAATGAGGACTTCCCTTCGAGCTCGGGATTGGTAGTTGATGTTCTTATATTGTAATCATTTTGTCTATTCTTTATCCTAGTCCGGTAGTGGATTTATTTCCATCCGACTACCATCATTAGATACTTTACATTGAGATCTAGTATAGGTATTGGTTATTCATTTATATACAATTTCTGTGGATGAGATTTAGTTATGCCTGTGACAACGAGTTTACCACTAGTGAATTCTTATTTATTTTACAACGTACTTGTGATATGGGTTCCATATATTGGAGTGCCATATTCATACGGCTGGCATACTTACGTATCCTGGTCCTACGTATTTTAGGACTGGGGCGTGACACCTTGAGCCAATCATCAGCATAGACGATGCCCTCCGTCCCTTTGAAGACCCTAGGCTCCAGCTTCTTGAAGTCTTCAATGTTGCCTGGCCGAAGCTGAGCAACTTGAGGAGTAACCTGCTGCTGGATCGGAACTCCTCTCTCTACTACGGCACAAGCAAGCTGATGAGCACTCTCGATGCCCTTTCGTAAGACATCGGTCTACCTCTGGTGTGCCTCAGACTGAGCCTTCTGTACCTCCAACATCTCGCAAAATAGTGTGAACATCTGTGTCGCATCTGCTGGCACAGAAGGTGGAGGTGGAAGTCCCTCAGATACAACCGGCACAGTCCTCTGAGTATGAGGTGGACTCCCGAATGCAGCTGACACTCCAATCACCGAAGAAGTGACTGGTGCAGGCCCTCGGGAAGTCGCAGACCTCTCAGAAACTGCTCTCCCCTGCTGTGATCTAGTCTTAGGCGGCATCCTGAGACAAAGCGAAAGAAATAATCAATATGGAATATGATATAAGACACTCAATGAAGGGCAGTTAAAGATAAAATATCAATATCAAGGAAGATAGTCGAATGAATCAAAGGAGTTTTTTCTAAATGTGATTGAGTATTCCCTGTCTATAGCCTATATCCTATATCCTGAAACAGGCTCATAATAGCACTCAATTTAGAGCACCACTACGAATCGCACTAATTGCAACATCGAAGACCTGCATGGGCCAGCACTAAAAATGTGTCACGACCCACACCCGGTGTAGGGATGCAAGTCGGGAACAATGCTTAGCCTACGCCACAAAATCGGTGGTAGAACGATATTCGGGTAATCTATCTAACAATATAATAAGCCACTAATAATATCAATATACTCAATCACAGATCTAAGATGGAGAATAGCACGAATATGATAAAAGAATGGAATAGTCATAATATAACTCATGAGTCAAAATAATAACATTGATGAGTCAGAGAAATACTAAACAATATGTTGGAGACAAATCCAGTACAAAAGAATAACTAAGATACTATAAGTCTCGGGTCATCTGTCTCAGTCGGGATGAGTCCCTCCTGAGCCAGGGTCTCTGACTCTAAGTCTACAACATCCTGAGGCCCGTAAAGAGTAAGGTACCACTCCTCAGTGTCATTTGGAAAAAAAAATCCAGTCAGGAAATGAGCAGAGTATATCTCTAACAGCAGTTCAAATCAATGATATAAACTATGTAACAGTAAATAGATGTGAAAATACAAGATGCAACAATATATACAAGAGATATACAATAAGAAAATACTGAAAATAAATACAAGAATGAACAATATGACAATGAACAAGAATACTAATGACTAAGTGAGTGAGTATTAGCTTTAACATGTGATCGACTTGGGAACTTGCACAAAGAACTTGCACAAGGATAAGGGCCTAGCTAGTCATACGTGCGGTGTATGACCAACACTCACAAGGAACAAGACATGCACAAGGAGGGTATGATCACATATCTACACTAAAATATCCTCCACCCCGACTGGTATAGTGAATCCAACCATGGTACGTTATGGCGCGGGATTCTCTAGAAAGGTAGCAAGTCTCCCCGAGAATCAGTGTATGTATATGTACAAGAAATAATAAAACAAGACTTGCACAAGATACACCATATATGCCAAGGAATAACATCTCATGACGAGATCCGGATATACCAATCCGTGTAACCATCATGTCAAGAAATCAAGGATATCTACACTAGATACAATGAACATAGAGGATATCATAAATGAGAAACTATCAGAGAATATACTAACCTAAAATACGGTGTACAGTATCACAGATGTCCGGTACGGTATCTCGAAGACCTAGATATGGAATATAACATCAATAAAAGGTTCAGAAATAAAAATAAGTTAAACTGATAAAATTCTAAGTCATAAAGCCATTTCTAAGTCAAACCGACTAATTCTAGGTTGTATGAGTCTAACACTAGGATACTAGGTCAATACACTATGAAACTAAGCTATATAAGCTAATCTACGATACTATGAAACACACAAAATACCGTATCTCAGGATACGCAAGTTTAATATATGAAAATAGTAATTTATATATATATATACAAGTCAATATTTATAGTACTTAACTAATCAAAGCAATTTGGATACTTTGGCCTTGCACCAATGCGTATCACAATACCTATCTCGATACTCAAACCCAATACCTTGGTATCGACCCATTACCTTGACATTACCTTGGTATCCCAAGGTAATTCAAAACCTAGTGAGTAAGCTAATATAGAGTTAATACCTCATATACTAACTATATTAATATAACTAAACTACTAACATATATTATGCTAAACTAATAGTTAACATATGCCACTAACTACTAATACTAATAACTACTAACAGAAATTACAAACTAGTATACATATCTAACTTAATCAATAACTTATATACATAGATATAAATATAACTTGTTAACTAACTAGACTATATAAACCAAAACTTAAATAACTAAACTAACTCACTGACTACCCATATACTTGACACTGCTGATACTGAAATTGTACTGTGCAGATACTGCACTATTGCTAAATTCTCTCACTGATACCTGTGCTTGTTGCATACTGCTACTGCACAATGCCTTGTTGCTGTGCACTTGCTGTTCAGTGCTCTCAGTGTGCACGAGCTGCACATTACTTAAACCAAATGTTGTGCAGTTTCAAGATACCTGCTGTACACTTGCTCCTCTCCTTGTGTGCACTGCACAGTGCTCTGTTTGCTCTGCAGTTGGCTGTACAAGCTACACCTAGCTGCACTGTGCAGCTGTACAGTTGCCCATTTGCTGTACATTATCCTCTTGTGCCCGAGCTGTTGCTGTACTGCCTCGAGGCTGCATCCCCCTCTGGCTGTGACCACATACTGGGATACATTGGCTGCTAATACTGAATGGCTCACTGCCACTGCTCCCTTGCTCTGCTCGAGCACTGCCTTGCTCGAGCAGCTCCTCGTCACACACAAACACACACACACACACAAACACACACACACAAACACACAAACACACATGCATAGCTCACACACAAACACACATACATATATACATACATCTCTATATATTAATCTATATGTATCAATCCCCTCATATATATATAAATTATTATACACACACACACACACACACACACACACACACATATATATATATATATATATATATATATATATATATACACACTCTTATATACATACATATATGTATAGATAACATATTCACTTATATATGTATATAAACACTCATAAATAGATATCCATACATATAGATACACATAGCTATATGTATACTTAGCTATACAATATCATATAATACACACTTATATATATATAGATCATATAATCTAATATACATGTATATATACACAAGTACATATAGAAATAAAGGCAATAAAGCAAACACGTGGGGTGCACCACACCCGTATCACACTCATTCTATGATACGCTTGTGACACAGCTCCACCACATAACCAAACGCATCCCGAAGGACACGAGCAAGTCTAGAATACTAATTATATACTATAAGAGCAATAATATACACAACTGCGTGTCCGTGTCAATAAGTGATATGCACAAATTTCTGTGTCGGAGAAAAGTCCCAAAAATAATCTGTATCGCCAAATTGACGAGATACGACCTACACGTACCCTATTGTGGATACAATACTAGTCACAAACAATCATCATATGTCATATTAATCTATTTGACCATTTGACAAACACCACATGTGCCAATCTCGGAATTCCTCCAAAATTGACACAAAAATATACATAACTTCCACCATATGTCTCCTATGAACCTAATACCAATTCCTAGTGGTAGCCTATGCATGTGGGATAATTTCTTATAGTTAAATCTCATATTTAGAGCCTACTAAAAGAGAAAAAACTGAAATGTACTTATTGGTAGATGGATTCCCAATAAAAATCTTTAAATGTAAAAAATGTAGCTCCTCCTTGTAGATCTTGGCCTCCTCCTTGTAGATCCTTACTTTTTTCTTGTAGATCCTTGTTTTAGTAGCCTCAATTGAAGAATAGGGAAGGAATTTGGGAAAAACAATTATGAGAAAATGATGAAAGAATTTAGGAATTTGGAAAGGGGGGAAATCTAGATCTAATTGGAATAAATAAAATAAAATGAGAGACACTCTCTCTCCTCCTTGATGTGGCCGACCATATACCCCTCTCCCAAGCTATTATGAAATATTCAATTTACCCTTTGGGGCCTCTCATGAAGAAATTAATGAAGGGAGAATGTTCTAGTCTAATGGTTTCACTAATTAATTCATCCTCCTAATCCATGGGCCTAATTATTGGGCTCAAACTAAACCAATTAAAAATATTGGGTTCATGCATCTAATTAATTGGTTAGATCCACTACACAAGTCCAAAATAATCTAGTATCTAACAATAAATAAATAATACAATAAATAAATAATCACACATGCACAATATTTAAATACAATAAATCCTAAAATAAAAATATCCGTGTCAATTACCAAACTACCCTTGATTGAAAATGTGAGGGTGACACTTTATCCTCCTTCTCCAGAGAGAAAATTGATTTAGGCTGATTTAACTTTCCATTTTCCTCCTCTATCAAATGCAACGCAGGACGTCTACATATTTCTTCTAAGTCCAAACTGGCCTTCGGATTATCTTTTGGCTTCCCCTTTACCTCCATTACAGTATTAATTATGTTATCAAACATATTCTTCTCGATATGCATGACATCAAGGTTATGTCTGATCAGATTGGTGCTCCAATATGGCAGATCCCATAATATATTCCTCTTCGTCCAGTTATGGGTGCAACCAAATTCGTCACACTTGTACCCCTTAGCAGGATCTTCGATAACACTTGGCAAATATTTTACCTATTTCCATATCGTGTATCCGGGCTACCTTGGCGGTGGATTGGCCTTCTCTACAACGCCCACACGAAAAGCATTCATGTTCCTCCGGTATGGATGATCCTTCGGCAGAAATTATCGATGACAATCGAAGAAGTATGGTTTGCCTCTGTGTTTCAAACAGAAAGCCTTAGTGCGGTCCATGAAATACGGACATGAGAGATGACCATGATTGCTCCAATCCGATAATATTTCATAGGCCAAAAAGTCGTTGATCGTCCACATGAGTGCTACACTCATCTGAAAATTCTGCTTTCTAGAAACATCGTACGTGTTGGCACCTACTTTCCACAGTTGATTCAACTCATCTATCAAAGGCTGTAAATACATATCAATGTTCCTCTAAGGATTGTTCGCACCCGGGATAATAACGTTTAGGAATGTATACGGAGTCTTCATGCACATACAAGATGGTAGATTGTACGGAGTGACGATCACAGGCCAACACGAATATTGGGAGCCCGAAAGTCCGAATGGGGTAAAACCGTCGTAGGAGAGCCCCAATCTGACATTACGCGGATCCGAAGCAAAATCTGGATACTCTCGATCAAAGTGCTTCCATGCTTCTTTATCGGATGGATGATCCAATACTCCTTCGATCTGTTCCCGCCTGTGCTAACTTATATTTTCTGTAGTCTCCTTCACCATATACAACCTCTACAACTGCGGCGTTAAAGGCAAGTAGTGCATCGAATCGATAGGCTTTCTTGCACCGACAAACTTTTCTCTACCAGTGGCCTTGTAGCGATCAACACCACAGAATCTGCACGCGTCTTCATCCTTGTCGTTTTTGTAGTACAACATGCACCCGTTGTGACATGCATCAATTTTTTCGTATCCCATCCAGAGCGATCTCACCATCCTCTTAGATCGGTAGAAGTCTTTAGGCAACTCTATACCCCTAGGCAAGATCTCTATAATCAAATCCAGCATTCGATTATAGCATTCTTGCGACACGTTATCGGACATGATGCTCAAAAATCTTGTAACCACCTCCAACGATGAATGATCCTCATAACCAGGATATAATAGAGTTCTTGCATTCTCCAGCAACTCCATGAACTTCGCAACATCGGCATTCGGTGCCTCCTCAACTGTATCATGATTGTCCGGATCGAAACTAGGCCCCGCCGCATCAAAAACCATGTTCACCCACCCGTCGTCGTAAGCAGCGTGGTCGTGGACATCCATATACGGCTCCACATAAGGCTCCGACTCCGATGATAAAGATACAAGTTCTTCGTGCGTGGTCCACTGACAGTAATTTGGCGTGAAACCCTTCGAGTACAAATGATATGCGACTTCCACTTCTGGATGATATTTCAAGTTGTGATATCTCATACACGGACACTTAATTTTGGTATCGTCCATATACTGAGGGAACGCCTTGGCAAACTGCAGGAACTGTTGTACACACTCTATGAATTTATCCCGCACACCGCAATGTCATCAAGATGACGGTTGTACATTCATGAACGATGGTACAGATAGTAATTCATATTCATTTCTAGATACTTCTGCAAAGATGAATAGACATCGTTCAAGTATATACTCATATGAATATTTGGTAGTGTATATTAAACAAATGATACTCCTTCCAGATATGCAAAGATGAATAGACATCATTCAAAAAAATAGTTAAATTACAGTACATGTCACAAGTCTACTCGTCTACACACACATAAAAATACTCAGGAATACAGTACATGCACTGATACACCTAGTCCTAGTACTGATACTTCTTCGTTCAACTCTGTATCCTGGATACTCATATTGCAGTATATCCGTGGGTGTCAACTCTGTATCCTGGATATCCACACTTGACATTTGTTTAGGCCATAACTTTCTAATTGAAAAGTCAAGTCATGGATATCCAGTGTCAATTTTTTTTGGTCCAGGATACATAGTTGAAACTCACTGATACACTACTAGATATCCACACTTGACATGTATGCGTGTGTCCGTGTCCGATAAAATACTTACAACCTTATCCTCGATATCGTGTCCTAACCTTTCATATCCATGTGTCCTATAATTTTACCATACGTATCATGAGAAGACATGATACAAATATGTGTGTGTGTTTGTCACGCCCCAGTCCCAAAGTACCGTGGGACCGGACGCGTGATAATGGCCAGCAGTACGCACCGATGGACAACCCAATTTAATGGATCCATCAGGGCATACTTAAGCTGTAAAATAACAAGTCTACGACAATCCTAGCATAACTAGTCTCATCCACACAAGAAATAAACATGATCCACATAGTAAATAAGGAATGTAAATCATCAGATAGTCTCACAAAGTACTTCGGGGAACAACCCGTTAAATATCTAGTACAATGGTTCAACAGACCAGAAAGTAAATGACTGAAATAAATAATAAATACTGAGCATGAAACATGGATGCTCAAGAGAAGTCTTCAGCTAAGACCTCGTCCTCGGATGGCGGTACAGCTCCTGGATCAGCTCCTGCTCCGGTCCCGTATACCTCGGGATAAATCTCGTCCTCAAATCCTGGGGACAAAATCCGGATCCAGGTCCTCAGGGGACATAGCAAGGTACAAGAAAGCTCATGCCAAAATGAATAAATAAACAGTGCAGCAAATAATGAGATAAATAGGGCAAGTAAGTAACCATCTAAGTGAAATGCAAGTGAAAGCAACACTAAAACTCAGGCTGAGCCACTACAAGCTCTGTGTCGGGGAGCCGGTAGCGGTAATAACCGGTAGTGGGTCTAGCTCTGCTACGAGAGTCTACGACCTCTCAATAATAGAAGATATATATATGTAAACAACCTGTAGCATGTGTGTCTCTCCTCACCCAATGTAACCATGCGTATCATGACCATAACGTCTCATGCCCATGTCAAGCGCGATCATAACTAATGCACAAGTCAATAAAGTATCTAAGAATATAATGTCCATGTCCTGTATCCTATACAGAATCACCACAAATATCTCGGGAAAATCCTGTCTCATGGATAGTGTCAAGTGTCCTGGGCCATAGGGTACTTGATAAGACAAGTACGAGAATATAAAGTGTCACGGATGTCCATCTCTAGATGACCGTACCCAACACTGCGTACAGTGTCGGCACCCGACTGATAATCGGACGCTAAGTACGTCACACGGTCCTAGGTTAAGCATGTACAGTAATATATATATAAAGCAAGGAAAATAGATAACTAAGCTGCAGAGTTTGGCAAGGTACACTTGCCTGATGTCCGAATACCAACAACTGTCCTTGTATCGGTGGATCCGGTAGGTACTACTCCAAAAGCTGTAATAAACATCACCACTAGTCTCAGAAGATGTCAAATAGCTAGAAATGCCTGTCTTTACGTCCAATTTGGACACAGGGGCAAAAAGGTCATTTCCGGATTAAAGCGGGGTCCCCATGTGGGCCACTTCGCACCGAAAAGCGTATCAGGGTCAAAGGTCTCCAAATTCTGCAAACTTAGTGTCTAAAAGTCAGGAACGATGACACGAACCCAACGAAACTTCCAGATTTGGATTCCGATGAGCCGATCTCAAAATTACCCGTCAAGTGGAGCCTGTGGGGCCCACGATACGTGATTTTGTCAACGTTCTCGGAATCGGACCAAACTTGGGTCACAGGACCAGCGTATTGCTACGAGTCCGATGGCGCAAGTTTCGTCTCGATCCGACGTGTGTACACGAAGTTACAGCGCATTCCAGAAAGGACGAATACGGGGTGTCATCGGCGGATACGCGTTGATTTCGGGGTGCACGCACCTCCGAATCGACTTCTGCGAAATCCCACACGACCGTATCAGCGTCGCGCACAGTTTGGTAAAGACCGCGTGCGACCAAGTCGTCCCGATTGGCGGGGCGGACTCAGTTTTGGGGTAAAATGGGGCGTTGGTTTTCCTGTTTTTGGATCGCGGTGTGCGATCACCACAGGACGCGATGCACCGAGCGGGTTGCACGGGCACCGAGAGGGTTATACAGTCTACGTATAAAAATTTACGAAATCGAAAATGGAGTGGCGAGGTGAAAGAAATCGGTACCTGAACAGGGCTCCGTGAATGCTGAATTCCAAGTGTCCGAAAGTCAATTCGACGCGAGCCGAATCCTGATCGGGTCTGCTGCGAGTCCGAATGAGGGCTCTGGTCGGGACAGTCGAGGGCTTTGCCGGAGGGGTCGGCCTCGAGGTCGGGTTAGGGCAGCGGCTTCGCGCGGCCGGGTCGGTGCGTCTCGCACGCTGGAGAGGTTCGGCGTCTCTCGGCACCGCGAGTCTCGAGCGGCGGCCGGTTCTCGGGCGACGGCCGGTTCTCGGGTCGAGGGCCGAGGGTCTGGAGACGGCCTGCGGCGGATGAAGGAGCCGACTGCGGTGTCGACGAGTCGGGTGGCGGCGAAGGGGACGATCGGCAGGGAGGAGTTTGAGTGACTGGGAGGCGGCTCGTGGACGGGGTTGGGTCTGGATGGGTCGGCTGAGAAATCCGAGGGGAGGCGGCGACAGGTTCTCGGCAAGGGGAGTCGGCGGATGAGAGGGGCGGCCTGGATCCCTAGGCGTTGGCTTTATAGATGCTACTGTAGCTCCGCGGCTAGGGTTTCAAGGAATTCGGGTAGGGTTGGTTTGGTTCGGGCTTCGTTTGGTTCGGGCTCGGAATCCTATAGCTTTTGGTCCTCGATTCGTTGCTCCGGCGTCCAATAAATTCACCGAAAAATGCCATGCGTCCGGTTCTCCATTATACACAATAAATTTTTACTTCCAGAATATTTTAACACCCGTAAACTGCCCGTAAAATTCTTTAACTCCTAAACACCTCGGTTCTTCATCCAAAATCCCGAAAACATCCAGGAAAATTATAAAAAAAATTATCTGAAAAAAATAGGGTGTTTACAATCTTCCCTCCTTAAAAGGATTGCGTCCTCGCAATCAAAGAATAAGCTACTCAAGAAAAAGTTATAGAAATACAAGGTGGCCTAGTTTACAACTGCCTCTTCGAACAAGTGGGGGTATCGCTGGCGCATACTATCCTCTCGTTCCCAAGTCGATTCTCCAGGTGAATGGTGTTTCCAAGCTACACGAACCAATCTGATTATCTGTCCCCGCAATGTCTTCTCACTGACGTCGAGGATACCAACTGGTTGTTCTTCATATCTCAAGCTCGGGCCTACTACGATCTCTGAATGACCGACTACGTGACTTGGGTCGGTCACGTACCTCCTCAACTGTGAGACGTGGAATACGTCATGCACTTCCTCTAAAGATGGAGGTAATGCAAGCCGATAAGCCACCTCACCAACACGCTCGAGGATGTCAAATGGCCCAATATACCTTGGGCTCAGCTTGTCTCTGCTCCCGAATCTGATAGTACCCCGAGTAGGCGAAATCCTCAAGAATACGTGATCTCCTTCTTTGAACTCTAGGGGACGTCTGTGCGTATCTGCCCAATGCTTCTGTCGGTCCTGAGCTGCTCGTAGATGATTCTGAATCTGCTTCACCTTCTCCACTGTTTGTGTGACCAATTCTGGTCCCAGTATTTGACGTTCACCAACGTCACTCCAACATACAGGTGATCTGCACTTCCTTCCGTATAAAGCTTCAAATGGTGCCATCTGGATGCTGGCCTGATAACTGTTATTATAGGAGAACTCTACTAAGTGCAAATGATCTTCCCAAGATCCTCCAAAGTCTAGCATACATGATCTCAACATGTCCTCCAAGATCTGAATGGTGCACTCCGATTGGCCATCTGTCTGCGGGTGGTATGCCGTGCTGAACTTGAGTCTGGTGCCCAGACTCTCTTGCATGCTTCTCCAGAAATAAGATGTAAATCTTGAATCTCGATCCGATACAATACTAACAGGTACTCCATGTAATTTGACGATTTTTCGCATATACATGTCAGCTAGTGCCTCTGTGGACTGCCCAACTCTAAATGGCAAGAAGTGTGCCGATTTAGTGAGTCTATCCACAATAACCCATACTGCATCTCTTCCGCTGGGGCTCCACGGAAATCCTGTGACAAAATCCATCGTGATGTGCTCCCACTTTCATTCCGGTATAGGAAGCGGCTGTAACATACCTGCAGTTCTCTGATGCTCTGCCTTCACTTGCTGGCGGACTAAGCATTTGGCCACAAATCTTGCAATCTCTCTCTTCATTCCATGCCACCAGTAATACTGTCTCAAGTCTCGATACATCTTGGTTCCTCCTGGGTGAACAGAGTACATAGAGCTATGTGCTTCAGTCATTAACTCCTGTCTCAATTCTCCATTTGGAACATACAGGCGATTTCCAAACCTCAATGTCCCGTCTTCGTGAATGCGAAGTCCTGTCTGTATGCCGGCTTCTGTCCTTTCTTTGAGTCTTCGGAATCTAGCATCGGTGGGCAATGCCTCCTTAATCTTCTCCACGAGTGATGACTGAATCTTAAGGTTAGCCATCAATCCATTCTGTCCTGGTACGACGACCTCTATCTGCAGCTCCTGTAAATCCCTCAATAACTCTGGCTGCATTGTCAAGAAATACGCCGTAGGCTTCCTGCTGAGTGCATCTGCAACAACATTCGCCTTTCCCGGATGATATTGCAGATCTATGTCAAAATCTACCATCAATTCAAGCCAGCGTCTCTGTCTCATGTTGAGCTCCTTCTGAGTATATACGTACTTCAGACTCTTGTGATCAGTAAAGATTTCTACCCTCTCTCCATAAAGATAGTGCCTCCATATCTTCAATGCAAATATCACTGCTGCTAGCTCCAGATCCTGTGTCGGGTAGTTCTTTTCGTGGTCCTTTAATTGTCTTGACGCATAAGCAATGACTTTGCCGTATTGCATCAAAACACATCCTAGTCCACTGCCTGATGCATCACTGTAAACAACAAAATCTCCTGACCCTGAAGGAAGAGTCAAGACCGGTGCTGTTGTTAATCTTCTCTTCAGTTCTTCAAAAGCCTTCTGGCAGTCTTCTGTCCATATAAACTCCTGGTCCTTTCGTGTCAGCTTCGTCATCGGTTCTGCAATTCTCGAGAAATTCTCTACAAACCTTCGGTAATATCCCGCAAGTCCAAGAAAACTTCTCACCTCTGCGACTGATGTAGGTGTAGGCCAAGTCTTTATTGCCGCAACTTTCTCTGGATCCACTGAAAGTCCTTCTCCTGATATGATGTGTCCCAATAAAGGCACTTTGTCCATACAGAACTCACACTTACTGAGCTTGGCGTATAACTTTTCCTGCCTCAAGGTCTCTAACACGATTCTGAGATGCTCCTCGTGCTCTTCATAGTTCTTGGAATATATGAGAATGTCGTCGATGAATACAACTACAAATTTATCCAAGAACTGATGAAAGACTCTGTTCATCAAACTCATAAACACTGCTGGTGCGTTGGTTAAACCAAACGGCATCACCAAGAACTCATAATGCCCATACTTCGTCCTGAAAGCTGTCTTCGGGATGTCTTCTTTCCTCACCTTGATCTGATGATAGCCGGATCTAAGGTCAATCTTTGAGAATACCCTTGCACCACTCAATTGATCGAAGAGATCATCAATGCGTGGTAAGGGATACCTGTTCTTGATGGTTACAGCATTTAGTGCCCTGTAATCAATGCACAACCGTACCGTTCCATCCTTCTTCGGCACAAATAATATGGGTGCTCCCCAAGGTGAAACACTGGGCCGAATGAAACCCTTCTCCAAAAGATCATCAACTGCTCCTTCAATTCTACTAACTCCTTAGGTGCTAGCCGATATACTGATGAAGTGATAGGCTCTGCTCCTGGAGTTAAGTCTATTGTGAATTCTATTTCCCGATCAGGCGGTAAACCTGGAAGATCATCAGGAAATACATCCACGAATTCTGAGATGACTCTTGGGTAACCTGTCTCCTCTTCTACAGATAGTACCCTAAGAGTAGGCTGAACTCCTTGCTCTAGTGCTCCTCGAGGAAACTCAAATTCTGGATGTCCTGGCGGTCTAAATATAACCCGCCCAAGTCGGCAATCAAGAGTCGCATGGTACTGACTTAACCAGTCCATACCAAGTACGACATCGTAATCCGGCATCGAAAAGATCAGAAATTGAGCTCGCATTTCTCGGCCACAAACTACTACAGAACATGATCTACAGATGTCACTAACCGGAATAATTCCACCTCCCGTAAGAATTCTTTTCATCTTCGGAAGGGGTGCGGTAGCTACTCTATGGGTGGCTACAAAGCTAGCTGCTATAAATGAATGCGATGCTCCAGAATCAAATAATGCTACAGCTGGTAATGAAGCTACTAAAATAGTACCTGCGATGACCTCGCCTGCTGTAGCCTCCTGCTCAACAGCTAATGGGAAGGCCTGTCCTCGTCCCTGAACTGGACCTCTCTGCTGCTGCTGCTGCTGCTGGAATAGGGCTGCCTGTGGTGCCAGGGGTGGTCTCTGCTGGTTCCCCCCGGGGGCTGGTGGTCTGACCCCACAAACTCCTGTCTGTTGGGCTCCTGCTGCTGGATAAGCTGGTCGTGGTGCAGGCAATGCTAGTCTTGGTGCTCCGTCTCGGCGTTCGGAACAGTCCCTGGAAAAGTGCTGGCTGGATCCGCAGCTCAAACATAGTCCCAACTTACGCCTGCATTCCTTCTCAATGTGTCCTACCTTGCCGCAGTGGTGACAAGTAGGAAGAGGTCTGTCCCTATGTGCTGCTCTATCTGGCATACCCCTCTGGGTTCGCTTTGCTGAATCCCCATATGCTGGCCTGGATGGTGCTGATGTGATAGGCCTCTTCAGATTAGACTCCCTTCTAGTGACGCGCTCCAAGCGTCGGGCTGCTGCAAGGACATCGGTATAAGATGTAGGTGCTACCGATCCAATCAATCTCTGAAGCTCGAACTTTAAGCCGTCAAAGAACTTCTCTGCTTTCTCTTCTTCCGTTGAAATCAATGTCGGGGCAAAGCGACTCAGGCGAATAAATTCCGCATTGTACTCCTCCACTGACATGCTGCCTTGGATAAGGCGGTTGAACCTGTCTCTGAGCTCTGACCGTGCGACTGCCGGGATGTACATCTCTTGGAAGAGTCTAGAGAACTCTTCCCATGTGACTCTGTCCTGTCCAAGTCTCCTCTCTTCTGCTAGCCACCAGTGATGCGCATTATCAGTTAACTGCATTCTAACTGCAGTCATCCACTTCTCTCTTGGAAGTTCAGCGGCTTCCAACTGATGCTGAATGTTTGTGAGCCACTCATGAACTTCCGTTGGACCTTCTTTACCAGAAAATGTGCGAGGCTTGAGATGACGGAAGTCGGTGATAGATCCCGTCGATGTTCTCCTCGTTGGGGGATTTGCCTGCTCCAATGCGGATACCAGGCTGGTCCTCAGATACTCGGCCTCCTGCCGATAGGCCTCCTGCTGAATCTGTTGCTGTGCTTGCATCATAGCATACATCATCTGGAACATCTGTTGCCCGTCCATGGCTTGTCCTGGCGGGAATACTGGCATCTGGGGAGTGAACTGTGGTGGAGGTGGGATGTCATCTCTCCGGAACCTTGGATTAGGCTGACCGGTTTGATCACTCTGCGATGCTTGTCCTCCATCCCCTGGTGTCACTCCGTCTCCATAAGTAACCACAGCGTCGTGTGGCGTATCCAAAGGAATATCCTCTCTGTTCCCGGAATCCATTGCTCTGCAATCAAAATATAAACTGTAAGAACGCACAGAGGAATCAATACAGGATGCAGTTCAAGTAAAAATTTTAAGTCGATATAGAGTTCAACGATGGATTAAATAATGGATGAGATCCTAGAACTTATCCTATCCTTAGGGCAGGCTGGTTCAGTCCCTAAGTTGAAACTGAACAATTTAGTCGTAGACCTGCATGGGCCACCACAAAAACCATGTCACGCCCCAGTCCCAAAGTACCGTGGGACCGGACGCGTGATAATGGCCAGCAGTACGCACCGATGGACAACCCAATTTAATGGATCCATCAGGGCATACTTAAGCTGTAAAATAACAAGTCTACGACAATCCTGGCACAACTAGTCTCATCCACACAAGAAATAAACATGATCCACAGAGTAAATAAGGAATGTAAATCATCAGATAGTCTCACAAAGTACTTCGGGGAACAACCCGTTAAATATCTAGTACAATGGTTCAACAGACCAGAAAGTAAATGACTGAAATAAATAATAAATACTGAGCATGAAACATGGATGCTCAAGAGAAGTCTTCAGCTAAGACCTCGTCCTCGGATGGCGGTACAGCTCCTGGATCAGCTCCTGCTCCGGTCCCGTATACCTCGGGATAAATCTCGTCCTCAAATCCTGGGGACAAAATCCAGATCCAGGTCCTCAGGGGACATAGCAAGGTACAAGAAAGCTCATGCCAAAATGAATAAATAAACAGTGCAGCAAATAATGAGATAAATAGGGCAAGTAAGTAACCATCTAAGTGAAATACAAGTGAGAGCAACACTAAAACTCAGGCTGAGCCACTACAAGCTCTGTGTCGGGGAGCCGGTAGCGGTAATAACCGGTAGTGGGTCTAGCTCTGCTACGAGAGTCTACGACCTCTCAATAATAGAAGATATATATATGTAAACAGCCTGTAGCATGTGTGTCTCTCCCCACCCAATGTAACCACGCGTATCATGACCATAACGTCTCATGCCCATGTCAAGCGCGATCATAACTAATGCACAAGTCAATAAAGTATCTAAGAATATAATGTCCATGTCCTGTATCCTATACAGAATCACCACGAATATCTCAGGAAAATCCTGTCTCATGGATAGTATCAAGTGTCCTGGGCCATAGGGTACTTGATAAGACAAGTACGAGAATATAAAGTGTCACGGATGTCCATCTCTAGATGACCGTACCCAACACTGCGTACAGTGTCGGCACCCGACTGATAATCGGACGCTAAGTACGTCACACGGTCCTAGGTTAAGCATGTACAGTATATATATATAAAGCAAGGAAAATAGATAACTAAACTGCAGAGTTTGGCAAGGTACACTTGTCTGATGTCCGAATACCAACAACTGTCCCTGTATCGGTGGATCCGGTAGGTACTACTCCAAAAGCTGTAATAAACATCACCACTAGTCTCAGAAGATGTCAAATAGCTAGAAATGCCTGTCCTTACGTCCAATTTGGACACAGGGGCAAAAAGGTCATTTCCGGATTAAAGCGGGGTCCCCATGTGGGTCACTTCGTACCGAAAAGCGTGTCAGGGTCAAAGGTCTCCAAATTCTGCAAACTCAGTGTCTACAAGTCAGGAACGATGACACGAACCCAACGGAACTTCCAGATTTGGATTTCGATGAGCCGATCTCAAAATCACCCGTCAAGTGGAGCCTGTGGGGCCCACGATACGTGATTTTGTCAACGTTCTCGGAATCGGACCAAACTTGGGTCACAGGACCAGCGTATTGCTACGAGTCCGATGGCGCAAGTTTTGTCTCGATCCGACGTGTGTACACGAAGTTACAGCACATTCCAGAAAGGACGGATACGGGGTGTCATCGGCGGATACGCGTTGATTCCGGGGTGCACGCACCTCCGAATCGACTTCTGCGAAATCCCACACGACCGTATCAGCGTCGCGCACAGTTTGGTAAAGACTGCGTGCGACCAAGTCGTCCCGATTGGCGGGGCGGACTCAGTTCCGCGGTGAAATGGGGCATTGGTTTTCCTGTTTTTGGATCGCGGTATGCGATCACCACAGGACGCGATACACCGAGCGGGTTGTACGGGCACCGAGAGGGTTATACAGTCTACGCATAGAAATTTACGAAATCGAAAATGGAGTTACGAGGTGAAAGAAATCGGTACCTGAACAGGGCTCCGTGAATGCTGAATTCCAAGTGTCCGAAAGTCAATTCGACGCGAGCCGAATCCTGATCGGGTCTGCTGCGAGTCCGAGTGAGGGCTCTGGTCGGGACAGTCGAGGGCTTTGCTGGAGGGGTCGGCCTCGAGGTCGGGTTAGGGCAGCGGCTTCGCGCGGCCGGGTCGGTGCATCTCGCACGCTGGAGAGGTTCGGCGTCTCTCGGCGCCGCGAGTCTCGAGCGGCGGCCGGTTCTCGGGCGACAGCCGATTCTCGGGTCGAGGGCCGAGGGTCTGGAGACGGCCTGCGGCGGATGAAGGAGCCGACTGCGGTGTCGACGAGTCGGGTGGCGGCGAAGGGGACGATCGGCAGGGAGGAGTTCGAGTGACTGGGAGGCGGCTCATGGACGGGGTTGGGTCTGGATGGGTCGGCTGAGAAATCCGAGGGGAGGCGGCGACAGGTTCTCGGCAAGGGGAGTCGGCGGATGAGAGGGGCGGCCTGGATCCCTAGGCGTTGGCTTTATAGATGCTACTGTAGCTCCGCGGCTAGGGTTTCAAGGGATTCGGGTAGGGTTGGTTTGGTTCGGGCTTCGTTTGGTTCGGGCTCGGAATCCTATAGCTTTTGGTCCTCGATTCGTTGCTCCGGCGTCCAATAAATTCACCAAAAAATGCCATGCGTCCGGTTCTCCATTATACACAATAAATTTTTACTTCCAAAATATTTTAACACCCGTAAACTGCCCGTAAGATTCTTTAACTCCTAAACACCTCGGTTCTTCATCCAAAATCCCGAAAACATCCAGGAAAATTATAAAAAAAATTATCTGAAAAAAATAGGGTGTTTACAGTGTTCGTGTCCGTGTTAGGGTTGGTGTATGCGTGTTAGTGTGTCCGCGTGTCCAAGTTTGGGTTAGTGTTAGTGTCCGCGTGTATGTGTGTCCGAGTTAGGATTAGGATAGGGTTAGTGTCCACAACACCGAGATATCCACACACTCACACCCTTATTGCACTATGCACAAGTGTGCACTGCATAATACCTCACTTGATACCCAAGACTGCGTCTAATTAACTCAGATGGGGTTAGGGTCTGTGTCGTGTCTCGGCTTTGGGTTAGGATCTGTGTCATGTCCTGTGTCGTGTCATAACCAAATTGCCACTCTCCCACACTACCTGCATCACTTCTTATATAATCTAACATCCCGACCACATCATATATATATAATATCAAAGGAACCCCCTAAATCAACGGCTATGAAGTATAAATATATAATTCAATATTTTGTCACTAATCCAACATCACGTGTGCACTACACTTCTCATATAATCCACTATCCCGTCACTAATTGGACAAAATTTACTAGTGACTTGACACGCATATGCGCGCGCGCGCGCGCGCACACACACACACACACACATACATACACACTCATACACATGAACACACGCGTACACATGAACACACACACACACAATTCTATACTCACAAGCCAATTATATGATACTCAACAACATATAATACTAAATTCAGAATAAAATTCTATCAAACAACTATATAGCATATTTGTGGGTGTTGTATTATGTGTGTCCATGTGTGTGATACACTAGTGCAACCAAAATTTCTAATTATGCAACAAAACTTTCATACTAACTAGGGTGTGTCTCCATGTATGTCCGGGTGTGTCTCCATGTATGTCCGTGTCCACGTGTGTCCATATGTGCTTGTATATGTCTGTGTCCATGTGTGTCTACATGTGTGTCCGTGTTAGTACGAATCGTGTCATGTAGGGTTGTGTCCTGTGTTTGTGTCCATGTGTTCGGGTCCATGTGTCAGGGTTAGGGTTGTGTCCTGTGTGTTTCCATGTGTCATGATTGTTCCCAGTATGTGTGTGTGTGTGTGTGTCCTAGTTGTGTCCGTGTCATGGGTTAGGGTTTACCGAACCGGGAGGAAGGGAGGAGGAGTGCCTGAGCGAGGGGTCGACGGAGGAGGACCACGCCAGAGGGGAGGAGCCTCGTCGGAGGGGGAGGATCCGCATCTGGGGTCGCTTGTGTCGGGGTTGGGGGGAGAACACGGTCGCGTCGGGGAGGGGGCGAGGGAGGCGGTCGAGGGGTGGGTGGGTCGCCGGAGCCGCGGAGGGTCACCGGAGGAGGGTGGATCCCCGGTGGGGGCACGCGGGAAACAAAAAGTTGGAGAAAGTTGGGGGGGGGGGAAGAAATGAAAAGTCGAAGAGACGAGTGAATCCTATATTCAGTAATTTAGCGCGTCCGCTCGAGACGTCGCTAAACGTCGCTACATTTTAAATATCCTGCGACATATAATTGTTGGAGTCGCTAAACGTCGTTATTTTTAAAAAATTAGCGATGTCATCAATAGACGTCGCTAATTGAAAAGTCTGCGACGTTAGAGACGTCGGTAAAAATAATAAAAATATAACGTCGGTAAATACGTCGCTAAACGTCGCTAAATCATAAAAATCAGCGACGTTTAACGACGTTAAAGAAGCTTATAGCGACTATTTTTATAAAAAATTCGAAGTACAGTCGCTAAACGTCGCTATGTGTCGCCAATAGCGATGTATAGCGACGTTTATTTTAGGAGTCGCTCAAGTCTTTAATATTAGCGACGTTTTATTATGACGTCGCTATTTCATCATATTTTGTTAGTGGTAAACCATTGGAGGAGTACAATACTCCATACTGATATATTAATTAATATGAATTATTGATTAAATACAAAAAATAATAAGAGATTATTCATATTCCAAGGAAACAATACGCAGAATGTCCGCCGCTTCTTTAATTAGAACTTAGTTTCTCGCACGATCAGCCTATTCAGAACCTGGCAAGCACGTTGCCCATATTATTCGGTAACAAAAATCTAATGCATATCCATCTGCTCGTGGAGAGCAGCCGTTACTATCTCCAAAGTCCAACACCAAAATTCCTACAATAACCCACACCGAGCTCCATCATAGACATCCGATGAACAGATTCTATTGGGCACATAGGTCATTACGCCAGCCGACCAAAATCATAAATCATTTGGTCACATATAATTTCTATTTCAACCTCAACGCCTCGAAACTTTACCTATATATAGTCTCTGTAAGTTCCCCTGAACATGTAGTAGAGGACAATGACTTCTTCACTGTGGTCGAGGGCTTTCGCTGTCTTCGCGCTAGCAACGGTTGCCACTGTTGCACATGCTAGGTCGACATTCCGGCCTACTGCTTGGGCTCTGGCCCATGCCACCTTCTATGGCGACGAAACCGCATCGGAAACCATGGGTAATTCATGTCTATACTTTCATAAATACTTTTGATACCAAATTTTGATTTATTTAATATATTTTAGAGTATTTGTGGTACGAACACATACAATTTTGATTAGACATTTTGTACCAATATTTGCTTGCTCTAACTTGGAATATTTCTCAATGTTGGCATCTCCCAGGGGGAGCTTGCGGTTATGGTAACCTCTTCAACAGTGGCTACGGCACGGACACAGCAGCACTGAGCTCCACATTGTTCAATAACGGCTATGCCTGTGGAAGCTGTTACCAGATACGTTGTTACGGATCGAAGGCATGCTTCCGCGGATACCCGTTCACTACGGTCACCGCCACCAACCTCTGCCCGCCAAATTGGTCCGAGGACTCGAACAACGGAGGCTGGTGCAACCCCCCGAGGACCCATTTCGACATGGCAAAGCCTGCTTTCAAGAAGATTGCGGCCTGGAAGGCCGGTATCGTGCCAGTCATGTATCGAAGGTATATCATACGTACGCTTGCCTTATTTTCATTAACCGTCGATGAAAGAAGATATCTCGAGAAATCCTTTAACATATATAGAACTGTGTCTCAACCATAGTATACAGTGTCGGCCGATGCCGATCCGATACAACCGATACCAATACAATTTGGCATGGTCCGATCAGATAACCGATACTGACCAATATAGTACCGACACCGAGGATATCTTTTACGGTCAAGTATAGTAAGCTTGTAAAAACATGTAAGAAAAAACTTATCTATTTCATTCAATTTCAAAATCAATAAAAACCAACACCAGAAAAAATACTTAAAATTATGTCGGAATGTATAAAATATATTTTCTAAAATATTAATAATTTACTAATAATTATTTGCGTTCTGATTCCAAAAGTCTGATACTCCAATCCGAAATCGCCGATATTGTCGATACCGATACTCAAAGGAATGGTCCGATATCGATACTGTGAACTTTTAGTCTCAACATGAGAATCATATTTTACCAGTAATTATATATATGTTCGTCGTAGCACTCATACTGGGAAATTAGGATGAAAGATTACTCTTGTAATAAGTATAAACAGCTCTAAAAAAAACGTACTGATCTCGATCACTTGTATTGTTTTGTATGACGTTGCAGAGTGCCTTGCATTAAGAAGGGCGGAATCCGATTCAGTTTCCAAGGGAACGGGTACTGGTTGCTTGTTTACGTGATGAATGTGGGAGGAGGAGGGGACATAAGCGGGATGTGGGTGAAGGGAAGCAAGACGGGGTGGATTAGCATGAGCCACAACTGGGGTGCCTCTTACCAGGCCTTCGCGACTCTCGATGGCCAATCCCTCTCCTTCAAGATCGCCTCCTACACCACAAAGCAGACCATCATTGCTTGGAACGTCGCCCCCTCCAACTGGAATGTGGGCTCAACCTATGAAGCATCTAATAACTTCTCTTAAGTAAACAACTCAATCTAGAGAGAGAGAGAGAAATTGTGCTTCAGGAAAAGAATGCTTCTGTCTTCTTTATTTCATTCCCTTTTCTTGTTTGCGGCAATGTCACATTTATATTATGAACAAGTAATTTTATTTCGAGTAGAGAAAAACATGCTTGGCTGCTCAGCAGGATTGGGTCAGTGGGCTTTACAAGGTACCAATGTGTAAATGGGTCAAATTCATGTGAATAGGTTCCATCCTATTTGAGCTGCATCAAGATTCAGTATATTTTTCTCTTCAAGAATTTCTGGGCATACTCTTTAGAACACCACTGAAAACTAACTCATGGCTAATATGAATTCGAACAAATCCTTTTCTTGTTGTTGGGTGGGGTCGGGGCGGGCTGACATGACTCGGTTTCGACCGGATTATGTCTGGGTTGGGCTAGCCTGATCAAGTGCTCCAGTTCGGATCAGGCCAGGCCGAGTCTTAAAACCAAGATCCCAAACCTAGTCAGGGCCGACCATGAGTTCATGAAAGTCCGAAACGAACTTTAAAAAAGGGAACCCCATTCGTAATGTAAAAAAATATATTAAAAATCTAAAATCAAAGTAAATTAAAAAAATATTACCACCAAGAATTAAACTAAAGACCTATAGTATGCAAGTCTAACATAATAATCACTACACGATAATTATTTTGTGTTAAGGGGAGCCCTGGTACATACTAATTCTATTTTAGATACAAGATAATTAATATATTTATGTTTAAACTGATTTTTTGGGTCCTCCTGGTCTATGGGACTTGGGCGGTCGTCCTGGCTATATTGGGTCAAGGCCGACCTTGAATCCAGCTCGGACCTAGAACCTGAGTAGAGCCGATCCAGACTGAAACCGGGTCAAGTATGGGTGGACATGACCTGATTTTGATGATCAAGTTTTATCTCGGTCGAGCAAGCATGGTCAAGCGCTCCGGTTTCAAGCTGAGCCCTAAACAGAAATCCCAAATCCAGCTCAGACCCAACGTTCGTGTAGAGTCAGTCTAGGTTGGGTACACGTCATGTCGGGCCCCTTGGGTTATTTAAAAAAAGAAGAAAGAAACTAACCCTTAGTTCTAGGACCTTAGCTTACTATTTAAAATAAATAAATAAATAATAATAATAATAATAATAATAATAATAATATTAATATGGTGATGATGATGAAGAAGAAGAAGAAAATAGAGAAAAAAAAAAGAAAAAAAAGAAAGAATAGATGTAGTCATTAAGAATTACAATGAATAAATTTTTATTTAATTAAGTTTTGTTACATAAATATTCCTAAAATGTAAGAAAATTTTACATTTACTTAATCATTTTCCACTATATGTTGTTCTTATACACTACCAGAATCAGTCAAATTAGCGACGTCTAAAAACGTCGCTAAATAACCAAAAAACGTCGCTAAGTTGGTTTAGCGACGTAATTAGCGGTGTTTTAAAGCAGTCAGAAAAAACCAAGTCGCTAAAACAAAAAATGTCGCTAAACGTCGCTATACCGACGTTTTTTAGCGACTTTAATGTGTCGCTAAATTTAGCGACGTTTAGCGACGCCGCGTCACTAAATAGCGACGTTTATTAAAGTCGTTAAACGTCGCTAATTAGCGACTTATATAGCGACGTTACACCGACGTCTTTAATGACCTGGCAATACTGCCATGTCAGCAGTTTGCGACGTACAGCGATGATTTTAGCGACGTCATTAGCGACGTTTTTGGCGACGTGTAACAACATCGCTAATTAGCAACGTATTTAGCGACGTAAATGAACGTCGCTAATTTTCAGAAAAAAATAAAAAAATATATTACTGAATTGCATTTCTGGGTTTACCAACCCCCTTGGGTTCATTATCAGGTATATGATGGTAGTATAAATAATTGAATAAAGAACACAGTAGCAGCACCAAGAGGGAAAATTCTAGTGCTCTGGGTAAATACAGGCCAAGTATCAGTCATCAGTTGTAAACCAAAATATGAATAATATAATAAAATTTGAAGAAAAGAAAGCATCCAGCAAATCTCATCGTAAACGTAAAGAATATGGCAAATTTATATCCATACAATCACATCCTAAATAATAATAAAAATATAAATATCCAGTAACTAACTATACTACTGCGGATCTGTAGGACCACCGGCGCGCTTGAAGGATAAGAACTGCTCATACTCGTCCCGTGGAATCGACACCGATGTCGATGGAGAAGGCACTAACGTCGGTGGAGGCCGTGCCCGCTCCAAGTCTGTGAGTCGCTGGTTGTAAGAATCCATGGTAGATAACAGCCTCGTATTGCTATGAACCATTGAATCCTGCATCATCGTCAGCCTCTCGTCCATTGATAGCTGTGACGCCTGCATCTATAATCAAATCGAGCAGTCGATTATAACATTCTTGCGACATGTTAAAATCGGACTTAATGCTCAATAATCTTGTAACCACCTCCAACGGTGAATGATCCTCACAGCCAGGATATAGTGGACTCCTTGCATTCTCCAGCAACTCCATAAACTTTGCAGCATCGGCATTTGGTACCTCCTCAGCTACATCATAATTTTCCGGATTGAAACTAGGTCCCGGCGCATCATAATTGTCCGAATTGAAACTAGGCCCCGCCGCATCATAATTGTCCGGATCGAAACTAGGCCCCGCCGCATCATAAACCATGTTCACCAACCCGTCGTCGTAAGCATCATGGCCGTGGACATCCATATACGGTTCCACATAGGGCTCCGACTCCGATGCTAGAGATACAAGTTCTCCGTACGCGGTCCACTGATAGTAATTCGGCATGAAGCCCTTCGAGTATAAATGATATGTAACTTCCACTTCTGGATGATATTTCCTGTTGTGACATCTCACACACGGACACTTAATTTTGGTACCATCCATGTACTGAGGGAACGCCTTGGCGAACTGCAGGAACTGCTGTACACCCTCAATGAATTCATCCCGCACACCGCACATGTCATCAGGATGGCGGTTGTACATCCACGAACGATGACGCAGATAGTAATTCATATCCATTTCTAGATACTTCTGCAAAAATGACAGTATGTATCATATAAATCATTACATACAGTGGTTTATCACCTAACTTCATAACTTAACCGTACTATAAAAATCATAACTGATATAATACATACTTTTATTTATCAAAGTCTAAAATAAGCAATATTCAAAACAACTGACCATTTATCAAAGTCTAGAATAAGCAATACTTTCATTTCATAACTGATATAATACATACTTTCATTTATCAAAGTCCAAGAGCCCTAGATATGAAATATAAATGTTAATGAGTGTTTTGAAATGATAAACAGGGTTAACTAGTTCATGGTGATGTTTCTAAGCCACTTCTAGATCCATACTAGTTTATACTAGTCAATACTAGGTTAATACCTTGCTACACTATGTCTTCTAGGTCGTACTAATGAATTCTAGTTTATACTAGTTAGTGCCTAGCTAATACTAGTTATTACTAAGTATACTAGTTAATATTAGCTATACTAAATACTACTAGTATAACTTAACTAATATCCTACCTTACCCCAACTCATATCTTAGCTCATAAATGTATGTCACAATAATACCTTGGTCCCAGTCACTTGTTACTCCCACTTGATACTGGACTACTAGGATATTCTGCTTTGATATTAAGTACTCTACTATCCACACTGAGAGCCTCTTACCCTTGGCCTGGCACCTTGCACTTCATCCTTATACTTGCTCACTGGACTACAACCCATAGCAGTCACTCCTCCCTGATACCACAGTATCAGTTCACTTCACAGCACTGTTGTGCTCTAATTGAACTGTACTGCACTGATCACTGTTGCCAATTAAATCCCTGATACCACAGTATCAGTTAAGGGCTGTATTGACATACAACAAGTGACCTGTGAACACCTACCCAATACTTGTCTATACCTTAACCCAAACACATGCCTGCAGACCCTAACTAAGTCTGCAACCTCTGATACTTTGCACTGCTACTGCAGTGGCTAAATCTTCCCTTCACTTTGTTGTTTCCAACTGCCCTTAGCTACTGCCATGGCTCACAGCAGTGCTTGTTGCTGCCTTGCTTGCCATTGCTCAAGCATGCATGTGTTTGATGATGCTCAAGTGTGCACCAACACTCTCCCACTGCAGAAGATGACAGGAACCAATCCCCTCCTCACAGTGCCAACCCGACACCACTGCAACACATTGCCAGCTTGCCTAATGCACTAGGCCAAACTGAATTGAGTTTAGTTCCTGAAGCCTCATAGTTCAGTAGTGACACCCACACACACTCGACTCTTCTACTCTCTCCCACATCAAGCACAGCTAGAAGACACTATGAGCACCAACACAGATAACAGTAGCTATATACCTATCTATATATATATCGAAAAACACCTATATATGCATACACTCTCTCATATGCAAATAGATAATACACCAATTTACATATACATATCATATGATACTCTAAGGCATAAATAGACACACACACACAACCACTAGTCCAATTCACAAATATTTGGTGTGCAACACCAAGATACTCTAGGATACATCCTTCATACACCACACCACCATAGTACCAACCATCAATTCACATGGACACATCCAATAGATCAAATATTGTGTGTGTGTGTCAATGTGTGTATGTGTGCGTGTCGTGTCTGTGTCAGTATCAGTGTTAGTGTGTGTGTGAGTGTGTGTGTGTGTGTGTGTCTGTGTCTGCGTCTGTGTGTGTGTGTCTGCGTTTGTGTGTGTGTGTCGTGTGTGTGTGTGTGTCCATGTGTGTGTGTGTCTGCGTCTGTGTGTGTGTGTGTCTGCGTCTGTGTGTGTATGTCTGCGTCTGTGTGTGTGTGTCGTCTGCGTCAAGTGTGTGTGTGTGTCTGTGACTCTGTGTGTGTGTCGTGTGTGTCTGTCAGTGTCTGTGTGCGTGTGTCGTGTCTGTGTCACATGTATGTGTGTGTGTGTGAGAGAGAGAGAGAGAGAGAGAGAGAGGGTTTACCTAGAGCTCGAGGAGGAGGAGGGGGATGCCGGAGTAGCCGCAACCGTGGAGAGCCGGTCGCCAGAGAGGGGGTGGGGGAAATCGAAAGGTGTTGAGAATTTTCGAAATTTTTGACGGATGGGGAAAAAGAAAACTGAGCCCTAATTAACCAAAATTTAGCGACGTTTAGTGACGTCAAATAAAAATGTCGCTAACTTAAAATTTAGCGACGTCAATGACGTCGTAAAACACGTTGCTAAATATTTTTAATATATGTACGTCGCTAATTACAACGCTAAACGTCGCTAAATTAGATATATTAGTGACGTTTAGCGATCTTAATTGAATTTATAGCGACTAATCTTTTAAAATCTTAATATAAGTCGCTAAACGTCGCTAAATATCGCCATTTAGCGATGTCTAGCGACGTTTTTTATGGAGTCGCTAATTTAGCGACGTTTTTACATGGAGTCGATAAAATGCGTCGCTAATCCCGCTTTTTCTAGTAGTGATATAGTTGTTTGTTGATATAACAAGTGTTTTGTATTTCGATAGATCTCAACCCCTCTTCGAACTTTCTTTTAGGTACTTGCTAATAGGGGTTGACCCTTCTGATTTTGTATGGAAAGATATCGGAACCGACCTTGAGAATCTACCACCACATCAATTCGCTTATGATAAATGGCCATGCAAAACGTGATTGGTCAATCCCTAATAACAAGTACCACAAATGAAGCTTAAATAAAGGTTGAAAACTGGAACACAAAACATGTCATATTAACAAACACTTATAAAGAATAACATATATTAAAAATGACAAGTAAATACAAGAGAATTGTTACAGATAATTCTTCGAGTTGATACATGATAATTACGACTTCCTAAGTTCATAGTATTATTAACTAAATCAATTAAAATAGATAATTCATCAAGATACAAATTTTGTAGAGCTCCATCATTCTCAAGATCCTTGTCGTACCCAAAAGGCTACATACTAGATGAAACGATCTAGGTGCCTATGAAATATTCTAATGCCAGTTTTAGGTACCCACTTTGTTCGAGTTATACATGTTATGCATTCAACATGCGTTACACTCTTGGCTCATGTAACATTTTTATTATAAATTTCGCTAAAGTGTTCCCAAATATTGGATAGGCTACAACTATGAGGCCCTTCTTCTCCAACTTGGCCTTGTAACCCTTGTGGTTGTACCGATTCAGATTGTTGCAGTGGTGGTTGTTCATTATCCATAGAGTTTTGACTGAATAGTGCATACTAGATGTCACGTCCCGCTCTTAGAATACTGGGTAAATATGAGGACGAGCATGGCTAGCTAATCCGTACAAGGTATAAAAATATCGTACGGCGGTCATGGCTGTCAAGAAGATAAATGGGTTGGACTCTAGCATGATATGACGTCAGTCCTAAGGCCAACAATTCCTAGTATCTCAATCCATCAACAGCAAAGACAAGAGTATATCATACATGAAAGTAAAAAAGGCATCCCAAGTTACACATCATATATGATCATGAAGCTAGTGAATACAAAATATTGCACTAGCAGAGTATAATTATACATGATCAAATATATCACTCATGGTCTAATATATACATCATGTTGACCGTAGTCTCAAAAATATAATGAACTAACTCTGCCCTCCTTGCTGATACCACAAAATAAAAAAATCAAAACGAGGGGTGGAAGGAGGAAACCCATTCGCGAGCTTCGGCCCCAGTCATCTTGATAAAAGTATGGGAGATCCTGGTTCTCCTCGGGCAAATCTGGCCAAGCAAAAACAATGGGGTCAGAACTCCAAGCAACAAGTGCCACAAAGGAGCTCGAGGTGGTAGACAAAATACATCATAACATAAGCAGAAAAGAGACCTATAAAAAATAAATAGGGGTCGAGACTTGTATGGTACCAATGTACTCGTCTCAAAAATAAAACTGGAAGAACTGATAACAAGTACTATAAATGAAATTAAGACGACATGCGGTAAGAGGGCATAGAGAGCACTCTGGATCGGAACCACAACCCTTAAACCAAACAAGGACCAGGGTTGCAGCCATTCACCTTAACAGGACTTAGCATCCTAACTACGTGTCGAAAGAATGAGATAAAAGGGCAAGTTTGACAAATAGCAAACATTCCTGCACGGCCAAGCATTTCTACTGTCGCACCCCGATCCCACAGGGGGCCGTTCGTCCTCCCTTGGGTCCTTGCTGGACCGATCGTCCTCGCTTGGGCGTGATGTTGTGCAAGCCTAAGCTGCGCTTGCACAAGGCCAAAGCTTGAACAAAGGCAAGTAAGTTATTCAAGATGGGAGAAGCGGCACAATATTGTAGAAAAATAAAGATCACAATGGCATAAGAAAATAAGCTCTTTATTGATAATCAAGATGTGTTACAAGCGACGCTTGGCCGAGGTTACAATTCGCTCAAGCTCTCTTTCTCTCGATTATAATGACATTATTCCATACATTATATCCATTTATACAAAAGTAGCTCAAAGCAATCTCAATACGGCTCAAGGCATCGACTCCAAATTTTTGGGTCCTGGGGATGAGGCACGGCTATCGCTTCCTCGGATGATCCAGCACCTGAACAAGCAAATTGTTGGTGGGTCAGCACTTTGGAGAAAGTACTGGTGAGTATAAAATTAACGAACAGAAGCAACATTCACTAAAACCAACACTAAGTAATTATTGTAGTGCCTCAAATCCCGATCCGATCGGGACGAGCACTATGTAATTGGGCTTGTGGCTAGTCCGTCTGAGTCATAACTTAGACCTCGGCATCTTCTTGCCACGGACGAAATGCGATGATCCTTTCCAACTCATGGAAAGGCCTCTATTGAAACGAGTCCAATAGTTTTCCTGTTTTGGTTGCTTTGGTTTTCTTGATTGCCGTTTTGAGGTTTTAGATTTGTTGTTGCTTTCGATTTGCTTGGTTTTTGCTGCTGGTTTTATCGTTTGGAACTTGAGGTTCTGGGGAGTTCGGCAAGGAAGGATAGGCAAGATTTCTAACTCGGTGCTTGTGCTGTTTCAGGTCCGCGTAACTGATATTTGATCATCGCTAGCGGGATTCCTAGTTTCAGCCTTTTTTCCTTAACCAGTGAGTGGTTTGGTCCCTTCTTTCCTACTTCTTCATGCCAACATCTCTAAGTTTCAATTGTTCACTCGATGATGTCCGGTTGGACACCTAGGAAATTCTTAGCCACAGGCATGCCAGCCACTAAGAAAGGAACATGGGATTTGTAGACTAATTTTATCATATGCTTGCATACCTTATAATTTGAGCTTGTTTATAAGGAAGAGTTGGTTGTTGGTGGCGGCCTGGTGCCTCGGATAGAGTTGGACTTATGGGATAACTGAATCGGAACACCGCTTGAGAAAATATGAACTGTTGCATGAGATATATATATGTTGCTGCTTAACTTCTTCTGTTTAATTAGATGCATTGTATGTAATATGAATTATTTCATGCATTTGCATGGTCTGGGATAACTTGTGCACATGGTTTGGTATTTCCTCGAAACGGCTTTCTGGGACACTAGAACCGTATCGATCCGGAGGGAAATATTTGATTCGTGCTCGTCACGATGCATAGCAGGACCTCTAGCAGGGCTTGCTACCCGGGCTGATAGGGCGCGCCGCTAAGCTTGAAATATATCCCTAAGGTGTCGATCACACCAATGACCGCATAGAATAGAACACATGCTAACTTATTGTCTTGTGCAGATGGTAAGTATACTTGTGTTTCGTTTCAGGGAAGGCGTGCATCGATTGAGTAAGCAGTCGTGTCACGCCCCAGTCCCAAAAATACGTAGGACTAGGACACGTAAGCATGCCAGCCGCATGGATATGGCAACTCCAATATATGGAAACCAAATCCATACGTACGCTGTATTATGAATATCAAATCCACAAGTGGTAAAAATGTAATACAAGTCACAGGATAAAATCTAAATCTCATCCACCAAAATCATATAGAAATAAATAACCAGTATCTATGAAACTAGATCTCAATAAGAAGGATCTAAAGATAATAGTTGGGTGGAAACAAATCCACTACCAACTCAAATGGGAAAAGTAAATACAATATAAGTACAACTCACTCAAACAATATAAGTACCAGCTACCAATCACGGCTCGAAGGGAAGACATCCACGAAGCATCTATATCTTTCCAATCTGCGCTCCTGCAAAAACTCAAGAACAGGTACACCTGGCAGCGGACCAGGTCCTCAGAGGGACATAACAAGTATACTTAAACACATGTCAATAAAGTACTAAAAATAAACATCCATTGGGTCACCTAACCGTCTAAGTGAATGCAGTTAAGAACACCTTTTCCCATAAGTGAGCTATCTGGCTGAAAACTGGGATTTGGCATGGTTCTCTTTTGAAGATCAAGGGGCCTAAAAGGCACGTCGTCTTTTGAACGCCGGTGGCCCGCCTGATAGTACATAATATGTAGTGGTCATCATGACCCGTATCTCCAGCGGAGAATCCGGGCGTACAGGAGAAAAAGTGTAAAGGAGCTTAAATGCGGTACTTGTTGTTCTCCCCACCCCATGCTCTAAGCATGTCACATCCATGACACGATTTGGTCCATAGCCTATTCTTAGTACCTAGCCCAATCCTGCAACCAGACAAGGACAAGGATGGGACCACCGTACTACAATAGACTATGTCCATAGACCTCTAATAACTGCTAAGTCTTCTAGCATGCAAAGTTTCTAACAGCAGTTATTCCTAACGCACGTCCCACACGTACCTATGATCAGTCAATACGTGCGTCCGTGATCTATATGAGACTCACCACTCGTGTAAAAATATGTGTCACAGTTAAATGAAATCTAATGGTGCTACATGATAATGGGGTAGTCTCATAAACAAGGTCAATGCAATACATAAATAAAAACATAACGCGACAACACCATCGCGCGCATTTTGTATAACAGTTAAAATATATGAACTAAGGACAAAAAATAAAGATGCATGCAACATATGGAATATAAATAACAGTACAATGGGAAGGTATACTTGCCTGGTAAGGAAGCTGCAATGTACCAAAAACCTGCTCCAGAAATCGCGCAGAACAATCCAATATCCTATGTACACATAAATATAATGTAATAGAATCATTAGTCATTACACTAGCACATACTCAACCACATTTACACTGGAATCAGGGGGTATACTAGGGGTAACACTAGTCATCTAACACGGTCAATTACGCATTGAATTACGTGGGTGTCGCGTCTTCAAGTACTGTACGAAATCAGTCAGTCAACTGACAGGTGTCTATGCCGGTACGTTAGTGTACGCAAGGCAGACAAATTCACAAGTTCTTAGGGTCAACATGGTCAAGGTAAGTATGGGATAGTCCACGATATCCTAGGGACATACAGTCTGAATATTTAGTCATAATTATCAATTAGCATTTACTTACATATATATTCATATAACTATATAATAATATAACCATTAATTTATTTTAATTTATTTAATTCTGGAATAATTACTCTAAAATCCTATTTTAATCTTATTATTCTGATTTTTATGTTAATTCCTAAATTTTGTCCAAAGAAACTGAATTTTATCAACTCGAGACTCATGGCACGCAAATCGAGGCGATATGTTGACCAAAAAGTCAACCGATACAAACTCGAATTTTATGCATGATTTCCTGTAGATTTCAGTATAAAAATATACTGGAATTTATGGCTCGTCTGAATTTAAATTCGTTTGGGAATTATGGCACATACAAATTTTGTATTGTGCACCGATGGTTAAATTCTAACCTAGAAGTTCTACAGAATTAACAGTATGTAAATAATTCGAAATAAATTCTGGGAAAAATATATGTCGATGATATCGACATTATCTTTCCGAAACTTTAAACGGTTCATGATTCTGATTCCTGGTTCTCCCGGAATCGCGAAAATATCGAAACACGTCTATTTCGGACATGCTGTGCTCTACGAATTTTCCAGAATTTAATACTAATAATTTAGAAAAACAATTTATATTATCAGAAAGCTAACCTCATTATCATTCTAACAAAAAAAACTGGAGCATGTTTGGAGTCCGGAGCTAGGAGATATCGTCTTTTTAATTCGTCATAACTAGTAGAAAATGTGGCTGAATTTATGACGAATTTTGAATATTTTTGGACGAAAAAGAGAGGAATTTGGGAAAAAAAAATATGAAGGATGAGATATATATAATGGTGGACACTACTTAATTAAATAAGAATAGGATTGGTTAATTTGGATAGGATTATGATGAATTTAAATAAGGATAGGATATGCATGAAGTTGATTTCCTAGTAGGTTCAAGATTTGAATTAATTTAAAATAGAGTTTGAATTTATCTCAATAATTTATAATCTTAAATATAATTAAAGATAATACAAATAATTTATAAAATCTTATTAATATCTATTAACACTAAATTAGTATATATCTAATATTAAGACTATATATATCCAAATAAATCCTAAATAATTTTAAAATCTAAATAAATTTCTTAAAATTCTAAATAAATTACAAAAAAATATAATTAAATATTTTAAACTAAAATAAATATTTGGTAGGAACGACATGCAAGTATGGTCGTATAGTAAATCATAGAAGTCCTAAAATTTTATGTTTTCTAAGTTTTAATTACCAAAAATTCTAGAAAAATCTCCAAAAATCTAAAATAACCTAAAATAATTCTAAATGAATATTTATATAAGTAAATATATCAAGAAATTTATTTTCTAATTAACTAAGAGCATATTCTAAATAAATTCAATATATATAATAAATATAATAATATAAAATATACACAAAATACCTATTTTGGGTGAGGGAGTTTACAATCTATCCAACTTAAAACAATTTCGTCCTCGAAATTAAAATAAGACGTAATTTGTTAAATCCTTCACATTCGTACATAAGGTATGTCAATCGCAATCTCTTCCAAAAATTTAAATAACAAAATCTATTCGAATCTATCGCGATCACTTCAAAATTAATATAACCACTGTTTAAATCAAAATTCAACCTGTCGTAATCTCTTCTCGATTTTTAAATAATCAACATCCAAATCTGACTCAAGTCTATATGACATCCCACATCAAAATTTATATCATAATTTTCAACTATCATAATCTCCTCTAGACTTTGAACAATAAACAATTTTAATCAAATCTTATTCCTATTCTTAACTTAAGAATTTTGTACTATTCGAATATTTAAACTCAATTTACATCCTCAATATTTCAAATAGGTGACCCAACAATCAAAATTAAACTTTTAATTCAAATCATCAAATTATAAAATTTAAATCTAATTAACCAATAGTTCAAGTCTAAAATTATATATTTATCCTCAAAATTTAAATCGATGATTCATCCTTCAATATTCAAAATTTAAATCATGTGCTCAAAGTATAAATATTGGGTCCTCAATATCAAGATTTTTAAAATTCATTAAATTCTCATTATCTTAATCATCCTTCTAAATTTCTCAAAATTACAATGGCTTGAACCTCTCCCAATCTAGTCTTACTCGATCATAATCTAAAGAAATTCCTCCCGAGTTGACAATGCACTACTACCCAACTTAGAATTTATCCACCTATCACCTAAGGCTATATACCTTAAGAAAATATCCCTTAATTTATTTACTCATGTCGTTCAATCCTCGAAACTTCAACGCCGATCATATCACATATGATATGTCCTTAATTACGAAAGAATAATCCTCAAGTATGTGATCGGCCTATGGGGTATATCTAGTACTCTCTGTGTATCAAACTTTATACCCAGCATGAGGTTTCGTCTTTCCGAAATAAGGGAAGACGAAGATCAATAATAAAGAGTTCAAGGACAGCGTAATAGAATAGAAGTATTGGGATCAAGGCGTTTAAAGAATTCAATTGGGAATTGTCAAAGCAGTTGTGGATTGAAATTCTATTTTGGTAATCCTTTGTTTGCCTGCTCGTTTTAGTACAGTTATGTAACTGATACGATATGTCAGACATGCCTAGGGAAAGTATATTCGTCTACTAATCACTACATATCTCAATCCAAGTAAAGTAGCATTACGAAGGGCGAACCAAATGTACTAAGATTGTCCAGACCGTAATACACTGATTCTGATTAGACAATTGCATCAACAGGCGTCCCCAATAATACATGTCTCATGATTAAGCTCGATAAAAATAAGCTTGCAAAGACTAGGCTATAATAGCAGCATAATTCGAGGTAGCACAAAAAATATAACGCTGGATTATGATGAGAGAAGTCACAAATAATTCAAGTTGCAAAAATAAAACAACATAAGCAACAATAACAAAAGACTCTACAATCTCTACAGTTATCATATTAATTCCTTGTCTAAGTCGATAGTCGACAAAGTAGGGGTGTGAGCCTCTAAGTTCTATAGTCTGAATAAACACTATCATCTTATGTTAGCATACAATTAATGTCATTCAGTTACACTTCATCAATGGATTCACAAGGGCTATATGATACCAGGTGGTGAGGTATACTACCCAACTTAAAATAATTAAACTAGTACTGTGACAGCCTTAAGAGGATCCTACAAAAATAACCTTGCACATGTACATAGAACAGAAACTCTTATTAGGGTATATGAGGAAAGATCTTGGTATTGATTAGGGTATCCTTTTTATGTAGGTAATGGTCATCCTAAGTCTTAGTCATAGCACTTATAGAGCAAGTGTCAATAGTAAGGATAGAAGAGTTACTGGCCGTCAGAGGGGAAAGAGGATATAGCCTACATTGAGGTGGGGTACATGTTACATGATTTAAAACTAAGGGTTAATCATCGGTCATAATCTACAAAACAACTTAAACTTATCAAGTTCTAACTACCAAGCATAAAAAAATTTCACATTCAAGGCTACAACTATAATCCTAGCAAACTATGAGCCCTTAACAAAGAATAATTACTTGGCCTACTATCCGAAGTGTCAGATGGCACGAGTTGAAAGATGAAGAGAAGAAACGTAATTAGCCGTCGCAAAATAGCGAGTGCTATGGTCGCAGGGAACAATATATAAAATAAAGATAGAGGGCTCTAGATAGCATCATGGTTCTCTAAGGGGAGTGGGGTGTTGGTTGCTATGTTCGGGGTATGATCAAGGGAGAAGTGTTGATTACATTCCTCTAGGCTTCCTAGGGTGCTGTCTACTAATAACAAGATAATGATATAAGTTTATAGTTCCAATATCATCTAACTATGAAGGTTAGGTTCAGTCCAAATATTAAGTTTTTGGTTTTCTATGGGTTCCTCAATGCTAGAGGCAACATTATGGTAACCTTCTAACTAACTCTAGTAGTGTCTATACTACTCTCAAGTCCTCATATTACATCCGGGGTAATGGTAAACCAATTATAGGGATAAGGGATTCTAGGATTCGCTAGATATTCTAAGCTTAGTGGTGTATCTATAATCTCGTTGTATTCTAAATAGGTGTGCTACTCTAATTATCATCTAACAACAGGAACTTCTATATTCTAGGAGGAGGTTATACTTAAAGAACTATTAGGGAAGCACAAGAATCAAGCATGATGCATTTGATCAAAATAGAACAGAGAGGAGGAAGATGAATCAGGGTCAGTTGTGGATGAGATCCTATATTCTAGTCCTAGGTGCAGGCTTGTTCGGTACAATAATGTAACCGAGACAATATGCTCTTGACCTGCATGGGCCACCACAAAAATATGTCACGCCCCAGTCCCAAAAATACGTAGGACTAGGACACGTAAGCATGCCAGCCGCATGGATATGGCAACTCCAATATATGGAAACCAAATCCATACGTACGCTGTATTATGAATATCAAATCCACAAGTGGTAAAAATGTAATACAAGTCACAGGGTAAAATCTAAATCTCATCCACCAAAATCATATAGAAATAAATAACCAGTATCTATGAAACTAGATCTCAATAAGAAGGATCTAAGATAATAGTTGGGTGGAAACAAATCCACTACCAACTCAAATGGGAAAAGTAAATACAATATAAGTACAACTCACTCAAACAATATAAGTACCAGCTACCAATCACGGATCGAAGGGAAGACATCCACGAAGCATCTATATCTTTCCAATCTGCGCTCCTGCAAAAACTCAAGAACAGGTACACCTGGCAGCGGACCAGGTCCTCAGAGGGACATAACAAGTATACTTAAACACATGCCAATAAAGTACTAAAAATAAACATCCATTGGGTCACCTAACCGTCTAAGTGAATGCAGTTAAGAACACATTTCCCCACAAGTGAGCTATCTGGCTGAAAACTGGGATTTGACATGGTTCTCTTTTGAAGATCCAGGGGCCTAAAAGGCACGTCGTCTTTTGAACGCCGGTGGCCCGCCTGATAGTACATAATATATAGTGGTCATCATGACCCGTATCTCCAGCGGAGAATCCGGGCGTACAGGAGAAAAAGTGTAAAGGAGCTCAAATGCGATACTTGTTCTCCCCACCCCATGCTCTAAGCATGTCACATCCATGACACGATTTGGTCCATAGCCTATTCTTAGTACCTAGCCCAATCCTGCAACCAGACAAGGACAAGGATGGGACCACCGTACTACAATAGACTATGTCCATAGACCTCTAATAACTGCTAAGTCTTCTAGCATGCAAAGTTTCTAACAGCAGTTATTCCTAACGCACGTCCCACACGTACCGATGATCAGTCAATACGTGCGTCCGTGATCTATATGAGACTCACCACTCGTGTAAAAATATGTGTCACAGTCAAATAAAATCTAATGGTGCTACATGATAATGGGGTAGTCTCATGAACAAGGTCAATGCAATACATAAATAAAAACATAACGCGACAACACCGTCGCGCGCATTTTGTATAACAGTTAAAATATATGAACTAAGGACAGAAAATAAAGATGCATGCAACATATGGAATATAAATAACAGTACAATGGCAAGGTATACTTGCCTGGCAAGGAAGCTGCAATGTACCAATAACCTGCTCCAGAAATTGCGCAGAACAATCCAATATCCTATGTACACATAAATATAATGTAATAGAATCATTAGTCATTACACTAGCACATACTCAACCACATTTATACTTGAATCAGGGGGTATACTAGGGGTAACACTAGTCATCTAACACGGTCAATTACGCATTGAATTACGCGGGTGTCGCGTCTTCAAGTACTGTACGAAATCAGTCAGTCAACTGACAGGTGTCTATACCGGTACGTTAGTGTACGCAAGGCAGACAAATTCACAAGTTCTTAGGGTCAACATGGTCAAGGTAAGTATGGGATAGTCCACGATATCCTAGGGTCATACAGTCTGAATATTTAGTCATAATTATCAATTAGCATTTACTTACATATATATTCATATAACTATATAATAATATAACCATTAATTTATTTTAATTTATTTAATTCTGGAATAATTACTCTAAAATCCTATTTTAATTTTATTATTCTGATTTTTATGTTAATTCCTAAATTTTGTCCAAAGAAACTGAATTTTATCAACTCGAGACTCATGGCACGCAAATCGAGGCGATCTGTTGACCAAAAATTCAACCGATACAAACTTGACTTTCATGCATGATTTCCTGTAGATTTCAGCATAAAAATATACTAGAATTTACGGCTCGTCTGAATTTAAATTCGTTTGGGAATTATGGCACATACAAATTTTGTATTGTGCACCGATGGTTAAATTCTAAGCTAGAAGTTCTACAGAGTTAACAGTATGTAAATACTTCGAAATAAATTCTGGGAAAAATATATGTCGATGATCTCGACATTAGCTTTCCGAAACTTTAAACGGTTCGTGATTCTGATTCCTGGTTCTCCCGAAATCGCAAAAATATCGAAATACATCTATTTTCGGACATGCTGTGCTCTACGAATTTTTCAGAATTTAATACTAATAATTTAGAAAAAACAATTTATATTATCAGAAAGCTAACCTCATTATCGTTCTAACAAAAAAAACTGGAGCATGTTTGGAGTCCGGAGCTAGGTGATATCATCTTTTTAATTCGTCATAACTAGTAGAAAATGTGGCTGAATTTATGACGAATTTTGAATATTTTTGGACGAAAAAGAGAGGAATTTGGGAAAAAAAAATATGAAGGATGAGATATATATAATGGTGGACACTACTTAATTAAATAAGAATAGGATTGGTTAATTTGGATAGGATTATGATGAATTTAAATAAGGATATGATATGCATGAAGTTGATTTCCTAGTAGGTTCAGGATTTGAATTAATTTAAAATAGAGTTTGAATTTATCTCAATAATTTATAATCTTAAATATAATTAAAGATAATACAAATAATTTATAAAATCTTATTAATATCTATTAACACTAAATTAGTATATATCTAATATTAAGACTATATATATCCAAATAAATCCTAAATAATTTTAAAATCTAAATAAATTTCTTAAAATTCTAAATAAATTACAAAAAAATATAATTAAATATTTTAAACTAAAATAAATATTTGGTAGGAACGACATGCAAGTATGGTCGTATAGTAAATCATAGAAGTCCTAGAAATTTATGTTTTCTAAGTTTTAATTACCAAAAATTCTAGAAAAATCTCCAAAAATCTAAAATAACCTAAAATAATTCTAAATGAATATTTATATAAGTAAATATATCAAGAAATTTATTTTCTAATTAACCAAGAGCATATTCTAAATAAATTCAACATATATAATAAATATAATAATATAAAATATACACAAAATATCTATTTTGGGTGAGGGAGTTTACAAGTCGGTGCACTGGTTGTATTCAATGCTATTTTTATTCCTATCAAAACATGCAACTGATATGAATTGATTTCACTTGCTTCCTTATAGAAGCTATCTTAATGCATGCTCGCCCCTAACAAGCTAGTGTCAATTTAGTCGAGTGGGATTCATCCCGCTCACCAGTACAAGTTGAGTACTGACCCACGTTGTGGGCAACTATTTCAAGCAATCAGACGGTGCAACGCTAGTGCGTTAGCTAGGAGGCGTTAGGAGCACCTCTATTTTGAAGTATAGCTGGAGTCAGTTTATTTTGGAGGCAGAGACTTCAATCTATACAAGGGCGTAATGTGCAAATGACGTGGACTATCTAACAGAGCGCGCCCTGCATTTTGAGTTATCTTTTGTAATGCAATTCAATAGCCGAGAAGGCGCATCAATGTAAACTCTATTTAAATTACTCTGAATATTCAATAAAAAAGCATGTTTCTTCCGCATTTGTGTTCAAATCTCTGTGAATGTGTTTTAAAATTTGTGTTTCAAAATGGGTTCCTAAAACTGCAAGTTCTTGCCTTGTGCGAGCGCAACCCCTGGTTCGCACGGCATCACGCCCCTAGCGAGGACGAATCGGTTCCGTAAAGGATCCGGCGAGGATGAAAGACCCTTTCGGGATCGGGGCGTGACATATTGGTATCAGAGCACGGCTGTACTTCCTTGGGATTTCAAAAGAATATAAAGGAGTTTGATGCGCCTCTCAATTGAGTTGCGTTCGGCGTCCGCTGCATCAGATGAGTCGCCTATACAATGAGCCCGTAGATATAAAATTTATCAATTTTGGAGTGTTAACAAGCTACTCTCTTTTGTAGCAAAGGCTAAAAAATACTGCCGCTGCAAGCAGTGCTCAGCCTATCCAGAGCGATCCGACAAGTTCTGGAGAATCCGGAGGAGCGGGTTCAACCGGTATGGCAGAACGGCTTATGCATCTCGTGCAGGTACAACAACAACAAGCCGTTATGCAACAGGCGCAATTTGCCTCTCAGCAGAAGCAAATGGATACCCTGATGCAACTGATTGCATCCTTGGTACCAAGCAACGGGACTGCCACTGTGACTCCTTCCCCACCGCCGGTCGTGGCGGTAGAGGATGAGTCAGAAGAAACTCAGCCTTCAGATAGGAACACCTGCCGAGCAGCGGAGTTCACAAAAATGCATCCACCCACGTTCAACGGACGAGCGGAACCGGACGTGGTGTTGGGATGGATTGCTAAGCTGGAGGGACTCTTCAACCTGGTTGGCATCCGGGGATCCAAGCGAGTTGCCTGTGCATCGGTTCAGCTGGAACTGCGTGCGCATGATTGGTGGGAGGCAACGAAGCAAGGGATTTATGATGCCAATCCCAACTGCAAAATAACTTAGGAAATATTCAAATCAGCCTTCATTGAACAATACATTTCCAGGGCCGTGCGTCAACAAAAGAAAGACGACTTCAGCAATCTGGTCCAAGGAAGTTTGTCTGTGGATGATTATGATTCTGTGTTCGCTAAGCTGGCCAAGTTTGCGGGGCACTTCCTGCCTAACCAGCAGGCGTGGTGCTATCGCTTTCAAAAAGGTTTGAATGATGAGTTGCGTAGGGACGTCATCAATCAGAAATGTCAAACCTACAGGGAATGCTATGAAGCAGCCCTGGACAGCGAGCGAATCTTTGGGCGTTGTCCCCCAAAGGCAGAAGTGCAAACCCCCCGTACCAACAACAACAAACGATCTCAGAAAATGGGAGTGTCTTGTCACTACCCAATTCTAGAAAATAGGATATTTTTTTTATTTTTATTTGATAAATAGTGGATTGTATTTAATTAATTATATTTATATTTATTTGGTGCTTGTATTATTTTTTTAATGATTGTTTTAGGGTTTTGGCTAGCCTGGACCCATGTCCGACCCTAGTGGACCCATGTCCGACCCAGTCCACACCCTTGTGAGAATTATTTTGGGGCTTAGATTTATTATTTTATTTTTAGGAGGTTAGTGGAAGAGATTTGGAGCTAGTTTGAGTATTTTTGGAACCCGGAACCCGAAACCAAGTGAGTATGGGCGTTTTGGGAATTTGGAACTTTGTGAACCCCCTTTAATTCTCTTGGCCGGACCTACCTACCCCCCCCATTTCGTGAGAACACAGCAGCAGCCCTCTCCCTTTGTATTCTTCTTCATTTTCCACTTCTTCTTCTCCATTTCTTCTTCTCCATTTCTTCTTCCTTCTTCCTTCTTCTCCAAGGTGAGTTATTTCTTCCATTTTTCTTCTTTCTTCTTCCATTCCTTCTTCTTATGCTAGCCCTAACCTTGCTTTTTCCCTAACCTAGGTGTGAGGAGCTTAGATCTAGTGTGGAAGCTAGATTTGGTGGCTTGGAGCTTGAGGGAGGTGATTTCTAGGGGTTGTGAGACTTTGGCCTTGGGATTCCAACTCCCAAGAGGTAAAACCTAACTTTACCCTTCCTAATTATTTTTGTGTAGTATAATTAGTGTTGTAGAACATTCCTAGACCCTAACCCTACCCGTAGGAGGAAGTTGGAACTAGTTTGGGTGAGTTTAGAGACTTTGACACTAGGTTTTGTGTCAAATTCGGGTGGAATCCGAATTTGGCCCAATTTTGGGTGATGTTCTAGGTTAGACGGACCTAGATAGACGTTGTCGGGTGTCTAGAGAGTGAGTGCGTGTCTCCGTTTGGACACGGGAAGCCGCGTCGCGGAGAAACGGGCGTTTCGGACGAAATTGGGGCTTTTCGTCGTCGCTGATTCTAAGTGCGTGCGCGTTTCCGCCACGGACCTAGAATCGACGCGGGAGTGCATTTTCTAGGATCTAGACATCGTGTAGAGCGCGTGGATAAATTTTGGGCCGATTCCGAGTTTGTTTGGTGTGCGTTTCAGGAGGTTTTCCGAGCCGCGCACCACGTGTTCGTCAAAATGACCGAACGGCCATTTCGACTTGGTTTCCTCGTTTCGGGCTTGTGCGCGCGTTGGGTTAGTATCGGAGAGTGTGTGCTAGAGTTTTCGAGTTATATTTTATATATTTTAGGGTATTGGTGAGTGTCGGGGTCGTTGGACGTGAGTGGGGCGTGTTGTTGTGTGTTGTGGTTGAGTGGTGTTGTGTCTCTTTGTATATATATATATATATATATATATATATATATATATATATATATATATATATATATATATATATATATATATATGTGTGTGTGTGTGTGTATGTGTATATATATATCTTAGAGTGTGTGTGTGTATTGATATGTATATATATATATATATATATATTTGTATGTGTGCATATATATATTAATATGTGTGTTTATATATATGTTTAGCTATGTATATATTTGTATGTGTGTGTGTGTTTTAGTGTGTGTGTGAGTGTGTTAGTGTGTGTTAGTATATAGATATATAGGTGTGTATATATATGTATCTAGTTATATATATAGTTATATATGTGTATGTATATATATATATAGGGGGTGATTTATATATGTGTATATGGGAGTGTGTGTGTGTGTTTGTGAGAGGAAGGGGGGGGGGCAGCCACTGCCCAGCAAGCAGAACAGCAGGTGCTGCTGCCTACAGCAGCAGCAAAGCTGCAGCAGCAGTACCAAGAGCTGCAGCAGCAGCAGCATGTAGAAGCCCAGCAGCAGCAGTAGCATGGAGCAGCAGCAGCAGGCTCAGCAAGAGCAGCAGCATCAGCAGTAGCATGGAGCAGCAGCAGCAGGAATGAGAAGCCCCAGCAGCAGCAAGAATAGCAGGGAGTAGTAGCAGCTAGGTAATAGATAATAGTTAGAGTATTAGTTAGATAGATAATTAGTTAAGTAGATAACTATATGGATATTAGTATATAGATAGATAAATAGGTAAGATAGATAATTAGATAGATAGATAAGGAGATACATAGATAGATAGGTATACCTATAGATAATTGATAGGTAGATAGTTAGGTTTCTAGATACTAGATAGGTAGATAGCTAGGTACTTAGATATATCTATCTAAGATATAGATATCTATATACCTATAGTATATATATTTATGTATAGGTTGGGTAAGGTAAAGGGTATTATGCATATGTGTGTGGATATCTATATATATAGGTATATACATACTTAGATATATATAAATATGGTAGATATCTATATTACCTAGCCTAGATTAATAACTAGGTGCATAATTAGTAGCTAGATAGCTAGTTAGAGGGTTTTAGAGCGAAACCTCAATACCTTGAGATACCGAGGTATCTCGATACCTTGAGATATTCAAGGTATTGAGTTTCGAGCGGGGTATTTGAGCATTAGCCTAGGAAATGCTTTGGAGTGATTTTTATATGTTTATATATATAATTACGCGTACTAGCCTAGGTTTTAGCGGGTTTAGGCGGGGTGCGTGGCCTAGGGCGAGATATCGGATACCGAGGGTATCCCGATATCTCGATTAGGCGAGTTTGTGAGTTTAGTAGCTTAATGAGCTCAGTTTGACCTAGCTTTGACCATAATTGTCCCCGTTGACCGTAAAAGTGAACGTTTGACCTAGTTTTGACCTAGAGTTGACTTTTTGGATCCCGGGTTGACTTTTTGACCCGAATTTCACCGGTTTGACCCGTTCGACCTAGAATAGCCCTAAAAGCCTGTTTTTAATTATTTTATATCAGTCTAAATGCTTAGAACCCTGTTTAATTCTGCTTTTTGCATTAGGTCCTTGCGACACCGGTCCGGATATCGATCCTCATCAGTTGCTCAGGACATCAGGCGAGTACCGACCTCTGATAGTTTCCATTTCATGATAGCGTTTATATCACCTGTTCTAGAACTGTAATACTTGATTCTGACACATTGTTACACGAGCTGGTACTAGTGGATCCCGTCATGAGATGCTATCCCCCTTACCGTGTTCAGCGGGTACTCTATCACGTGTATTTCATCATGTGCTTCGGGTATTGATTCTCATATGCTATCATGTGCTTCTTGTGCTCTTGCCTTTGTGTGCGCGAGCTATTATCATGTACGTAGCGTGTTGTGGTTGGATCCAATGGTATTAGTGGGGGAGGGGAGTAGGAGTTGGTTATGTGATCAAAGCCAAACAGTATTCATGTGTATGTCGGTTATGCAACTCACGCATAACGGAGTTATCGTAGTGTTTTTCATGTGCAACCTAAGTCGATCACATAACGAACTTGTCCTCAAGGCACTTAGCTAGTATTCATGTTTCTCAACTGCAGTTACTTTTCCAGTACTTGTATTGTTCTCCAGTTTACTTTGCAGCTACTTATTGTGCTCCAACATATATTTATTTCCTGTGTATCTTGATTACTTTTCTATTGCTCGTCATATACACCTTACCATGTATTTGGAGTTGCTTTCAGAGTTATGTACTTCGCTCCAGTCCTGACTGGGCATATTTTTTCCAGAGGATCCTGAGGACTATTGTCCGACGTTCTACGGGCCGGGTGTTGACGACTGTTGTGACCCCGTGACCGAGGAGGAGTGCGCCGAGGAGACGCCTATAGCACCCTAGTTAGCTAGGTGGGTTTCTTGGGTTGGTCCCAGTATTTTATTTTGGATGACTGTACTTATTCTTTTGATGCTGTGATGTTGTAGCTATTATGGCCTTGGACTGTATTATTTTGGATTGTCTTGCTCTCTTGGTTCTGTTTCTTTGTTTATATCATATCGTGCTTATATTCTTCCTCTAGATTTTGTGATTGAGATTATTGATATATATATATTGCGTGGTTGCCCTCCTTTTGGAGAGGATTTTGATATATATATTGCGTGGTTGCCCTCCTTTTGGAGACGTCATGCCGGATTTTTTTCTGTGAGATATAGATAGATATGGTTGACCTAGAACGGACCTTTACAGCGTTCTACCGCCGATTCTGTGGCGTAGGCTGGACGTACCCACGGCTCATGCCCAATTTTCGGGTGCGGGTCGTGACACGTTTTTGTGGTAGCCCATGCAGGTCTAGTTTTTAGGTTATCTGCAATAGGATATAGGAGATAGGCTGAGAGAGAGTGTGCTCAATCACAACTAGGACCCTTCCTGCTTCCTTTTGCTATCTTTAATTTTTTCCTGAAATTGTTTCTTTTGTAATATTACTGTCCTTCATTGATGTTATCGTTTCATGTACTATATTGACTTCTTTTGATCGGTATTCAGGATGCCTCCGAAGACCAGATCTCAGCGCACCGCCCCAGCAGCTGCCACCGAGAGGTCTGCCACCTCTCGACCTGCTCGACTTCCGGCAGCCGCTACCGCTCCACTCGCCACTCCTGCGGTTGAGGGAGCGTCAGTTTCTCTCGGAGATCCCCTTACTCCCATTGATCCGAGAGTCACCCCAGTCGTCCCTGTGGTACCTCCTCCACCACCGCCTGTGCCAGTGGATGCTACGCAGTTGTTCGCATTCTTTCGAGAGATGATGGATGCGCAGCACCGCCAGGCAGATGTTATGAGGATGGGCATTGAGAATGCTCATCAGGTGGCTATGACAGCGGTCGACAGAGTGGCTCAGATCCAGCCACAGCCAGAGCAGGCTCAGTATCCTAGGCCGGGTACTATCATCGATTTTCAGAGGATGCGGCCTAAGGAGTTCCGCGGCACAGAGGGGATCCTGTACGCCGACGACTGGATCGAGCATATAGAGGGCATTTTCAGGCTGGCGATAATCCCAGCCAGCATGCAGATAGAGGCAGCGGGCAGCCAGATGTTCGACCTTGCCCTCACTTGGTTCCGCACGGATACGCGGATAGCAGCTCCGGGATTGACTTGGGAGGCTTTCAAGAAGCTTTTCAAGGAGAAGTTCTTCCCGGACGTGGCTCTCAGTGCCTTAGAGAGTCAGTTCGAGGCGCTCGTCCAGGGGAGTATGCTAGTGGATGAGTATGCAGCGGAGTTCTGCCGTCTGGGCAGATTTGTTGAGGGGTTGTTTGAGGCAGCGAAGGCGCGGAAGTTCCGCAAGGGCTTGGTCATGGCGGTCAAGTCCTTGACCAGGAGCGACCGCGAGGCGACCTTCGAGCAGATTGTCAGCGACGCTCAGAGGGCTGAGGATGATTTGGAGCTGAAGACGAAGAGGAGCAGAGATGCTTCAGGAGCAGGTAGCAGTGCAGGCCCAGCCAAGAGGCCATTCCAGCAGACCCAGCAGCACCAGGGTCAGGGTCGGGCGCCATTCCGGCAGGCGCCCCAGCAGCAGAGGCAGGGTCAGCAGCAGGGCCAGAGGCAGCCCATCGTTTGCCCTTTCTATAGGAAGCTAGGGCACGGATGGGACATATGCACAAAGAGGTTGGGCAGATGTTTATTGTGTGGCACCGCAGATCACCAGCTGAAGGATTGTCCTTCAGCGCTTGCCCGTACAGCTCAGGACGGAGGAGCCGCTCAGTGGGCACCAGCCAGAGCACCTGCAGCGCAGCAGAGAGGTCCGCCTTTGCAGACTCAGCAGCAGAGGTTCGCCCAGCACCAGCAGCAGCACCGAGAAGGACAGCAGGGGCGAGCTTTTGCCCTGACAGTGGACGAGGCCGAGCCAGTTGGTGATGTTATCTCAGGTTCTGTTCTTCTTGATTCCTTTCCAGCTCTTACTTTATTTGATTTTGGTGCTTCCCATAGCTTTGTGTCTGTATCTTTTGCTGTTAGACACCATCTTGTTGCTGAACCTTTAGCTAGACTCTGCAAGATCACGACCGGGGGTGGTATCATCCTAGTCCGTGATGTCTGCAGAGACCGGAGAGTTACCTTGGGAGGTCGGGAGTTGAGTGTGTGCCTACTCGTAATGCCACTTCCGAGCTACGATATTGTACTCGGGATGGATTGATTAAGTACGCATTGTGCTAGTATAGATTGTCGTGGAGGCAGAGTTTTGTTCAGTCCGCCAGGTGAGCCAGAGTTTCAGTTTGCTAGAGGAGCAGCAGAGCAGACCGAGGGAGTCTTCTGCGGAGCCCTGGTGGTAGAGCCGAGGTCGCTACATCCACTGATAGAGGAGTACATGGATGTCTTTCCGGAGGAGTTGCCAGGGTTACCTCCGGACAGAGACGTGGAGTTTTCTATAGACTTGGTGCCAGGCGCGGAGCCGATATCCCAGCACGTCTATAGAGTTAGCAACAGTGAGCTGGTAGAGTTGAAGAAGCAGGTGGATGAGCTTCAGGACAAGGAATTTATCAGATCTAGTTCTTCTCCGTGGGGTGCTCCGGTACTTTTTGTGCCGAAGAAGGATGGGTCGATACGGATGTGTATCGACTACAGGGCTCTGAACAGCCTCACAATCAAGAACAAGTATCCGCTGCCGCGTATTGATGATCTTTTTGACCAGTTGAGCGGAGCGAGGGTGTTTTCCAGGATTGATCTGAGGACAGGCTACCACCAGGTGAAGGTCAGTAAGGAGGATATTCCGAAGACAGCTTTTCGGACCAGATATGGACAGTATGAGTTCTTGGTGATGCCGTTTGGGTTGACTAATGCCCCGGCAGTGTTCATGAATCTGATGAACAAGGTGTTCCATCAGCATCTGGACAGGTTTGTGGTGGTGTTTATAGATGACATCTTGGTGTATTCGAAGACCCCAGAGGAGCACGAGGAGCATCTGAGGATAGTGCTGGAGACTCACAGGAAGGAGAAGCTTTATGGAAAGCTTTCGAAGTGCGATTTCTTCCTTGACAAGGTTGAATTCCTTGGTCATGTGGTGACTGGAGAGGGTATCTCGGTGGATCTGAGAAAGATTATGGCAGTTGAGGCATGGAGTGCTCCGAGTTCAGTAGCCGAGGTCAGGAGTTTCTTGGGACTGGCAGGCTACTACAGGAGATTTGTTCAGAATTTTTCCCGGATTGCAGAGCCGTTGTCCAGGCTGACTCGGAAGGACGTGGAGTTTGTTTGGTTAGAGGAGTGCCAGATCGCCTTTGATGAGCTGAAGAGGAGGTTGACGACAGCTCCAGTGTTGACGTTGCTATCAGGTTCTGGAGGTTTCACTATCTATAGTGATGCATCGGGGAAGGGACTGGGTTGTGTGTTGCAGCAGAATGGGAGGGTGATTGCCTATGCTTCCAGGCAATTATGTCCTCATGAGAAGAACTACCCTACCCACGATTTGGAGTTGGCAGCGGTCATCTTTGCTCTGAAGTTGTGGAAACACTATTTATACGGAGAGCGTGTGGAAATCTTCACAGACCACAAGAGCTTGAAGTATGTGTTTACCCAAAAAGAGCTGAACATGAGACAGAGGAGATTGTTGGAGTTGATGAAAGACTTCGACATATCGTTGTAGTATCATCCAGGGAAGGCGAACGTAGTTGCGGATGCATTGAGCAGGTATCCGGTAGCTATGTGCCTGACTACAGATCGTCATCTTCTGGCAGATCTAGAGAGCTTGGGCATTGAGGTAATAGTGCCTGGAGTTGAGATACAGATATGGGGACTGCAGATTTAGTCAGAATTGGTAGACCGGATCAGGGCTACACAGTTTGAGGATGAGTCCCTGAGGAGCATCAGGGCGCAGGTTCAGATGGGATTAGCAGATGACTTCACCATTGCTGATGATGGTTCTTTGCGGCACGGTACCAGGCTGTGTGTGCCGAGTGGGTCGTTGCGCGAGGAGGTTCTCCAGGAGGCGCATAGATCCCAGTATTCTATGCATCCAGGTGCCAACAAGATGTATAGAGATCTGAGACAGCATATATGGTGGTACGGGATGAAGCGGGAGGTAGCGCGCTTCGTATCCCGATGCTTAGTGTGCCAGCAGGTGAAGGCGGAGAGGCAGAGGCCAGGAGGATTGCTCCAGTCGTTACCCATTCCGGAGTGGAAATGGGAGCATGTGACCATGGATTTTGTTTCTGGACTTCTCCGTTCTCCAGGCGGAAAGGATGCGATTTGGGTCATCGTGGACAGGTTGACCAAATCGGCCCACTTTTTACCATTCAAAGTGGGTACGTCTACAGAGAGACTAGTAGAGATATATGTGCGCCAGATAGTCAGACTGTATGGAGTTCCAGTGAGCATAGTATCAGATCGGGACAGTCGCTTTACTTCGTATTTCTGGAGGAGCCTGCAGGCTAGCTTGGGCACCCAGCTCAAGTTTAGTAGTGCATATCACCCACAGACAGATGGTCAGTCAGAGAGGACCATTCAGACGCTTGAGGACATGCTTCGCACTTGTGTTTTGGATTTCAGAGGCTCTTGGGAGGATCACTTGCACTTGGTAGAGTTTGCTTACAACAACAGCTACCAAGCCAGTATCGAGATGTCACCTTTTGAGGCGTTGTATGGACGGAGGTGTTGCACTCCGTTGTCATAGGATGATGTAGGTGAGAGAGCTTTGCTTGGCCCGGAGATGGTGGTTGATGCGGCAGAGAAGGTCAAGCTCATTAGAGATAGACTTCGGGTGGCGCAGGACAGGCAGCGGCATTGGACCGATAGCCACCGGAGACCTTTGGAGTTCGACGTATAGCTTAGAATCTAGATTTTGTTTTTGTGTTTGCTTGTGATTGCTTGTTTTAGACTAAGTGCAGAGACCTTATTTGTGCTAGGTTGGAGATCTGGTGTTCCTGAGGATTTCTCCGACGCGGGGCACTATTCGCTTCGGAGGAGGTGGAAAGCTTAGCCCACGTTTCGTTGGACCCTTCCGTGTCCTCGAGAGGGTCGACGCCGTGGCGTATAGGCTTGAGTTGTCGCCTATGCTGGAGGGAGTTCATGATGTGTTCCACGTGTCGCAGTTGAGACGGTACGTGGCGGATCCCAGTCACGTATTGGATCACTCGGAGATCGAGGTGGGCCCTACTCTTAGCTATCCAGAGCAGCCGGTGGAGATTCTGGATCGGCGGGAGAAGGTGTTGAGGAACCAGACTATTCCCTTGGTTCGCGTCGCGTGGAGGCATCACTCTCCAGGGGAATCGACCTGGGAGAGGGATGATGAAATGCGCGAGCGATACCCCTATCTCTTCGAGCCCTGAGGTAAGGTTCTTTCTTTGCATTCCTGTCCTAGTTTCGTCTTTTAATTTCGAGGACGAAATTATTTTAAGGAGGGTAGACTTGTCACTACCCAATTCTAGAAAATAGGATATATTTTTTATTTTTATTTGATAAATAGTGGATTGTATTTAATTAATTATATTTATATTTATTTGGTGCTTGTATTATTTTTTTAATGATTGTTTTAGGGTTTTGGCTAGCCTGGACCCATGTCCGACCCTAGTGGACCCATGTCCGACCCAGCCCACACCCTTGTGAGAATTATTTTGGGGCTTAGATTTATTATTTTATTTTTAGGAGGTTAGTGGGAGAGATTTGGAGCTAGTTTGAGTATTTTTGGAACCCGGAACCCGAAACCAAGTGAGTAGGGGCATTTTGGGAATTTGGAACTTTGTGAACCCCCTTTAATTCTCTTGGCCGGACCTACCTACCCCCCCCATTTCGTGAGAACACAGCAGCAGCCCTCTCCCTTTGTATTCTTCTTCATTTTCCACTTCTTCTTCATTTCTTCTTCTCCATTTCTTCTTCCTTCTTCTCCAAGGTAAGTTATTTCTTCCATTTTTCTTCTTTCTTCTTCCATTCCTTCTCCTTATGCTAGCCCTAACCTTGTTTTTTCCCTAACCTAGGTGTGAGGAGCTTAGATCTAGTGTGGAAGCTAGATTTGGTGGCTTGGAGCTTGAGGGAGGTGATTTCTAGGGGTTGTGAGACTTTGGCCTTGGGATTCCAACTCCCAAGAGGTAAAACCTAACTTTCCCCTTTCTAATTATTTTTGTGTAGTGTAATTAGTGTTGTAGAATCTTCTTAGACCCTAACCCTACCCGTAGGAGGAAGTTGAAACTAGTTTGGGTGAGTTTAGAGACTTTGACACTAGGTTTTGTGTCGAATTCGGGTGGAATCCGAATTTGGCCCAATTTTGGGTGATGCCCTAGGTTAGACGGACCTAGGTAGACGTCGTCGGGTGTCTAGGGAGTGAGTGCGTGTCTCCGTTTGGACACGGGAAGCCGCGTCGCGGAGAAACGGGCGTTTCGGACGAAATTGGGGCTTTTCGTCGTCGTCGATTCTAAGTGCGTGCGCGTTTTCGCCACGGATCTAGAATCGATGCGGGAGCACATTTTCTAGGATCTAGACATCGTGTAAAGCGCGTATATAAATTTTGGGCCGATTCCGAGTTCGTTTGGTGTGCGTTTCAGGAGGTTTTCCGAGCCGCGCACCACGTGTTCGTCGAAATGACCGAACGGCCATTTCGACTTGGTTTCCTCGTTTCGGGCTTGTGCGCGCGTTGGGTTAGTATCGGGGAGTGTGTGCTAGAGTTTTCGAGTTATATTTTATATATTTTAGGGTATTGGTGAGTGTCGGGGTCGTTGGGCGTGAGTGGGGTGTGTTGTTGTGTGTTGTGGTTGAGTGGTGTTGTGTCTCTTTGTATGTATATATATATATATATATATATGTGTGTGTGTGTATGTGTATATATATATCTTAGAGTGTGTGTGTGTATTGGTATGTATATATATATATATTTGTATGTGTGCATATATATATTAATATGTGTGTTTATATATATGTTTAGCTATGTATATATTTGTATGTGTGTGTGTGTTTTAGTGTGTGTGTGAGTGTGTTAGTGTGTGTTAGTATATAGATATATAGGTGTGTATATATATGTATCTAGTTATATATATATAGTTATATATGTGTATGTATATATATATATATAGGGGGTGATTTATATATGTGTATATGGGAGTGTGTGTGTGTGTTTGTGAGAGGAAGGGGGGGGCAGCCACTGCCCAGCAAGCAAAACAGCAGCTGCTGCTGCCTACAGCAGCAGCAAAGCTGCAGCAGCAGTACCAAGAGCTGCAGCAGCAGCAGCATGTAGAAGCCCAGCAGCAGCAGTAGCATGGAGCAGCAGCAGCAGGCTCAGCAAGAGCAGCAGCATCAGCAGTAGCATGGAGCAGCAGCAGCAGGAATGAGAAGCCCCAGCAGCAGCAAGAATAGCAGGGAGTAGTAGCAGCTAGGTAATAGATAATAGTTAGAGTATTAGTTAGATAGATAATTAGTTAAGTAGATAACTATATGGATATTAGTATATAGATAGATAAATAGGTAAGATAGATAATTAGATAGATAGATAAGGAGATACATAGATAGATAGGTATACCTATAGATAATTGATAGGTAGATAGTTAGGTTTCTAGATACTAGATAGGTAGATAGCTAGGTACTTAGATATATCTATCTAAGATATAGATATCTATATACCTATAGTATATATATTTATGTATAGGTTGGGTAAGGTAAAGGGTATTATGCATATGTGTGTGGATATCTATATATATAGGTATATACATACTTAGATATATATAAATATGGTAGATATCTATATTACCTAGACTAGATTAATAACTAGGTGCATAATTAGTAGCTAGATAGCTAGTTAGAGGGTTTTAGAGCGAAACCTCAATACCTTGAGATACCGAGGTATCTCGATACCTTGAGATATTCAAGGTATTGAGTTTCGAGCGGGGTATTTGAGCATTAGCCTAGGAAATGCTTTGGAGTGATTTTTATATGTTTATATATATATAATTACGCGTGCTAGCCTAGGTTTTAGCGGGTTTAGGCGGGGTGCGTGGCCTAGGGCGAGGTATCGGATACCGAGGGTATCCCGGTATCTCGATTAGGCGAGTTTGTGAGTTTAGTAGCTTAATGAGCTCAGTTTGACCTAGCTTTGACCATAATTGTCCCCGTTGACCGTAAAAGTCAACGTTTGACCTAGTTTTGACCCAGAGTTGACTTTTTGGACCCCGGGTTGACTTTTTGATCCGAATTTCACCGGTTTGACCCGTTCGACCTAGGGATGGTTATATTTGCATCGGAGGGAGGAAGCTTTCCTTAGATGTCATTGTACTAGACATTAAGGATTACGATATTATTCTCGGGATAGACTGGTTGGGTGCTTGCCATGCAACAATCGAGTGCGCGGAGAAGCGAGTCGTATTTCGTCTACCCGGCGAGGCAGACTTCTACTATTCGTGCAGCGCTGCACTGAAGACGGTAATGGTGATATCAGCAATTTCGGCTAGGCGTATACTGCATTCGGGTTGTGAAGGGTACTTAGCTTCAGTTCGAGACACCCGACAGGAAAGTGCAAATGCAGCTCAGGCTGATATCATAGCAGATTTTCTCGACGTGTTCCCGGACGAGCTGGCTGGAATGCCTCCTGATCGTGAGATCGAATTCAGCATCGACACATTTCCGGATGCGCGACCGATATCGAAGGCACCTTATCGAATGGCCCCAGCAGAGCTGAAGGAACTTAAGGTTCAGTTGCAAGATCTGTTGGACCGAGGATACATACGTCCAAGCGTTTCTCCGTGGGGTGCTCCAGTACTGTTCGTGAAAAAGAAAGATGGATCCATGCGGCTGTGTATTGACTACCGAGAATTAAATAAGGCGACCGTTCAAAATCAGTACCCTTTGCCAAGGATAGATGACTTATTTGATCAACTGCAAGGTGCAACAGTTTTTTCTAAAGTTGATCTCAGGTCAGGGTATCACCAGTTGAAAATCAGACCAGAAGACATTCAAAAATCTGCGTTCAGAACCCGTTACGGACACTATGAGTTTTTTGTGATGTCGTTCGGCTTAACGAACGCCCCTGCAGCTTTCATGGATCTGATGAACCGCGTGTTTCGGCCGTATGTAGACAAGTTTGTCGTCGTATTCATCGACGACATTCTGATATATTCTAAGAACGAGGCGGAACACAAGGAACACCTGAAGATCGTGTTGCATATATTACGAGAACATAAGTTGTTCGCTGTCACGCCCCGAGGCGTCCCCCGAGTCGTGACCGCCGTGCGGGCCTGGAGTTGCGCCCGCACAAGGCTTTAATGATTTGCATAGCAAGCACATATTCAGAGTACGCAGATAAATTGAAACACAGATTTGAAACATAGAAAAGTTCTCTTTATTGATAATGAACATCTATTACAAACTCTTGAACGAGTTAGCTAATATGCCGAACGGCTTACAAAAGAGATGACTCAAAATGAGATAGCAGTCCTGTATATTACATCCCTTTATAAACTCAAAATGATAAAGACCTCCAGGCTGGAGGATCGCTTTGCCACGGAGCTGCATTTGTGTATAAAGAGTTGCAGCTTCTGGCTTCAAAAGGCTTCGAGGCGCGGTGAAGATGCGCCAACAGCTTGGACTGGATCGGGTAGACGACTTCGGCTCCTCGCTCGGTTCGCCTTGGTGCGGAGAACCTGTTTCAACGAGGGTCAGCATATCGAAACATGCTGGTGAAGGCGAACTAGCCTGACTATACCAATCAACACGTTGTTTAGTGAAGCATGCATATTTGTGGGTTTCTATCTTGCCTTAGTTCATTTTCAAGTAAGCAGCATATAGAATTTACTAAAATGAACATGCCACCGTTCGGTGGATTTTACCTGCCCGCTGAATTACCTGCACAATACTTACCTTGCCTTCCCTGCCACGAAGACACAAGTTAGTATGCAACAGGTTTAAATATATAAGAGATCACTGGCTTGGTTGCCATAATGGACGATAGTCTTTGACGAGAATGGCGTGCAACGAAAGTACAAGGGGCGTTGCAAGCCATTCTGCCAAGAACAAGAGACTAAACAATAGGTCTCGCCCGGACCGGATCGATGCCAGTGCCCCAGCATCGTCCGCAAGACCGTTACCCTGTGCACAAGTTGTCCATGATCGAACAATATACAAGTTAACAATCTGTATTTGAGGCAACAAGAGTACAAGACAAGCAATTGTACAAGACAAGCAATATTTCGTGATTTATTCCCAAGCGAACAAGCATGCCATTAAGTATCCGTTCGTGCAGTTTATTGACAAGCATATATACCAAGTCTATTCTCTTTTATCTTGGTTTCTTTTATTATTTCTTGGTATCGTTTGATCGGGGCAAAGGAGAATGCAGATTATTAGCTGTGAAGCTTGGAAGCAGGGCTAGCTAATCGGGTTGGTAGCCACTCACTTAGATTTTGGAAAGAAGAAGGAAAGAGGCGCTTCACGACTCCGCTCGCAAGCCGCCTACTGCTCGTTCACCTGCACACGAATAGCTCGATTAATACTTCTTCCTCTCTTTCCAATCTCGGAATAGAAGTGCAAGTCAATGAACGAAAATAATGAAAACCATCGAAACCGTTCAAGGAAAACAAGCAAATCCCAAAACCAACTCAAAGCACGAAAGCAACAAGCGACATCGAAAACCGAGGCAATAAAAGATAGCAGCGGAGAGGTCCCTCCTGACTCTGCCGCTAAGCCGATCCTTGGGGCGCGGTCCACTGAATATGGGAATCGATTCCGAAGAAACAAATCCATAACGAGGACGAGTTCTTAATTCAATCTATCCCGATCGAACGATACCGTCTTGTGTTTCTTAGCCGCGCTCTCCGCACCGGAAGAACGGGGCGCTACATTCGCTAAGCTCAGCAAGTGCGAGTTCTGGTTGAACAGCATGGCGTTCCTTGGATATGTCGTCTCGATAGAAGGCGTCGCCGTAGACCCGAAGAAAATAGAGGCGGTGGTGGACTGGAAACAACCTACGTCAGCCAGCGAAATTCGAAGCTTTCTCGGCCTAGCAGGATACTACCGTAGGTTCGTGAAAGATTTCTCTAAACTGGCCTCGCCTTTGACTCGCCTTACTCAGAAAGGGATTGTATACAACTGGAGTGATGAATGCGAAGCCAGCTTTAGTGAACTGAAGCGGCGTCTTGTTTCAGCTCCGATTCTTGCACTTCCGGATGGGGTAGAGGAGTTTCAGATATACAGTGACGCTTCAGTACTCGGATTGGGATGTGTACTCATGCAACGGGACAAGGTAATATCGTACGCCTCCAGGCAACTGAAGCCGCACGAGAAAAACTACCCGACACACGATTTGGAATTGGCGGCGATTGTATTTGCATTGAAGTTGTGGAGGCATTATCTTTATGGTGTTGCTTGCAAAATCTTCACAGATCACAAGAGCCTCAAGTATCTCTTCACCCAACGGGAATTGAACCTCCAGTAGCGGCGTTGGCTAGAACTTATTAAGGACTATGATCTAACGATCGCGTATACTCCGGGCAAGGGAAACGTCGTTGCTGATGCTCTGAGTCGAAAGCACGTGGGCTTGTTATCTATAGACAACCGTTTACTTCAAGATCTTGAGGCGATTGGCATCGAGTTCCGAGTTCGACATCAAGGCGTGCAGCTGGCACCACTCTATCTTGAACCGAGTTTACGGGATAAAATCAAATCAGCTCAGGAGGGCGATCAGTTCTTAGCGAAAGTACGCGGATTGATCTCGGCGGGGAAGACGTCTGACTTTGTGGCAGGCAAAGATGGGGCCTTACAAATGAAAGGAAGGCTATGCGTCCCGAGCGACCCTGAACTCCGAAGGGAAATTATGGAGGAAGCGCACTACGCGAAGTATTCTTTGCATCCGGGGAGCACTAAGATGTACAAGGACTTACGCGGTACCTTCTGGTGGCAAGGTATGAAGCGAGATGTGGTGACCATTGTGTCACAGTGCATGGCCTATCAACAGGTGAAAGCTGAACATCAGAGGCCCGGCGGGGAGATGCAGAACCTCGCTATTCCCGAGTGGAAATGGGACAACATCACTATGGATTTCATTGTGGGATTTCCGAAGACGCCACGGGGGCATGATGCGATTTGGGTTATAGTTGATCGTTTGACCAAATCAGCCCACTTTTTTCCCATAAAAGTTGCGTGGAGCGTCGATCGGTTAGCACAGATCTACATAGACGAGATTGTTCGATTACACGGAGTGCCTGCTTCTATCGTCTCTGACCGTGACGGACGTTTCTTATCTCATTTCTGGACTAGCCTACAGTCTGCTTTGGGAACTAAGCTACAGTTCAGTACCGCATACCACCCCCAGACTGATGGCCAAACAGAGAGGACAAATCAGATACTTGAAGATATGTTACGGCTGTGTGCGATCGATTTAAAGACTAGTTGGGACACGCACCTTCCGTTGGCGGAGTTTGCGTACAACAACAGCTACCAATCGAGCATCCAGATGGCACCGTACGAAGCACTCTATGGGCGCAAGTGTCGATCTCCAATCTGTTGGGACAAAGTAGGCGAGCGGCAGGTACTCGGGCCAGAGCTGGTGGAGCAGGCAGTCGAGAAAGTTCGCTTGATTCGGGAAAGACTCCGCACTGCGCAGAGTCGACAAAAAAGCTATGCCGATAATCATCGTAGGCCCTTGGAGTTCATGGTCGGGGATCATGTCTTCTTGAAAGTGACGCCGATACATGGAGTGATGCATTTCGGCGTGAAGGGCAAGCTGAGTCCTAGGTTTGTCGGCCCCTTTGAAATACTAGAACGGGTGGCAGCTGTGGCATACCGAATTGCACTACCTCCCGCCTTGGCTGGAGTGCACGACGTATTCCACGTTTCTCAACTACGGAAGTATGTGCATGAGTCGAGTCATGTAGTTAGCTTCGAACAGCTAGAATTGTGCATGGATTTGTCATACTCAGAGGAGCCGGCGCAGATTCTGGATCATAAAAAAAAAGTACTTCACAACCGTATGATGTCCTTGGTTCGCGTGCTGTGGCAGAACCATACAGTTGGGGAATCAACCTGGGAAGTCGAATCGGAGATGAAGGAGAAGTATCCTTCGTTGTTCATTGAGTCGGAGGTAGGCCTTGTTCTTAAGTTTTGGGTCAAAACTTTTTCTTAGTGCTATATTATGTAGTGCCTCAAATCCCGATCCGACCAGGACGAGCACTATGTAATTGGGCTTGTGGCTAGTCCGTCTGAGTCATAACTTAGACCTCGGCATCTTCTTGCCACGGACGAAATGCGATGATCGTTTCCAACTCATGGAAAGGCCTCTATTGAAACGAGTCCAATAGTTTTCATGTTTTGGTTGCTTGGTTTTCTTGATTGTCGTTTTGAGGTTTTGGATTTGTTGTTGCTTTCGATTTGCTTGGTTTTCGCTGCTGGTTTTATCGTTTGGAACTTGAGGTTCTGGGGAGTTCGGCAAGGAAGGATAGGCAAGATTTCTAACTCGGTACTTGTGCTGTTTCAGGTCCGCGTAACTGACGTTTGATCGTCGCTAGCGGGATTCCTAGTTTCAGCCTTTTTCCCTTAACCAGTGAGTGGTTTGGTCCCTTCTTTCCTACTTCTTCATGCCAACATCTCTAAGTTTCAATCGTTCACTCGATGATGCCCGGTTGGACGCCTAGGAAATCCTTAGCCACAGGCATGCCAGCCACTAAGAAAGGAACATGGGATTTGTAGACTAATTTTATCATATGCTTGTACACCTTATAATTTGAGCTTGTTTATAAGGAAGAGTTGGTTGTTGGTGGTGGCCTAGTACCTCGGATAGAGTTGAACTTATGGGATAACTGAATCGGAACACCGCTTGAGAAAATATGAACTATTGCATGAGATATATATATGTTGCTGCTTAACTTCTTCTGTTTAATTCGATGCATTGTATGTAATATGAATTATTTCATGCATTTGCATGGTCTGGGACAACTTGTGCACAGGGTTTGGCATTTTCTCGAAACGGCTTTCCGGGGCACTGGAACCGTATCGATCCGGAGGGAAATATTTGATTCGTGCTCATCACGATGCATAGCGGGACCTCCAGCAGGGCTTGCTACCCGGGCTGATAGGGCGCGCCGCTAAGCTTGAAATATGTCCCTAAGGTGTCGATCACACCAATGACCGTATAGAATAGAACGTATGCTAACTTATTGTCTTGTGCAGATGGTAAGTATACTTGTGTTTCGTTTCAGGGAAGGCGTGCATCGATTGAGTAAGCAGTCGGTGCACTGGTTGGATTCAATGCTATTTTCATTCCTATCAAAACATGCAACTGATATGAATTGATTTTACTTGCTTCCTTGTAGAAGCTATCTTAATGCATGCTCGCCCCTAACAAGCTAGTGTCGATTTAGTCGAGTAGGATTCATCCCGCTCACCAGTACAAGTTGAGTACTGACCCACATTGTGGGCAACTATTTCAGGCAATCAGACGGTGCAACGCTAGTGCGTTAGCGAGGAGGCATTAGGAGCACCTCTATTTTGAAGTATAGCTGGAGTCAGTTCATTTTGGAGGCAGAGACTTCAATCTATACAAGGGCGTAATGTGCAAACGACGTGGACTATCTGACGGAGCGCGCCCTGCATTTTGAGTTATCTTTTGTAATGCAATTCAATAGCCGAGAAGGTGCATCAAAGTAAACTCTATGTAAATTACTCTGAATATTCAATGAAAAAGCATGTTTCTTCCGCATTTGTGTTCAAATCTCTGTGAATGTGTTTTAAAATTTGTGTTTCAAAATGGGTTCCTAAAACTGCAAGTTCTTGCCTTGTGCGAGCGCAACCCCAGGTTCGCACGGCATCACGCCCCTAGCGAGGACGAATCGGTTCCGTAAAGGATCCAGCGAGGACGAAAGACCCTTTCGGGATTGGGGCGTGACAATTAGGTTATAAAATATTACATTACTAGTGATCGTTCTGGTGTTACCTAGGTTCGTTTCATGCAGTATGGGAACGGAGTCATATTACTTCTTTTGGAAATATCTTTGAAATTAGAGTTCATGTTCGATATACAAGCAAGTAGACAAGGCAAGCAGTTCATGTACAATAAGCAAGTTCAATTACTATCTCTGGTGCACAACGTGTCTCATAAGTCATATACATTTCTCTAAAGACTCTAACATGTATCTAGTGGACTATCTTCTTAGCATCTCTCTCTTTCTCTTATCATCAATTATCATCTTGTCGTGTGAACGAGATGGAAGTATATATGAAAATAAGACTTCTTAATGAAAGCATTTAATACAAGAGAGCATGTTCGATAGCATGAATATCACTTATTCAATGATTCTTACCATTTCGTCGAACGGTTAACCCTGCAGCAGACATACAAGTTAGCAACAATATACATAAGCACATATATTCTATTCTTGTCCTTCTCTGCATCAAACAGTTAGGTATACAAGAAAGGTAACCTAGCATGCGACCTAACTACATGATGGTCCATGGAAAACCCAGGCTATATAGACATGAACACCCCCTGATTGCCTCACGGTGTTCCTCTGATCCCCCTAGGGCGAACGATCCCCAGTGCCCCGGGAACCGTTCATGGGATTACCCTTATGCACAAGTCGTCTAAAGACCGATGTATGGTATGCAGCTCTATCATATAAACTCTTACTATACAGCAGTTCAATAAACAAGCATATAGTCAATCTCTTCTCTTCTATCTCTGTACGGACAGGCCGCCATCTCTATCTATATGTGGACTGGCCGCCATTCTCTGATATCGTTCAAGCATTTAAACCGTTCTATCTTTTAAGCATCAATAACAAGCAAAACATAGCACGATTTATCTATTTCTTTAAGCTAAGCATGCAGTTCTACTCTTGTTTAACATACGATAAAAACATATGAATATTTTTTTACTCTTGTTTATTAGCATGGCAATGGTTCATTCGATAGCGGTGTCCGTGTAACTAAGCATGTAATATTCTATTCTTTAACTTAGCACACTACCAAAATATGATGAAATAGCGACATTTTTTAGCGACGTCATACTAAAACGTCGCTAATATAAAGATTTCAGCGACTCCAAAAATAAATGTCGCTATACGTCGCTGTTGACGACATATAGCGACTGTAATTTAGTTTTTTAAAGAATAGTCATTATAAGCTTCTTTATGGTTGCTAAACGTCGCTGAGTTTTCTAATTTAGTGACATTTAGAAACGTAGTTAGTGACGTTTGTTTTTTTTAGCGACGTTTTTAGTGACGTCTATAACGTTGCAAACTATTTTTATTAGCGACGTCATAAGTTGACGTCGCTATACGTCGCTAAAATTTTAGTATAGATTTCGATTCCCTCCTTCTGTCGAAGACTTTCCCCAATTTTTCAAAAACTCCTCTTACTCCCCCCCTCTCCGGCGAACTGCACCCTCCGGAGTCCTCCACACCCACCTACTCTGGCGTCCCCCTCCTCCTCCTCTCCTCCTCCCCCTCCTCTAGGTAAACCCTAACTCTTTCTCTCTCTCTCTCTCTCTCTCTCTCTCTCTCTCTCAGATGCACATGACACTGACACTGACACGACACACAAGCACTGACACAGACACGACAAAGATTGTGAGAGAGGATGTAAACCCAAACCCTAACCCGATTTCTCTCTTTCTCTCTCTCAGATGCACACGACATGACACTGACATAGACACGACACACACACACACTGACACAAACACGACACTACCAGAAAAAGTCAAATTAGCGACGTAAAAAAATGTCGCTAAATGACAAAAATACGTCGCTAATCACATTTAGCGACATAATTAGCGACGATTTACAGAAGTCGAAACTCAGCACGTCGCTGAAAGAAAAAATATCGCTAAACGCCACTATACCGACATTTTTTAGCGACTTAAAATATGTCACAAAATTAGCGACGTTTAGCGACGCAGCGTCGGTAAATTAGCGACGTACAGAAACGTCGCTAAACGTCGTTAATTAGCGATTTATTCAGCGACGTAATCAACGACGAATATAGCGACGTATTCAGTGACGTATAGTAGCGTCGCTAAACGTCGCTAAATTTTCATTAAAAATATAAAATAAAAATGTTAAAAATTACCCATACAATTTCCTGCAATTTATGAATTTCTAATTCAACATAGACCCGGAGCAACCCTCCGTTGAATTCTCTGGGTTCGTCGACCCCTTCGGTGGAACACTCAACACTGGTAATTTTTAAGTATCACATTACCAATCTACTGTAATTTATGAATTTTTAATTAAAAATAGACCCGGAGCAACCCTCCATTGAATTCTCTGGGTTCGCCGACCCCTTCGGTGGAACACTCAACACCGATAATTTTTAAGTATCACAGTCACACAATACACACAAAATAAAAGTATCACAATCACACAAAATGCATAATATATAAGTATCACAGTCACACAAAATGCATAATATATAAGTATCACAATCACACAATAACCACAATAAAAGTATTTGAAATATCAAAGTATCAATCTTGAGGATATCCAATACGCTGGGGCACATACCAGTCCCTCAGATACTGCGCATAAACAGCGTCTATGTGATCAATCTCCGGTATAGGTGCTGGGTGAATGGAACTCCCCGTCTGAGATACATCCGTTATAGGTGCTGGGTGACTGGAACTCTCCGACTGAGATACAGTAGGTGGTATCTCTTCCTCCTTAACAGTAGGGGGCATCACTTCCTCCTTAACTTCCTCCTTAACAGTAGGAGGTGTCTCTCTCAAGCGACGTGCACGTGCTCGGGTCATGGGTGTCATCTGGTAGATGAAAACAAAGAATATAATTGATCAGTATCGGGTATCGGTCAATATCAGATCGGAACATGTCAAACTGTATAAGTATCGACCGTATTGGATTGGTATCGGCGGATACTGCAAACTAAGGATAAAAGAGTTAGTTCAAAAAAGAAACATGATATTACAAACGAAGTTTACTGATATGGGACTAAACTAAAAGTAATAAAGACAAAAATATATACAAAGGATACCTTTATTACAACAAATTAGTATTAAGTTCAACATCAATGGTTTAAAATGGAACTGAGTACATATTGATGGACAAAAGATACCAAAAATGAAGAAGCACACATTAATGGACAAAGATACCAAAGAACGATATTTTTCATACTATGATGCCCTAACTAAGTGTCAAATGGAACACTACTATCTTTAACTAATTCCTTATAATACTCAAGTATCTACACCCTTAACCCTTGTTAGCTAATACCAAATACCCAGTGATACATCCAATACTCTCACATTACCTAGGTGTTACCCCAAGTAATACCAACCTTTAGTCAATTCCTATCACCTCAACTTTGCCCATACTCAATCCCCATAATATTACCAACTCACATTACCCCACTACATACTTCACTCACAACTGAACACTCACAAGCTCCTTTAGCTACTGCAATACCCCTTGAACTGAACCTACACCCAGAAATGCCCCTTTCACTGGCCTTTATTGATACCCTCTTACTCCAATATCCAGTCCTACAATATCTTAGTTCCAGTCCACCCTCTATGGTTGCACTAAGGTTTGATACCAATGCCACATCTATTGCACACACACAAACTCGAGTTGTTTCAATAATCTGTGTGTACTCAGCACACATCACAGACATCTTGCCTAACCATGCTACTAAACTCTGTATCTATTGCAGTCATGTTCACATCCCTTCAATGTACAGATAGGTTTTGGTACCGATAATTATTATTTTTATACTCAGGTGTAACCTGCCACTCCACCTTCCAAAAAAGAAACATGATATTGCAAACAAAGTTTACTGATATGGACTAAACTAAAAGTAATAAAGACAAAAATATATACAAAGGATACCTTTATTACAACAAATTAGTAACATCAATGGTTTAAAATGGAACTGGGTATATATTGATGGACAAAAGATACCAAAAATGAAGAAGCACACATTAATGGACAAAGATACCAAAGAACGATATTTTTTCGTATTTAGTATTAATATTCATGAAGAGATTGGAAAGGTTGTTGTCCATAGAAACCCAAACACAATTGAGTTCCTTTATGAGTAGCATCAGGTACTTGTCAACTTCCCATAAAAACCCAAACACAATTGAGTTGTTACACAGACCCGATGAGATTGCTTATATCAACATAATCCTGATAACCTGATTTGTGTATTTTAGAGTGTTGGTTTGTGGGCTAATTTAAAACTAAATACCTTGTACCGATTTACAGGTTCTAAGTAAACTAACCCTAACCCGAGGTAAAAAACCCTAACCCTAACCCCAGGTCAAAAACCCTAACCCTAACCTTAACCCTAGGTCACATGTGTGTGTCGTGTCAGTGTGTGTGTCGTGTCTGTGTCAGTGTCTGTAACGTGTGTGTGTCGTGTAAGTGTCAGTGCCATGTGTGTCCTGTGAGAGAGAAAGAGAGAGAAAGAGAGAGCGGGTTTACCTAGAGGAGGGGGGGGAGGACACGGCCGGAGGGGGGTCGCCGGGAGGGAGGTCGCCGGGACGGAGGAGGGGGCGCCGTGGGTTTTGGGAGAGGGAGAGGGAGAGATCGAAAGAAATAGGGGGAAGGAGCCCTAAAAGAAACAAATTTAGCGACGTTTTAGCGACGTCACTAATGACGTCGCTAAGTTAGCGATGTCTAACACGTCGCTAATGACGTCGCTAACTGGACAAAAGACATATATCGCTAAATAAGTCGCTAAACATCGCTAAATAAAATATTTTAGCGACGTCTAGCGACGGTTTTAAATAGAGTCGCTAATTTAGCGCCGTTTTCTTTGTCGTCGCTAAAAAAATGTCGCTAAACCTACTTATTCTAATAGTGCGACACAAACTGTCATAGAGGGTGTAAACCCTAACCCGATCTCTCTCTCTCTTTCTATCTCTCTCTCTCTCTCTCTCTTTCACAGATGCACACGACATGACACTGACACTGACATGATACATACACTGACACAGACACGACACAGACTGTCACAGAGGGTGTAAACCCTAACCCTAACCCCAAACCCGATCTCTCTCTCTCTCTCTCTCTCTCACGGATGCAGACAAGACATGACACTGACACTGACATGGCACATACACACTGACACATACACGACACAGATACTGTTACAGAGGGTGTAAACCCTAACCATAACCCTAAACCTAACCCTAACCCTCTCTCTATCTCTCTCTAGACTAACATCAAGCCCTTAGTTGTAGTATGATCAACTCGAGTGAATCTTACTCACAACTTATACCTATATCCATTCCTCACCTACACACAACCACAGTTAATACACATAAGATACACAGTCCAATCTTCTAATGCATGTTGTGATACTCAAGTTTAAAATGCAACTTTAAATTGCTGCTTCCTAATGTCGCACCCTGCTTTGTACGATGGTGTGCAGAGACCCTGTGAATTCTGCTGTAACACTCATGTGCACATCAAATATGCACTGTCGGGTCTATACAGATGGTGTGTGCAGATGGTATGAGTATCCAGGATATAGAGTTGAACGAAGATTTATCAGTGCTAAAACTAGGTGTATTAGTGTACTGTATTCCTGAGTATTCTTATGTGTGTGTAGACGAGTAGGTGTATAACATAATTGGGTACTCCTGTGTATATATGCTAGGACTAGGAGTATCAGTGCATGTACTGTATTTAACGATGAGTATATACTTGAACGATGTCTATTCATTTTTGTAGAAGTATCTAGAAATGGATATGATTTACTATCTGCATCATTATTCGTGGATGTACAACCGTCATCCTGATGATATGTGCAATGTACGGGATGAATTTATTGAGGGTGTATAGCAGTTCCTGCAGTTCGCCAAGGCGTTCCCTCAGTACATGGACGGTACCAAAATTAAATGTCCGTGTGTGAGATGTCGTAACTTAAAATATCATCCAGAAGTGGAAGTCACATATCATTTGTACTCAAAGGGTTTCACGATAAATTACTATTAGTGGACCGCGTACGGAGAACTTGTGTCTTTAGCATCGGAGTCAGAGCCTTATGTGGAGTCGTATATGGATGTCCACGACCACGCTGCTTACGACGACGGGTGGGTGAACATGGTTTTTGATACGGCGGGACCTAGTTTCGATTCGAACAATCATGATGCAATTGAGGAGGCACCGAATGCTGATGCTGCGAAGTTCATGGAGTTGCTGGAGAATGTAAGGACTCCATTATATCCTGGTTGTGAGGATCATTCACCGTTGGAGATGGTTACAAGATTGTTGAGCATCAAGTCTGATTTTAACATGTCACAAGAATGCTATAACCGACTGATGGATTTGATTATAGAGATCTTACCAGAGGGTGCAAAGTTGCCTAAAGACTTCTACCGATCTAAGATGATGGTGATATCGCTCTGGATGTGATACGAGAAAATTTATGCATGTCACAACGGGTGCATGTTGTACTACAAAGACGACAAGGATGAAGATGCGTTCAGATTCTGTGGAACTAATCGCTAAAATGCCACTGGAAAAAAAGTTTGTCGGTGCAAAGAAGCCTACCGATTCGATGCACTACTTGCCTTTGACGCCACGGTTGCAGAGGTTGTTTATGGTAAAAGAGACTGCAGAAAACATGAGTTGGCACAGGCAAAAATAGATCAAAGGAGTATTGGATCATCCATCCGATGGAGAAGCATGGAAGCACTTTGATTAAGAGTATCCAAATTTTTCTTCGGATCCGCGTAATATCAGATTGGGGCTCTCCTCCGACGGTTTTATTCCATTCGGACTTTCGGGCTTCCAGTATTCGTGTTCGCCTGTGATCGTCACTCCGTACAATCAACCACCTTGGATGTGCATGAAGACTCCGTATATATTTTTAACGGTTATTATCCTGGGTCCTAACAGTCCGAAGAGGAACATCAATGTATATTTACAGCCTTTGATAGATGAGTTGAATCAGTTGTAGGAAGTAGGTGCCAACACATACGATATTTCTAGAAAGCAGAATTTTTAGATGAGGACAGCACTTATGTGGACCATCAACGACTTTTTGGCCTATAGAATGTTATCGGGATGGAGCACTCATGGTCGTCTCTCATGTCCGTATTGCATGGACCGCATTAAGGCTTTCCGTTTGAAACACGGAGGTAAACCATGCTTCTTCGATTTTCATCGATAATTTTTGCCGAAGGATCATCCGTACCGGAGGAACAGGAATGCTTTTCGTGCGGGCATTGTGGAGAAGGCCAATCCACCGCCAAGGTGGCCCAGATACACGATATGGGAAGAGCTAAAAGATTTACCAAGTGCTATCGAAGATCCTGCTAAGGGGTACAAGTGTGACGGATTTGGTCGCACCCATAACTGGATGAAGAAGAGTATATTCTGGGATCTTCCTTATTGGAGCACCAATCTGATCAGACATAACCTTGATGTCATGCATATCGAGAAGAATGTATTTGATAACATAATTAATATTGTAATGGAGGTAAAGGGGAAGACGAAAGATAATCTGAATGCCAGGTTGGACTTAGAAGAAATATGTAGACGTCCTGCGTTGCATTTGATAGAGGAGGGGAATAGAAAGTTAAAGCAGCCTAAGTCAATTTTCTCACTGGATAAGGAGGATAAAGGAAGACTTTGTAAGTGGATTCAGGGTCTAAAATTTCTAAACGGGTATGTGTCAAACTTGAGAAGATGCATCGACCTCAAGGAGAACAAACTGGCGGATATGAAGAGCCACGATTGTCACGTATTCATGGAGAGGTTAATTCTAATTGCATTTCGGGAATTCTTACCGTAGGTCGTTTAGGATTCATTGACAGAGCTCAGCATATTCTTCAGAGATCTTTGTTCTACTAAGTTGCTCATCGATCGTCTAGAAAAGCAAGAGAAGGACATTGCGGTAACACTATGGAAGCTCGAGAAGGTGTTTCCTCCTGGATTCTTCGACTCTATGGAGCATTTGCCAATTCATCTTTCCTATGAGGCACGTATTGGCGGTCTTGTTGATTATCGATGGATGTACCCCTTCGAGCGACATCTGAATCACCTAAAGAGAAAGGTAAAAAATAAGGCACGAGTTGAGGGCTCTATTTGTGAAGCTTATGTTCTCGAGGAGATTACAAACTTTTGCTCGACGTATTTCAAACCTCATTTTACTACTAATAGAATGAGAGCTCCGAGAAACGACGATGGATATCAGGAATCTAATGATGCAATACGGAAAGTATTCAATGCGTCCGGAAAGCCTTCGGAGAAAATTAAGAAGAGATATTTGAATGACGACGAGCTAAGGGCTGCTCAGTTGTTTATATTACTCAATTACGACGAGGATAAAGTGGAGAAGCTAGAGGGATAAGTAATTAATACGTCCATGTTTATGTCATCTCAATGTAATAGTATAAGCTACAATTATGCTACTAATCAGCTGTTGCTTCGTTATTTTTCAGCACATATAACGATGAGCTGAGGTCGGTTAGACCCTACATAACAGACGAAGAAGTAGAACAAGAAATAAGATGCCATTTTCCTCTTGGTTGAGCACATATGTAAGGAGCAAAGTAATTACTTTTTCTGTATGCGCTTGTACAATAAATAACTTACTATCACTACTTTGGTATTTAGGTTGATCGTCTAACACCCGAGATTGAATCTATTAGAACTCTTGCCAAGGGACCAATTACTTCCGTCAAAATATGGCCAAGTTATTGTGTGAATGGGTTTAGGTTCAAGTCAACAAATTTTTCGATCAGAGACAGCTTTCTGGATCTTGATTCCACAAAAATATTTGTTTGTGTATCAAATCTTCAAACTTCAAGGCAATAATTTCTTTGGCATCTTACGAGAGATTGTGGAGTTGACATATAATTATGGCATAGAACCTGCTAAGATCATGCCATTCAAGTATGAATGGTTCGATCTGATTCAACAAGGTTGGAAAATTGGCAAGCACGATCTTGTGGATATAAACTACAAGCATAGATATCAAGGCTATGAACCATTTTTCCTATTAAGTCAGGCTCAGCTCGTATACTTTACAACTTATCCTAGACGGGGGACAGCAAGGTCGTATTGGTGGGCAGTATGCAAGACTAAAGCTAGAAATACCTTTGACATTGACGAAATAGCTTATCAGGAGGATGAGCTACCTCTTGTAACAAATATTGTAGATGTAGACTCAACGAAAGTTACTCATTACACGACTAATAATATAGAAGAGGTAGAATTATTCGAAGAGGAAGACGAAGTAGATGAAAGTGAAGATGAGGAGGAAGAGCAAGAGGAAGACGAGGAAGGCGAACAAGATAATTTTTTTGAAGATGATTGAAAGTAAAATATTTTGTCCGAAGATATGTACTATATTTTGACTGTAGAATGTATTATTTTAACGAAGATATGTATTATATTTTGATTGCAGAATGTACTATCCATTTAGACTTGTGACACCACTAGTTATTTATTGTACAATTCTGTTAATGTTGTGAGATATGCATAACATTTTGACTGTAGAATGTATTATATATTTGTGTATTTCTTTATTCATCATATGTTGTTATCAAGTACGACAGGACGACACGGAGCATTCAGCAGGTCTCGAGGTAGATGGAGTGCTCCTCCGGTACTGCCTACTGTTGGTTCTAGATCCTCGGTGCCTAGTACTGCAGTATATCAACAAGTCACATCTCCGACTGTGACGACGTTATGTGGCAGCACTCCTGGGACGAGTAGTTCCATGCCTGATAGTACTCCCTCATTCAGCGTTCTTTCTGCTGACAGAACCATGGAGACAAATGAACATATAGCGGAGGTTGAGCCGACGTCGTCCCAGCATCAGCTAGATCCTTCATGCGCACCTCCGGACGAGACGAGGACGAAGATTTGGGCCGACAGTACAAAGTAAGTCAATTAGATAGTTTTGCATCATATATATCGTATATTTCTTTATTCATCATATATTGACTTTTTGATCAAAATAATTATCTCTGTATAGATATCGTCCATCGTCGGTATAGAGACGCCTGGGCCACTTTCTGAGGTACAACTATGGTGGCCCTTGGATCAACTACTCTGATGCTCCGGAAGAGAGGAAGGCATTCTGGTTTACGCACTTCAAGTTAAAATATATTATATCAATCATCTAACTTATGCATATTATATAACTTACTAAATTACTTATTGTAGCAAATGTATTTTTATCCACCGCATCGGGCTGAGTTGATCGAGCAGATGTTTCCTGCCGTTGCCACGAAGCTGATCTGTGATGCTCTGGATAACCAGAAGGCTCGTGATCGCGTAGAAAAACTGATCCAAGGTTGGATCACGCCTGAGCAGTAGACTACGATGAGGGCTAGATTCCACGATCCGAGGCTCAAGAAAAGGTCTGAGAAGGCCAAGGCGGCTAGGCAGAAGGCAGCAAAGTGGTGTGGTGGCTCGATTCCGATGACGGAACATTTCTGTCGTTTGGTATATTTGCTTTAGCCAAAATAATTAGTGAACTAAACTATGGCTCCTAAATTAGAAAATTCTGTTTGGACTGGTGTCTTTAATAGGTAGTATGTTGATTAGTGACTTTGTGCTGTATATATCAAATATATGGAGTGATATTCTCTAGCTTATCATGGATCTCATTGGAGTAATAACATATTTCAAAAACATATGCACAAAAAAGACCTCACCAGCAGTTAGCGATAACGTAGATCATTCCTCAACTTCAAGATGTGTATCTAGTTACATATTTAGGGGGGGAATAAAAATGCCTGCAATCTTTCATATTTCTCACCATTGTCAATAATAAATTTGTCATTATTGAGGTGATTATATATACACAACAGTATTACTATATCACGCTTATCCATTTAACTAGACGTCCTCATTCATGTGGATGGTGAACATTTACAAAGATCGTTATTCACTGAAACATAAATCTAGCTTCTCTATGAAATAGGATTGCGGAATCTTATATTACATGGTAAGTATAATGGGATTTTATTCTCAATTTAAGTTGTAAAATTAGGTCTACCATCTCTTTGTCAATATTTGCTTATTACTCGGTTGATTTTCAATGAAGGTAGCACACTTCACCTGCATAAAAACATAGACTCATTTAGATATTCTTTATTTTTTCAGAATAAGACTTAGTTCATATATCAATCACCAAGATTAAAGAGGGATATCAATTACCTTTTTCGTTTAGACTTCAAAGTTGTAGCTGACTGAGAGTTACTGTGCCAATTCCTCTTTCTTTGATTGATAAACCAGTTGTTGATTTGCTTCAGTTGTAAGCCAGTCTCTTCAACAAGTTTTGCTTTATCATCTTCCTACAAATACAAGATTAATTAGTCCATCTTAGATCAAATGCTAAGTACCCATGATTCGTGGGTAGGTTAAGAAAGGGTTACATGCTTACGTATCTAATCAATGTTTTTCTTGCATAGTCGATAATGATGCCTAACTGAAGTACTTACTATAAATGTTTAGGGCTCCAAGATTTACTATTACAAAAATGGTGATAAGTAACTTCATACATCTTCAATAACATACAATTGCACAACTTTTACACAAATCTTCCCTTTCAATTATTTTTCTTGGAGAAATAGAGACAATCTGAATGGAATACCAAATGGCTCAAAATACACCCTAACACGTAAGCTTGAACAGTTGAACTCGACCAAAAATGTGTTGACAAACGGACCTCAAACATAGTGAAATAATATTGTTTTCGATTGAAAGAAATTTCGTGAGCACTAAACTAAATTGACGAATCTTGCAATGCACAATTACAAACCACAACCACAACAGAGAATATCAAACACAAAGACATTTTACATGAAAAACTCATGCGGAAGAAAATCACGGAACCTTGGAAGTCCAACAAAAAAAAACTACACTAGATTAGAAGAGATTCATCGACTCCTCTACAACTCCTCTCACCGATCCAAACACGGATCACAACAACTACTAAAATGAACGTGAATAAATACATCAAAAAGAAATATGAGTTATAAAAAAACTATAATTACGAGGACGAACCGATGTAGGTCTCCTTGAAAGTTCTTCTTCGAATCCCACTAAGAATCCTTGAAACACTTTCTCATGTCTTTCTTTGAAAGTGGTAAATATTCTTTCATAATCAGCCTCCAAATTTAGGTTGATAAACCTTATTAAACCCCCTCTCGGAACTTCCAAAGTTAATTAGAGCAAATCCAACTATCCAAAAAAAATATTTAATCAAAATAGGCCAAAACAGCAACAACCCACATATGATCGGTATGTCGCTGGCATACCGGTTCTTGCACATTGTGCTCCCAAGTATAATCGATATATCGTCGGCATACTAGTTCTTTGTACCTCTCCAATCAGAAAAATCTGGTATGCCACCGGCAATTGGTTGACTACTCCTGACTCTATTTCGAGCCCTTGTCAACTCCGTTTAGCCCCGTCAATTCTATCCTCGTCAATTATATCTGGGATGACCTACACATAGACGGAAGCTCATACGAAAAAAATTCTTTTTCTGACAATGAGGAGGATCCCTCCATCAACGGGCTTCCTCTAAAACTTGAACTTCCTACTCCATAAAATCTTTGTAACCATATCAGCACCAATGTTTTTTGTATGGATCTTATCAAGCTCAGCGTCATTTTCCTACAGTACAACCCATGTCCAATGATATCGGATTAAAAATTGCTTGGAATTCTATAAAATGTCAGGTTCTTACCAAGGTGAATTGCACTCTGATATCGCATAACAAAGTATACTACTCCTGCTTCAGTCCCAACTCCACTTAAAATTTCTTCAACCACAAAAATCCTTCCATGCCTCCGTCGCTGCAATATACTCCACTTCACTCATAAATAAAATAACACATTTTTTCCAATCAGGACTACCATGATAATGCTCCCACTGCTAACATCATCAAGTAGCATGACGTCAATCTCCTATTGTCCAAGTCCCCAGCCATATCAGCATCTGTGTATCCGAACAACTTACACTCATCACTCCCAAAAGAAAGTAATCCAACTAGAAGTATCTCAAAGATACAATAAGATCCATTTGACTACATTCTAATGCTCTCTCATCGGGTTGGAGAGATGCCTGCTAATTGATTCGGTTCGCATATGCAATATCTGGCCTTCTAGAAACCATGGCATATATTAAGCTGCCTACTTACGAAAGCATAAGGCACCTTTTCCATACTAGCCTCTCTCTCGCGTCGATGGAGTCTACTGGGTGTTAAGCCTAAAATGATCTACAAGCGCCAATCTCATTTTCTTTGACCCATCCATCCTGAACCTTTGAAGCACCCACCAAATGTTCTTCTTTTGAGATAAACACAAAATTTTGAGCATATCAACACCATTGTCATTTGTATGGACCTTCTCGAGCTCAACATTCTTTTCCTGCAGTACCTCTCATATCCAATGATGCCGAGTTGCATTGGATCTGTAATAAAATGTCGATTTCTTACCGAGGCAAATTATAATCTGATGTCGCATAACAAAGTATACTACTCCTTCAGTCCCAACTCCTTCAGAAATTTCTTCAGACTAAAAACTCATTGTATGCCTATGTCGCTTCAATATACTCGACTTCATTCGTAGATAAAGTAACACATTTTGTAATCGCGACTACCACGATAATAATCCCCTGCTACAAGTAGCCTTATGTCAATATGTTGGTGTCCGCATAACCAACCATATCGGCATATGTGTATCCGAACAACTTCCACTCGTCACTCTAAAAAATGTATCCAACTAAAAGTACCCCAAAGATACTACAAGATATATTTGACTGAATTATAATGCTGCTCCTCATATTGGACAGATACTTGCTAATTGATTTTGATTGCACGTGAAAAATTATGCCATCAACAAACCATGGTATACATTAAGGTGCCTATATAATGAAACATAAGGCGCTCTTTCCAAACCAGCTTTTTCCCCTCAGTCAATGGGCTCTACTCGGTGTTAAGCTTGAAATGATTTGACATGCTCACTTTCTTTGACCCATTCATCTTGAACCTTTGAAGCCCTCCTAATGTTCTTTTCCTGAGATAACCACAACATTTTCAACCCCCTCTTTTGGTATTTTCCATCCTAAGAATAGTCGTTGTTGTACCCAAACTATTCGGAGGGAAATATTTGCTTAAATAGTGCTTCAACTCGTAATCCTTGAAACAACAAGCAACATGTCATCCATACAGAGAAAAGAATGACAAAGTTATCCTTCGCAAAGTATTTCACAAATATAGTGGTCTGATATCATCTAGGCATAACCATGCATACTCCCCCATAAATGATTCTAACTTTATGTACCACTACCACAGAGCCTTCTTTAAACCATAATGACTCTTCTTCAAACGACATATCATATGCTCCTTTCCCTACTTATTGAAATCCTTTGGTTTCTCTATGTAAAACTGCTCCACCAAGTCAATATGGAAGAATGTTGTCTTCAAATCAATTTGATCAACCTTTAAATTGAGTTTAGTTTCCAAAATTAAAACCAAACGTATAGATAAAATCTTGACAATCAGCCAAAAGGTTTTATCAAAATCTATGCCTTTTTGCCAACTATAGCCCTTGTCTACTAGTATCACCTTGTATCGTGTGGTAGTAGCATTATTTCCCAATTTTGCTAAAAATAACTATTGATACTTAAAGGCCATCTTTCCCTTTGGCAACCATACTAGATCATAAGTATGATTTTTGTGCAGAGAACTTACCTCTTAGTGCATTGACCATGTACTTCTGCTTGTTCTTTTCCTTCATCGCCTTTGTGAAGATATAAGTTCTCCCCCCCCTCCAATCACCTTTGGTTATCGCATTAGATCATAAGTGTGATTGTTGTGTAGAGAACTCACATCTTCCTGCATAATTTGCATATATTCCTTCCTTTTCTTGTCCTCCATCGCCTTTGTCAAACTTTCAAGTTGTCCCTCGTCTGTTATTAGCACGTAAGTAGTCATTTGAAGAGTACCTCCGTTGACACTCTCTAGTAGCCCTCCTCAATGGAGCATGTGGTGCATATTGTTGACCATTAATAGTCTCGTCATCTTCTTCAGGAACTACCTCATTGGCATGTCCATCCTCTTGAAGATTTTTTTGATCATCCTCGACAGGCTAATGATCAAGGTTAGGAGCATCTTCAAGTACTGGCCTCTGTTAGTTTTGAACATCTATAGGCATTGGGAATGGCCTCAAATAAATTGGCTCAAACTTGCACAAATCTTTATCCTCAGAAAGAACTTGGAATCCCTAATGTCATGTATTTTCTAATCCTTAATGAACATTATGTCTTGACTTCTAAAGATTCTTTACTACTGGGTCATAGTTCCAGCATTTGAACTCATCTTGACCATATCCAACGAAGTCACACTGCCTTGTGTTTACCTCATGTTTGGACCTCTCGTCCTTTGGTATATACTTTAATGTCCTGAATACAAACACCTACATATGACTGTATGATTGTTCCTTGTTGTACCAAACTTTATCAGACACGTTACCTTGCAAAGAAAATATATTAATAATATCAGTATATAAAGCCTCATACCAATAGTTATTTGACAACTTTTCTTCTGATGCACCCTCTCTACTAGAATATGTTCATCCGCTCTTATAAGCTATTAAGATCAGGTATATTTGATGGAGTGATCTTTTGATGTTGTATCCCATTCTCTTTGTAGTAAGGATAAAACATACTTTACCATCATGTCGGTTCTCTTTAAACCGATGTCTGAAACTCCTTAAAGTGTCAAATATTTGATTCTTGATACTTATGGTGAAGACCTAAATCTTTATGGAATAGCCATCAATAAATATTACAAAATAAGAAGCACTGCCAGAAGCTTTTACCTTCAAAGTATCGCATATGTCCGAGTGGAAAACCTCGTGAAATGTTGACTTCCTTAAAGATGGGTACCTCTAAAACGATTCTTTGTATTGCTTTCTAGTGATACACTATGAGTATCTCTCCAACTTTGTAAGCTTCAAACCTGGAAGAATATTATGATTCATAATGTAGCTTATTCCCTTCTTGTTAATATGACCACGTCGTTCGTGCCACAAATAGATAAACTCATCAATAATTGCGTTAAAGACCCTATGCTCCCCTCCATATAGTAGAGATCAAACCTCTTGCATCCTTTTGTAGCATCTATCGAACCCTTTGTCAACTTTCACTAATCATTTTCGAAGACACTTAAGAACTCTTCCAATCGGTATGAGATTAAACCGATTGGGGACATTACAAACTCCAATGTAACCAATGTAGCTTATGTGTTGGTCTTCAAATGCACATCTCCAATGGAAATTGGCTTCAGCACATTCCCACTGCCCATCTTTAACACCCCACAATCACTTGTCGTGTAAGTGACAAACAATATCCTATTATGAGATGCATGTGTTGAAGCCCTCGAGTCCACCAACACTAACTATTGTCATCCCATGCGAGTTTTAGCATCACCTCATCACCTATGATAATTACATCACCTCCATGTGCTTAAGTTGCAACTGTAGTGTCCTCTTTTTGCTTCTGTTAGCTTATACTTCTCCTTCTTCCAAGAAAAATAGTTTCTCTTTAAGTGGCCCTTCTTTCCATAATGGTTGCACTCGGAGTCGTTATGTCGACCCTTTAACTTTCCTCTGCTCTTGTCCCTACCTCTTGGACCATTGTTCTTGCTCCTTCCCCTTCTCTCATATACTAACGCCTTATACTAAGATGAAGACAATATACCATGATATTTTCACTACATCTCCTTGTTCAACATCCCACACTAGGTGAACTTGAGAGCCACAACACCGTCAGGAACAAAAATAACCATAAACACTTGTACACATTCCTACGAACCCGACAAGGTATATAGCAACCAAAGTCCATGAATTTTGTTGCCACATTTGACCCCATTGCTACTGATCAACTACGTTATGGAATCCATTTACATGATTCGTAATCAGTGTACCATCCATGTATTTCAGACCCATTATATGTCAAATCAAAAATAGTTAAGAAATCCAACTTCTCCCATAATATCCTTGCATGAACTATGTCTGCAACGTGATTGTATACATTTTCATCTACGGAATGTCGGATATAATCACATATATGTTTATGTCAATTTTTTTCTCTGATTTGTCGCTAGTTTTCTCAAAAGTAAACATCAGTAGATGAAACTTCTTGACGAAAAGTAATTCTTTCATCTTGTTCTACCAAAAATGGTAATATGTGTTGTTTAGATTAACCATAGAATTTGGTTTTACTTCCATCTTCTCTAACGGTCAATTTGTCAAACACCTAACACCCTTAGTTAGACATAGACATGGATAACACTCTGTTGGAAACGGAGCTTGGACGCAGCAGAAGTATACCATTCCCGACACAAAGAAAATTTGTAAGTTGTTAATCTTCTTGCACGATTAGAATCCAAAATTAGATTGAGAAACTTTAATAAATCCACCCTCAAAACCCCCAAAGATGAAGCTCCAATTGTCCAAAATTTAATTAAAACAAGACCCAAAAAAATAGTAGCCCGCACAAGATAAGTAAGCCGTCGGTATTACCAATTCTTGTAAATTGTGCTCCCTAGGAATAACCGGTATGCCAGCAACTTACTAGTCATATGCACATGTACAATCAGTACTATTCAGACGGCATACTAGTTGACTACTCCCAGTTCCATTTCGAACTCTCGTCGACTATTTTTAAGCCTTTGTCGACCCTCTCAACCTTTCCGATCTTCTTCGACTCACGAGAGCGTCGCCATCCGGAAGACGATACTCATGGACGGAAACTCATTCCCACGTAATGAAGTGATTAGGTTATCATTTGTTGGAAGATAAAAAAAAAAAAAAAAACTCATAGTTATTTAGCGGCATTATATATTTACCATTACGTAAAGGCTCCCACTCCCATCATTTTATTAAATAAAAAGAATATCTCGCATTCGGACAAATGTGACATATGCTTCCCATCTCAACCACTTTGGTTAGAGGTGATTGGTGTCGTTATGTATGAAGGTAGCTGACTCCATAAATTTAGGATAAATATTTTGTTATTGTTGTGGTACGAATGAAGGTATATTTGTATAATTAAAAGAAATAGGATTCGTGCTTCGACAGTGTAGTTTAGTTGGGCCAATAATATTATAATTGTAATGGATGGATGGATGGATGGGGAAGCTTGATTCTGGTTAGGCAAGTACTTACTGTAGGGTATGGCCACTTGGAATGTTGTTGCCACCATTGTTTCAACACAGAGGTAGTGTCACCAGGCAGCTTCCCTGCCCTTCTCTTCCTCATAATCTCTTCTCTTACATCTTCTATTCTTGATCGGAAGCCCTTCATAATTAACACAAGAAAAGTTGGTTATACAAACAATTGATAAGAAATGCTAGCTTGATCGATGAGGTAGTGAAAAGAGATACAACCTGTTTTAATTCGACCTTCAGTTCTTGCCGCACCCTCTCCATTAGCGTTCGCTCCGATTCAGTTGGAAGGCCGAAACCCATCATATCATGCCCATCAAAACCAACATCCATTGGTATCTCGGAGCTGTGAAGGTCATCTTCATCATCTGACATAGTTGCCCCAGATCCTTCGTCAAGAGTTACTCCTGAAATTTTTTATCGATATACCGATCAATTGCATAAACTGGTAACTCGGCAAGTAATTGAAATTTTGAATTTTTATCACGAATTTAATATGTTTCTACTACTTTACTCATACATCACTTCCTATATATAGGTTGCGGTGTTTAGATATTCCAGATTACATTATATCCACTCTAATACATCACATAATCATTACAGTAGATTAGTACTATCAACGGGTATGGACACGTCTCGTTTGTCCAAAAAATTGAAAAAAAAAAAAATGAATAATCAAAGATGAAGGTTCCATAGAAGCACTTTTAAATGTTGACCACAACCTCGTTACCATTTGTTCCATGCCTTTATCCAATCGTACTCCTCCCCTCTCTCTCTCTCTCTCTCTCTCTCTCTCTCTCTCTATACTTGCTTCAAATTCATTTCCTTAACTATGCTCCATGTTATGTCTTGCTATGTCCATGTTATGTCTTGCTATGTCTTCTTAAAGGTCACCATTTGTTTGGTTAAATGCTTGCTTCAAAATCGTTTCTTTAGCTATGCTCTATGCTATGCCTTCTTAAAGGATTTTTATTTTATTTTATTTTCTTACAAACCTGTGTGGCAAAGAAGTTGGGTTATCCTTACTTTCTTTGTTAAACTAATATTGACCAAGAATGATTCATTGATCAAAGTAGAGTAATAATAATTCGCTCAATCACTAGTAATTTGGGTTATGTGAGTTTTGTTCCAAATCGTGGAACATTTTTTTTTATTGTGAAAGATGATACCAAAGACTATTGTGTTCGATTTTATGCCTAAAAGGAGTCTAAATCTGGTAAACCAATTTTTTTTGTCAAGTTTCTATTTCGTATGTTGGACACGGTTCTACATTGGTCAAACAAGATACGGTATGGACATTGGTCAAACACGACACGATTCTACATTGGTCTAAATATTTAAGATATTTTAATTGAATTCAGCCCGGGGTAAAATAAAATCATGGCTCCGCTCTTGAATATAGCTAGAGACACAAGGAGGCTGGTGAGAGAGAGAGGGATCGTGCAAGGGATGGGGTTGTTCTCCGGCAAGGTACGTAAGATGCTGAACGGTTGCAAGCTTCCTCGAGGAATTGAACTCCAACCACCACACTTGCGAGAGAAGCTTCCATTGTTTCCACTTAGTGGCAAACGAAGAAAAGGATATTTAGGGTTGAGTGTTTTTTATTTTTTTTGGGCAAGGTTTAAGGGTTGAGTTTGTGTAATGGAAAACATTAAATTGGCTGTTTTGGACGGGCCAGTCGATCGGTTATTGGTTAGAGGTTGGATAGAGTTAGTCATGGAAAGGCAGATTATGGGTTATTCTAAATGAAATTTAGGGTTTTGAATAGATAGGAAAACTTGAAATTCTCACAGTTACTATTAATATTTCAAGGTATAATGTGAAATATGTAGATATAGAAAAAAAGGAATTCTATTGTGAACCATCCTCCAACAGAAAGTCAATTCTATGACAGAAATTCTTCCATCGCACCTATGGTTGTTAGTAGAGCAAGATTTTCATCGATCTCCTGTGTCAAAGCTTCGAAATCATTTTTGCTTCGGTTGCTAACATTTTGTCATTATCAACTAGTGCCTGTCTGGATCCCTAGGGAATCCCTTGGTGATCACTAAATCCGTAGAGTTTTCTCACATGTAAGTGAACTAAAATGTTCTTTTGATATATTTTTTTTCTTCTTTGTCTAAGTACGAAATTTGATTTACCTATGAAGTTTCTTATCATATTTAATTTCACTTTCAGATGGATTAATTAATCAAGCATATAGATGAAACCAGCTCTCTCTAATTACAGCTAATTAAGTAGCCTAATATTTAGGATATGTATCGATCGATCCCTATATTTGTCGGCTAACTCCTGTTGTACCTACCGGAATTAATGAATTCACACCTTCCGAACCGATGAGTTCCTTCAAAGAATGTGGTCCATTACCACCAATAGATCAAAGCTGACAAAGTCTCTGTCGCCGATAGAATACAATCGTCCACCTAACATAACTAACAACCGACTTGACCCCACTACCATCAACCTATCATCATGGCAGATTGACACAGACCAACGGAGGAGGAAGGAAATAGCCAGTAGCGATCTAGCTAGTTAAATAAAAGAAATTACATAAACGCAAATTGTTGCAGTTAAGATGAAGAATTAGCGACTAGGATTAGTACTGAAATACCTGTGAGTTCTTGTAATGAATGCTCAATCTCGCGGCAAGCCATGACAGCCTCCACGGCATGGACGCGTACATGCTGCTGCAGCTGCTCGCGGAAGGAGCACAGAAGTAGCAAATATTGCGCCTGTTGACATATTCAAGAAAACAAAAAATATTGCACAATTAGAACCCAAAAAATGTAACAGCAGTATAGTTAGGGCTACAAATTAATTAAGAGGAGACTGACAAGGAACGAGTCTAGCTCCTGCTTGTCCTGTGGGGATGACAAGATGGGGCGATGGAGCGAGGCGTAGGACTGGAAGAGGTGGTGGGAGTTGGCCAGCTGCGCTTCGATAAGCGGGAGGTGGTCGATCGGAGTGGCCACCCGAAGGCAGGCGACGTGGGCCCCCACCAGCTGCTCCCACAGAGGATGCACCACCATATCCGCCTTCCGCTGCTGCTGCTGCTCCTCTTCTGCCATCACCGCCGCAACGGCCGAAGACGAACACTCCATCCCTCCCCCTCCCCCTCCCCCTCCCATGTCCATCCCTAGACCTTGATGATCACTTTGCATCGTTAAGGGGTTATATTCTCTTCGAATCTTATTCTTCTGGTATGTCGGCGCAAAGGATTTGAGGACCACTATATGGGAACTTCTTTTTCCGAGTGCGGGCGGTTGACAGGAGCTTTCGGAGAGAGAGAGAGAGAGAGAGAGAGAGAGAGAGAGAGAGAGGATGAGAGAGGACCTCGGCTATTAAGAAGCGCGAAAAAGAAGAAGCACAAGGGAAAAGAGAGGGTGGTGGAGGAGAGCCATAGGGAGTTGCTTTGGAAAGGAAGCTAGCTAGCAGCTACCGAATCATCACCATCACTATGATGGATTCCCTTCCATTTTGCCTTCTTCTTCTCCTCCTCGTGTTCTTTTTGCTGAGGGAAAGAAAGGAAAAGACCACCAGCTATCATTCCATTGCTGGTTCTTCTCCTCTTCTCTCTCTCTCTCTCTCTGATGAATAAATTATTGGCAATCTAATTTGACTGTTAGCCACTAATAATAGTGGCTGGTTGTGCTGTTGCTAACCATAGCCTTTGAGTGGGGTTGCTTCTGTCCGTGTTTGTCTCTTTGCCTATTCAGAAATATTTTTTTATAGGATAATATATTTTAAATAAATTATAAATAAGATAATAATTTTTTAAAAGAAAATACTCTTTATTTGTATTGGCTATATAGACGTTCAGTTGGAAAAAAAAAAACAAAAACAAAAACATGATTTCTATATCGATATAGTATTGTCGACACGAGGACATGAACTCATGACGACAATGCTAATAACGACTTCAGAACCATGTTTTTAAAAGAAAAAATATATGCACCACATCATTATGCCATTGTTAATAACTAGTGACCACTTAACTTTTGCTAACATGAGCTGGTGTACAATTTTAAAAGAAGCATGAGATGGTGCACAATTTTTGGCTTGTGTATAATCTTTGCTAACGTTGAAACTATGTCGAAATTTTAAACAATATTTGCTAACATGAGCTGGTGGCCAATTTTGGCTAACATGAGCTGGTTCACAATTTTCTTTAGCCCACACCATTATGCCATTGTTAATGGTATTTTTTTTTCTTAACATTGTAACCATGTTGCCAATACTAACGGAGACTTAAAACCATATTAAAAAAAAAAAAAATTCTAAGATCAAAATTTATCGTTATTATTGGCGATATAGTATCCATATCGTCATTATTATTAACAACATCAGTACATGTACTAATGTCGTCAATAACAATCACGATTTATTATTTTTTTTAATTTATTAAAATTTATTATTTTATTTATAATTTAATTTAAATATATTATCTAAATTTTATGTTGTTTATTTTTATATTTCTTTTTTGTACATTTTTAAAACAGTATTCTTGGAGATTTTTCTACCTGCGAAGATTATTAAAATGTACCGCCAACTAGTCGTGTCTCCTTGCAACGATGGGTTGAGACAGTTGGTGTTCAGATAATGTACTTGTTGGTTGATCATTAGTCGAGATATTTTTGAACCTTTTACTTTCCATATTGATTGTGTGCACGTAACATAACATAAGACAATATTTCCCGAAAGTTTGTTCCTCCTATGAACATAATCAAAGTATTTGTGTTTACGTCCTTGCCTATATCGGAAATATCATATGTAGTCAGGGATGAAGTCAGACCTGAACGAACATATGTATATATTTTTATAAAATTTAAGTTAGAGACTTATACACTATAGTTTAGAAAATTAAAATATTATACTAAAACTTTCCAAAGTTCTCAGAAAAAATAGTGCCTTCCCAGCTTTTAGTTTTAGGAGGTAAGAGCCATCACTCATCAATATTGGCGGACACACACAAAGGCACCTGGGGTCAACTAAATCTACTGATTTTGAATTATTATTTTCGTAAAACTAGTCTAAATATACCTCCTAAAATTTAATTCATTTCAATTATGTAGAATTTAAATTTAATTCAAATCAGTTATATGGGATTTAAATTTAATTCATTCCAATCTTTTTGTAATTGATCACTACTAGAATAAGCGGTATTAGCGACGTATTTTAGCGACGTCTAGTTAAAACGTCGCTAAATTAGCGACTCTGTAAAAAGCGTCGCTAGGCGTCGCTAAATGGCGACATTTAGCGACGTTTAGCGACTTTTATTAAGATTTTAAAAGAATAGTCGCTATAAGTTCAATTAAGGTCGCTAAACGTCGCTAATATATCTGATTTAGCGACGTTTAGCGTCGTAATTAGCGACGTATATATCAAAAAAATTTAGCAACGTATTTAGCGACTTCATTTGCGTCGCTAATTTTAATTTTAGCGACGTTTTTATGTGACGTCGCTAAACGTCGCTATTTTTTGTTTAATTAGGGCTCGGTTTTCTTTTCTCCGTCTGTCGAAAATTTCGTCGAAAATTTCGAAACGTTTCGATTTCCCCCGCCCCCCCCCTCTCCGGCGACCGGGTTTCCACGGCTGCGTCTACTCCGGCTTCCCCCTCCTCCTCCTCGAGCTCTAGGTAATCTCTCTCTCTCTCTCTCTCTCTCTCTCTCTCTCTCTCCTTCTCTCTCTCTCTCATGTGACACTGACACAAGACACACTTGACAGACACGACACACGCACACAGACACGACACACGCACACAGACACACACGACACACACACACAAACGCAGACACACACACACGACACACATACACGACACACACACAGACACACACACAAATACGACACACACACACAGACGCAGGGGTTAGGTTTAGGGTTAGGGTTAGGGTTAGGGTTAGGGTTAGGGTTAGGTTTTTTGACCTGGGGTTAGGATTAGGGTTAGGGTTTGCTTTGCTTGTAAGTGTTTTTTTAGGTTACTTTTTGTTGTTGATTTTTAAGGGGCTCTATACATAAATCAATTTTGAAGGAGGGGGCAAATCAGACTCTCAATTGATAGCTTACGTCCACTTGACTTTTTAAGGGTTCTTCTTGTTTTGTATTGTCTCAAAAGAAACGAGAGAGAGAGAGAGAGAGAGAGAGAGAGAGAGAGAGAGAGAGAGTAACCTAATCTAATGGTAGAGTGAAAATGTTTCTCTCATGGAAGTAACCTAATCTAATGGTAGAGTGAAAATGTTCTTGTAGAGAGTATTAAACATATTACAACCCCTTGCATTCTAATGATCAGCTAAGCAATAAGGGTTGCGTGGTGTGTTAGGTGGAGTTATTGTTAACATGCATCATATATAACAGGGACACATATCTATGAATAATTAAGAATAGCCAATTTGATCTTGACACTTTTTTTTTTGTAAGCTTTAGAATGATTATTAAAATTTGATTTCATATTATTGGTTTGGCTATAATCTACTTGAGAAGTATCAGTAGCTTTGAGTGAGTGCAAGTGTCTATGTGTTTTAGGGTAGATGTAAGATTTAGAATGATCTATACTGCTACATAATCATCTAATTCATCCGTTCCGGTCCAATAGCTAATTCTTTGCTAATTCTTTGTTTTTATCTATCTTACCAGATGGCACCCAAGAGAGCGACACCTCCTACTGTTAAGGAGGAAGTTATGCCTCCTACTGTTAAGGAGGAAGTGATGCCGACTACTGTTAAGGAGGAAGAGATACCACCTGCGGGGAGTTCCAGTCACCCAGCACCTATCGCGGCTTTATCTCAGACGGGGAGTTCCAGTCACCCAGCACCCATAGCGGAGCTTGATAACATAAACGCTGCTTATGCGCAGTATTTGAGGGACTAGTATCTGCCCCATTTTGGAAATCCTCGAGATTGATACTATAATGTTTCATATACTTATATATTATGCATTTTGTGTTACTGTGATACTCTGATACTTAGATATTATGTGATGCTGTTTATGTCCATTTTGTGTGAGTGTGATATTGTTTATGCCCATTTTGTGTTACTGTGATGCTGTTTATGCCCATTTTGTGTGACTGTGATACTTTTATTGTCTGTCTATAATATTTGTGTGTATTAATTGTATGACTGTGATACTTTTATTCATATTCAATATTGTTAATCCGGTGTTGAGTGTTCCACCGAAGGGGTCGACGAACCCATAGAATTCAACGGAGGGTTGCTCCGGGTATATTTTTAATTAGAAATTTATAAATTGCAGGAATAATAGTTTGGAACAATTCAGGTTTTTTTTTAATTTTTTTGTAACTTTAGCGACGTATTTAGCGACGTTTAGCGACGTCTAGCGACGTTACTATAAGTCGCTAAAAAAGTCGCTAATTAGCGACGTGTAATTAGCCGTCGCTAAAGACGTCGCTAAATATGTCGCTGTACGTCGCAAATTGCTGACATGGCAGTACTGCCAGGTCATTAAAGACGTCGCTGTTACGTCGCTATATAAGTCGCTAATTAGCGACGTTTAGCGACTTTAATAAACGTCGCTATTTAGTGACTCGGAGTCGCTAAACGTCGCTAAATTTAGCGACACATTAAAGTCGCTAAAATACGTCGGCATAGCGACGTTTAGCGACGTTTTTCCTTTCGGCGACTTAGTTTTTTTCGACTGCGTTAAAACGTCGCTAATTACGTCGCTAAAAGTTTTTAGCGACGTTTTTTTGTTATTTAGCGACGTTTTTGGGCGTCGCTAATTTGACTTATTCTGGTAGTGGATGGACGGTCAGGATTAGGATTAGGGATTCCTCCATATGCCTATAAATACTCTCTTCAAATCCCATTTGAAAACTTACTTCAAAAATTGGGAGAGGAAGAGAGTTGCTACTGGAGCCGTCATTAAAGTACGGGAAGTTCGTGCGAGTCCAAACAAGGAGGTGACATCGAGAGTTCCAGAAGTTCTACGTAAACTTGCTGGTTCCTGGGATCAGATCGTGTGGGACGAATCTTGCTTTGAGCAACGATGATCTTCATCACCCCAGCAAGCAGATTTTCTTCTTCTCATTTTTTCTCTTCTGCTAGTTGTAATTTCGTTTTTTCCATCAGCAACTGTGAGTGCAAGGAAGAACATGAAGTTTTTTTTTCAGATTCCTTTGTAATCTTGAGAACAAGTTGTAATTAGAATCATTATATATTTCTTCGTGAAAATCAAGAATAGTCAAAGTAAAAACTTTTGTGTGAACCTCTGATCTCGACCACGCGTTCTTCCATCTTTGGTTAAGCCTCGGGACTAACAATCTCAAAGCAAGATCCGAGATAGATGGAGAACCAATCAAACATTCTCGATACAAGTTTTCACAAGCTTGAAAAGTTTGATGGAGAACACTAAAATATTTGGAAGAGGAAGATCTCTCTGAATCTTCGTCTTGTCAAAGTTGCTTCTGTATTGGTTGATCCAGAACTTACCATCCCTGAAGATGGAGGAGAACTTGAAGTTGGTGTACCGAAAGACGCACACAACAAGTGGAAGAAAGACAACGACCTCTGCAGGCTGTTGATCCTAAATGCGATGGAAGACTCGATGACAGAGTGTCACGACCCGCACCCGAAATAAGGGCACGAGTTGTGAACAACGTCCAGCCTATGCTGCAGCATCGGTGGTAGAATATTGTCTAGTTCAACCAGACTATCTAAAAATGTTATATAATATATATATGGTACTTGTCAATATCATCTCAACTCCAAACGGAGGAACAATATGGTATATAATAATGATAAACAATACTCAATCACAATGTCAAACTAAGGAAGACAAAGCACGATGTGGAATAAGAAAGATGAAATATGAATCATAATATAATCATAAGTCCACAATAATATAAATATGCCAAAAAGTCTAATGCAAGTGTAAACAATGAGTCTAAGCCTCCTCAGTATCTGGCACTAGGTCCTCCTGCTCTAAGGGAGTATCCTCTAACGGTACGCTGTCTTGCGGCCCGTAGTAGGTGGGACACTGGTCCACAAGCCAATCATCTAAAAAATATATCCAGTCAGGTTTGGAGCGAAGTACATACCTCTGAAAGCAGTTCCAAATACATAATCGAGCATATATAACAGATAATAGAAAAGTATACAGAATAACTAGCCATAAGAAATAAAACGAACTAGAGTGAACAGGTAATGTACTGGAATGAAGAACAGGCAATATGAATAACTGCAATTTAAATAAAAATAGATAAAACTAACAAATGTGCCATAGAGTACAAGTTCATTATGTGATCGGTTTGGGTTGAACACGAATACAATATGGTAACTCGATTACATGTGTGATATGTAATCGACATGTACACAAATACACTTGGGCTTGATCACATAACCAACTCCTACTCCCTCATCCCCAACCAATACTATTGGATCTAATCACGACACGTTACGAATACGAATATGGGCACACTGAACATGAGCAGCGTGTGAACACGAAGTACACGATACTCAATATCCGATACACACGATGAAATACATGTGAAGGAGTACCCGCTGAACATGGTAAGGGATAACATCTTCTGACAGGATCCATAAAGTACCAGTCCGTGTAACCACTGTGTCAGAAACAAGTATACAATTCTAGAATATGCGATATATATACCATCATAAAATAAAAACTAACAGAGATATGTACTCACCTCGGGTCCTAAGAAAAGGTGTCTCTCGATGCCCAAGCTGGTGTCACATAATCCTATTTAAGAAATACCATGTTAAATGGTGTAATGGATGATTAAATGCTGACATGAACTAAAACAAGCTTTTCTAAGTCCATTTCTAGAAACTAAGTCATACTAGGCTTATACTAGTTATTTGGTACATAATGGTCATTAATTAACTTATACTAGGTTTTTACCTCAAGGTATTAACTATACTATGCACTAACACTAAGGTAACTTGCTATATTAGTTAGTTATATCTATATTGGTAATAACTTAATAGCTATACATATATACCTTAGCTAGAACATTATCCTTAACTGGTATGATACTAACTGATACAGTATTTGTTAACTAACATTTGCTTAACTCTTACTCATACTAACAAATATTTCCATACACCCCTACTAACTGGTAACTAACAATTAACTAAATCTAACATATACTAAACTAATATATATAACTGACTAACTTATATATATATATATATATATATATATATATATATATATATATATATATATATATATATATATATATATATTAACTGATACTAATATGTAACTAACTAACAGCAACTCAACGCTAACACTGATACGACTCTAACTATAATAACTAATATCAAGATACTAACTAATAACTGATATCTCCACTTAGTGTTAGTCAACCTCAACATGATCTCCTCACTCATATACCTCCTCCACATGATCCTACTTCATAAACTCAGTGTCAGTATTATTTGTTGCCCCTGCACCTACCTATATCTATATCTAAAACAAAATTGTCCAACTTAATACCATTTATTATCATTCTCAGTCATAACTAATACCTTGAATGTCAGTAGAGATCTATACACCATGCTTATATCATTGATAACCACCCCGAAAATAGTCCCTAACACAACCAGAGTTACCCGAGGCTCCCCTAAATGTGTCATACACTAGTTGTACTTAACTCAATTCCCAACAGTGCACTGCTATGGTTCATACTACCATATCACAAAGCCCCCACAGTCATTCACTGGCACCCGTCTAACATCACACATACATGGCTGAACTAAAATAAGACGGATACCCTTAGTATCAGTCAGTTACATATCTGATACTGCTACTGATGACCGATGCTCTTGAGTATCAAGGTACTAGAGCTACCCTCCCCCCCCCCTCACTTTCTTTCACCGACACAGGGACATACCCCCATGACACAGATACCCTATGGCACCGAATACACTCATCTGCAACTGCATTAGAATGCATCAGCTTCATCCCCCCCTAAGGTATACTTACTGCACTTCTTCACTCCCCACATACACAACAGCAAGTAGCAGCAGCTACTTGACACACTTGAGCATCCTACATAACTCCACAGTGAGTACAACCCTACCCACTCAAATAACCACACACACACATACACACACACACATGAATAAGACACTCACTGATTTGCAGGTAATCATATATATATATATATATATATATATATATATATATATATATATATATATATATATATATATATATATATATATATATTTATATATATATATATATATATATATATATATATATATATATATATATATATACACACATACACCATCTACCTATGTATATATGTGCACTAGTGTCAATTAGTCAAACACCTAAAGTGCAAGGCTAAGATACTTATGATACATAAGTCAAAACCTATCAATTGTCCACACTAACCATTCATACACATCAAACACACATAATGACATCTATTACAACTAATTACAATAGGTATTGAAGAAAATTTATACAAAATAAAAATGAGCCCCGTGTCATGTCGTATCGTAAAATACCATGATACGACCTACATGTATCCATTATTGGACACGTATCTAGTCTCACAATCCCAATCTAAGTTTAATACGACTAAAATGGTGTTATGACACACACTTGGTGTGTCCACCTCGTAATTCCTCCAAAATTAATATAAAAATCTATGTAGTGACCACAATACTCAACCAAATCAACTAGAATTTGTTCCTAATGGTAGCCCTATGTCATGTGGTGGTTCCTAGACGTCTCATGCATGCTTTAGAAGCTAGAATAAGAGAAAATTCAAAAAATACTAATTGGGAGATGGATTTTCAATAAAAACCAAAGTGGACACGATCTCTCCGCTACAACTCCTCCTCCTCCTTGTGCTCCTTGCTTCTCTAAGCTCCAAGCTCCTTGTGGAATAAGAGGGAATGAAAGTAAATTGAGTGAGAATTCAATGGAGGGAATGATGAAAAATTGGGGATCTAATTTCTAGATCTAGAATGAATGCAAATGAGAGGAGAGTGGGAGGAGAGCCCCCCTCTAGTAGTGGTCAGCTCCCTTCCTGTAATGCCCCGCAACCGCACGGTGCATTACGCTGAGTCAAATTGAATGAGGTAATAGCTGGTTACATTTTTGATTTTTTGGATTTTGGAACAAGTATTAATTTGAGTTGGTTTTATGTGCAGATCGCAAGCGAATTTTGATAGAATCAGGTGTTCGTTCAAAGCAGTAGTGGAATAGATGGATTTGGAGCGATAATGTCGTCTTTCTTAGTCCGATTGGTCGGATGATTTGGAGAGCACAGCCTGCTCGCACGGTCATACCAATTGAGTAGACCGAGCTTTGTATCGGACCACGGGTTCAAGGCATCGGCCGTATCAGCAAGGCAGAGTGCTATTGAAATCAGACTTGGTGAGTGGGCTCTGTCCCTTCTCCTCTACTCCTGTATACCTAATAATATGGAACAAACGTAATGGCTTGAACACTTGGACTGAATTATTTGAATCACATCACCGTGGTGTGCATAGAGTATGCATCGTTTAGTTGGATATGATTTGTGGCTTGAGTTGGTTTTGCGTTGGACATTTGGAGCTTGAGTGAATCATCTTGGTTGGAACATCGAGGCACTTTGGGCGGGAGGGCGAGCGAGCGTGAATGCTTGCATGTTTAACCTACTTTACACTTCGGGCGGAAGGACGAACGAGCGTCGTTTAGTTGGATATATTTGCTTGATTTGAATGCTTGCATGTTTAACCTACTTTGCAGTTTTTTTTAACATGTCATACCTCTGCCATGAAATAAATCTAGAATTCAAGTAGAAAGACCACCATATAATTGTTTGCATTCACTATTCTATTTAGTGTCGGTTTAGACGAGTGGATTACCCCGCTCACCAATACAGCTGTGTACTGGCCTACGTTTATGGACATTATTTCAGGAATGCAGGTGTAGTGGCACTTCTTGGATATATGGGACATGATGTTTGGAACGGTAGGTACCTTTGTGGGCAAGAGAAAGAGCAAGAGTATTGTATCACCTTTGTGGCATTCTCCTTTGTGGCATTTTTATTTGGACCCTATCGAGAGCTTCGCTGCATATACTCTAATATGTGCTTGGTATACAATTCTTAACTTTCACTACAACTTGGTCATTTCGATGATAAATTTGAGGTTTGACATCATCGCCTTGTATGAGCACAACTCCAGGCTCACACGATATCACGTTCCGATGAGAATGATTGTCCTGCGGGAGCGCTACAACGTGGTGATTCACGTTCAGCGGGGACGATCGAGTTTGCGTGAGATTGGGACGTGACAAATTGGTATCAGGGCGCCCGGTTTATTTTCTCGGACTTTGTCCTTTGGTTCATCACAAACTCTAAATAACTTACAAGTGTCGATTGGCTCTTGGCTCTACTCCGTGCCGCATTGGATGTTTTATGCAATAAGTCTATATATTTGTTGGTTGTGGGTGCATGTTGTTCTTTATTGCGTTTCTTTCATTGGTTTTCGATAGGTCGTGTAGCATCATTGGGAATTGTTGCATTCATGCAGCAAGTTATGTGGAGTTGTTATATTTATGCAGCAAGTTGAGAGGTATCATTACGTTGGTTTGGCTTGCCATTCAGGAGATTCTGGTTTTATCAGTGGATCAGTTGGTTGCAAAACGAGATTGGTTAAGTGGCATATTGTGAGTAGAAGCATCGGATGAGAATGGATCATTGCACGAGTTACTCGTGTAATGAATATGTTAGATAGAGTTTGATTTTTGGCTAGACATATCACAGAGAGCGTTGTACGAGTTGCTCGTATAGTGCATTCTTTGAGCAAGTTTGAGTTTGCCTTGGGAATATCAAGAGAGTGTTGCACGAGTTGCTCGTACGGCTAATGTGTGGAATAGTTGGGTATTTGGTTAGATTACTTGGAAGATATCGATGCACGGGTTGCTCATGTAGCGAAAGTATCAGACAATTTAAGAAATAGTTGAAAGTATTAAGAATGGAACATGGCACAAGTTGCATCAAGTGAGACTGACAAAAGAGTTATATGGTTCATGCATTGGTTGAGTTTTGTGTCAGACTTTAAATTTGGAATGGCAGGATCTCGCATAATGGATGGGTCGAACGAATCTTGGATCAGTGCAAAGAATTGTGATGTGAGTAGTGACTTGATTCAGAGTGGTATATGGTATACCACATAGTGAGCATGGCATTGGAAGATTTTGGATAAAGAATTGCCACAATGGACACAGTAACAGGAATGTAAGTTGGTTGGTGGACATCGGCTGAGTTAGAAAATAAAACACGGAGCAAGCGAATGTTGAGTTACGATCGACAGGATCACCCCAGAATAGTCAGTTTAGAATAGACGTTCGTCGACACATAGTAAGGGCGAGAGCGACTCTATTTCCAAGTGTTATATAGTGCAATAGAATTTGACTCAAGTATTCTTCGATAGGTTTTACTTGAGCACTCAAGAATGGACTTGTGCAAATAGAAGTATAGTTGGACTTAAGCGATGGACGAGAACGGAACAAGCAATGGAATAAGTGTTTGGAATTTAAAGGATTAATGCGGACCAAGTATTTGAAAATAAGTTGAGACCGATCAGATGGAAAGATGAATATCAGAGTTCGCTTGCATGATTTAGAAGTTCGGTGGAGCATTCATTGATGTTAGATAGATACAACACATTAGAGCTGTTGGTTGAGCAATAAAACACGATCTGCTTCGGAGGGACAATGCGATAGATTCGTACGAACTGGAAAGATTTTGGATATTGGTGCTCAAGAAGTTTGACTCAAGGTTTAGCGGAAGTAAAATTTGGCAAAATGGTGCAACGATGGTAGATGGATTCTTCGAAAGACGTAAACGGGCATGAGTCAAGTCTAGTTGTTGTTGTTAAGTCAGATTGGAAGTTAACACTTACAGTACTGAGACGGATTGAGGCAACGAGTGATGGTGATGTGATTTTAGATTGTGTTAGAACTTGTGCACGAGTCATTGAGAGTGTGTGGACTAATCAAAACATAGAGAAATCAAGACGAACTAAGGAATGGAACAAGAACAAGAATTATAGCAAATAGACTTTTGAAGATAGTTAAACGAGAGAGAAACGTTGAAGCAAATTACTGTGTGGCTTGAGCAAGTTGGACGTGCACTATGAAATATGGCATACAGATAACAATTGGAGCAAGTCTATGGTTTCAAAAATCATTGCAAGTGGTAGTGCGAGAAGTCGAACTTGGCAGTTCAAAAATTTTGATGGATTCGGGACAGAACGACAGAGTGATGGAAGATGGTTTCAACGAGTGCAGTTCTCGATTTGTGGCTAGGATAGATAGTGAGACTCTAGGTAGTTAGACAGCATTTGGTTGACGGATACGTCAGAGGTAGTGCATGAAGTACTCGAATTCAGAAGTTCGTTCGGAAGGAATTATTGGATTATGGGTTAGATTTGCAGAGAAGATATAGCTCGATTCGTAGTAACTGTCCATTGTGATGACTTACAATTATCGAGCGTAGCTTCGGGACAGTTGACCCTATCGACTTAACCGCCAAATCAGAAATGAATATTGTAGACCCATAGAATGACCCTTGTGGTGACGTATTTAGGAATGCATCGAGGGTGGATGTGAGTGGTGTATATTAGAGTTTGGCCTAAGTGACTGAGTGTTAGATTTAAGAGTTCCTTGGGATAGCCTTCAGCTGAAGATACAGCCAGAAGATCGAAGCGATGGTGGAAATAGCCTAAGTCAACTGATGAGATTAGGAGTCACGAATTTTTGAAGATGGCATCGCCTCTGACTCGTCGTGCCCCGAAAGAAAGTAGCATTCATATGAATTGACGACTGTGAAACTAGCTTGTGAAGTTAAAGCAACGACTCGTTCAGATCAAATCCTTGCAATACTAGAAGGAAGAGATGTGTCTCAGATCTACAAGATTCATCGAAACTTAGTCTCGGATGCATACTCGTACAGAAGGCGAAGGTGATATCTTGTGCTTCGAGGCAGTGGAAGCAGCGCAAAGAACTATTTCATGCGTGATCTAGGAATTATGGCGAGTGTGTCCACGTTGAAATTTTGACGATACTATCCCTATGGCATGGCAAAGAAATCTTAAATGGATCACAAGAACCTCAATATAGATGTTCACCCAGTGAGGTATTGGAATTGAGGAAGAAGTATTGGGCTGAGCTGATCTAAGAGCATAGTTTGATGTATGGGTAAGTCATCTAGCGGGGGTAGTATCAGTTATGATAATCATTCGGAGGAAGAAATGATAGTTGGAGATAGTGCATGCAGAATATTATTCGATTGGAGTCATGCTAGTGTTTGGTTAGTTGAGTTTGGATGTTGCTAGTGTGGATTCAAAAATAGTCGGATGAATTGAGTTGGAACACGAATAATTTGAGTCAGGTGGGAAGATCATCAGTAGAAAATCATCGTATTTGAGAATAGCGCTTGTGTGAATGTGTTGTGGATGAACGTCAGGATTGGTTCGATCGGGAGTGAAGCGAATGAATGCCTCGGACATAAAGATACCCTTGTAACTTGTCAAAATTTGCAATCGTTAATCTTGGCTAAATTGCATGTATTTCAGGGATGCCTTAAATATATGTATGATTCAAATTAAGCAATATGAGAAATTCGTATTGAGCTACAAGGAGGATGTGAGAATATAGAATTTGTGAGAGCATTCAGCGCAAGCAAGATGTTGAGTCTGGATCAGGGAATGTTAGTTGCATGGAGAAGAGTTATGAATTAGGCAAGTGGCATGCGAGTACGGTATAGATACTAGTTTGGTTCGAGGACGAACCTGATTCTAATTTTTATATTATGTAATGCTCCACAACCGCACGGTGTATTATGCTGAGTTAGATTGAATGAGACAATAACTGGTTATATTTTTTATTTGTTTTATTTGGGAATAAGTATTGATTTGAGTTGGTTTCATGTGCAGATCGCAAGCGGAGTTAGATGGAATCAAGTGTTCGTTCAGAGTAGTAGTGGGATAGCTGGATTTGGAATGATAATAATGTATTCCTTAGTCTGATCGGTCGGATGATTTGGAGAGCATGGCCTGCTCGCACGATAATACCAATTGAGTATTTGGTACTTTGCACATGACACCGGGTTCCAGGGATCGGCCGTATCGGCAAGGCAGAGTGCTAACGAAATCCGACTTGGTAAGTGGGCTCTGTCCCTTCTTCTCTACTACTTGATGCCTAATAATATGGAACATGTATAATATCTTGAACACTTGGACTGGAATATTGGAATCACCGTACTGTGGCATGCATAGAGTGTGTGTCATTTGGTTGGATATGATTTATGGCTTGAGTTGATTTTGCATTAGGTAGTTGGAGCTTGACTGGATTATCTTGGTTGGAACATCGAGGCACTTCGTGCGGGCGAACGAGCGTGCGTTGCACACGAGTATCAAGTTGGGTGATTTGTCAAGCAAAGTTTGCAGTTGTGGTTTAAAATCGGAATACTGCATCGGTGAGGGCATTGTGCCACTGTTGGGGCATTGTGCCACAGAGATTTCTGAGCGAGGGGTGTTGCACCAATTAGAGCATTGTGTCGAGAAGCGGCATAGTGCCTATGGGGGTAACTTAAGATGGTGCCTTGGGATATAAGTTAGAGAATGGTTATAGATAGTTGGTTGGATTGAGGCAAGTATCGTTTGGTGGGGCGAGAAGGCTCGATTATCTCGTCATACCTACTTGGAGTTTGCATCGGTCACGGACAACCTGTTGTACCCAGGGTTTAGTTTTCTCGAACGGGATATGCTCTGGGGCACTGGGATCGTTCGGCCATGGAGGAGACAAATGGTAACGTACCTTGGGTACGGCACCGGTAGTTGGATATGACCAGGCGGGCTAGCTAGACCTGGATCAGGTAGAACTGCAGTTGATTAGTCCTTTATGGCTTGGCCAGTGACTTCATATAGATAAGATTTGGTTTGCTTTGGTTTGGATTGGTTTATAATTTTCGTGTAGGCGACGACTACCTTATCTCGGGCAAGAGTGTGCATATCGATGATTGGATTAGTAAGAGTTGGATTATGGTATGGTTTGAGGATGGATATTGAGGCTTGGATTGTGGTTCGATAGGTTCACGCGTTGCTTGGGTTTGAGTATAACGTTTTGCATGCCAGTTTCCTTTTGAGTTGGATATATCTGTTTGTATATTTGCTTGAGTTGAATTCTTGCATGTTTAACCTACTTTAAAGTTTTCCTTAACATGTTATACCTCTGCCCTAAAAAGAATCTAGGATTCAAGTAGAGAGACCACCATATAACTGTTTGCATTCACTATTATACTTAGTGTCGGTTTAGACGAGTGGTTTATCCCGCTCACGAGTACAACTGTGTACTGACCCACGTTTGTGAACATTATTTTAGGAACGCAGGTATAGTGGCACTACATGGATGTACGGGACATGATGTGTGGAACGGTAGGTACGTGTGTCGGCAAAAGAAAGAGCAAGATTGTTGCATCGCCTTTGTGGCATTCTCCTTTATGGCATTTTCATTTGGACCCTATTGAGGGCTTCGCTGCGTATACTTTGATGTGTGCTTGGTACACAATACTTGACTTTTGCTACAACTTGGTCGTTTCGATGATAACTTTCATGTTTGACATCATCGTCTTGTGCAAGCACAACTCCAGGCTCGTACGGCATCACGTCCTAATGAGAACGATAGTCCTGCGGGAGCGCTGCAACGTGGTGATTCACGTTCAGCTGGGACGATTGAGCTTGCAAGAAATTGGGACGTGACACTTCTCCATTACCCAAGTCACATGTAAAGGTCCCATGTACCCCTCCATGATATATTATGGAGAAATAATTAGGGAGGGCTATTTGGGTAGTTTCTAACTAATTATAAATAAACTAATTATCCTTAATTAATTAGTGAGAATGGTCTAATGGACTTGGGTCCAAGTTATGCTCACTAGTTGTCATGACAAATTCCAATTGGGTTCACATGGGTCAAGGCTAACTATTTGCAAGCCACTAACTATAATTAAAAATATAGCACAACCACAAATATTAATATAGCATACTAATTAATTATTAAATCAAAAAAATAGTGATGCTAAATGATTAAATTACTCATATTAAGAAAAAGTGAGGGTGACACAGAGTCCTATAACAAGAAAGAGAAGACAAGAGATATTTGGGAATTTCTTGATAAATATTACAAAACTGGCAAGAAAATATCAAAAATCCATCTCGTTGAGAAATTTTTCACTATGCAATTTGAAGACGAGAAGGTAATGCTACTACAAGTCAAAGAACTTCTGAAGATGCAGCAGAAACAGGAGGAAGAAGGCATAAAACAGGAAGACAAGTTCATGGTAGGGGCTATAGTCACCAAGCTTTCTCCAGGCTGGATCAACTTCAAGACTGACCTGTACAGTAAGAAGATGGAGATCAATCTCTAAGATCTTCTTCACTGGATTCACACAAAAGATGGAGCCAAGGGGAAAGTGAAGTTGGAATCCCTGTCCAAGCAGTTGGCAAAGGCCAACTTGGTACATGCTCGTGATTCCAGGGGAAAGCAGAAGGCTTCTCACAACAAGAAAAAGGACTTCACCCATCTGAAGGTGAAGTCGGCTTTGTTCAAGCCAAAGCCAAAGCCCAAGTCAGAAGTGACTTCTTTTACTGTGCAAGAAGGGCCACTACCGGAGTGAATGCAGATCCAAGCCCAAACAGACAGAGCAAGGTGAGCCTAACAAGGTTGCTATGATTGCGTAGGTTGTCACGACTTGTGTCGACACCGACTGGTAAGTGGACACTGGCGCATCCTGCTATATTTGCTCAAAGAAGGAGTTATTCACCTCCTACAAGCCTACATTTGAGAAGGTTATGGTGGCGAACCAGGCACAAGCTGAAGTACTTGGGACTGGAATGGTGGTACTGAACCTGACTTCGGGGAAGTCGCTGACGCTTAAGGCTATGAAGCACGTACCGATGATAGCCAAGAACCAGGTCTCAGGAAGTCTACTCTGCAACGCAGGCTTAAGGATGGACATCAATGCTGGACATATGGTGATGTCATACAAATGAACATACTTCAGAAAGGTATTTTGTACTGGAGGGATATTTAAACTTCAAATTGTAATCCCTGATACAATGATAAATGCAGTCTCTTTTTCTGGTTATTCTCTTGATTTAGGGCATAATAGGCCAAGACATGTTCATTGTAAAAGAATACACAAAATATCTAGTGTAGGACTTATCTCCAAATATGGGGATAAGGAGGTAGAGAAGTGTGAGGTCTGTACGCAGACAAAGATCATAAGAAAGTCGTTAAAGTGGGTTAACTGAAGCACAGATATTCTAGAGTTGGTACACTCAGATATCTGTGACTTCAAACAGTTCTACACAATGGCCAAGATAAAGTATTTTATTACATTCATCGACGACTACTCAAAATATGCGTTCGTCTATCTACTTAAGTCAAAGGATGAAGCATTCAAGAAGTTGAAGGAGTTCAAGGCTGAAGCTGAATTTCAGATAGGGCAACAACTCAAGAAACTTAGAAGTGAACGAGACGTAGAGTATAGGTCTATTAAATTTGTATCGTTCTGTAAAGAACATAGAATCCTCAATGAGACGACTTCTCCGTATTCTCATCAATCAAATAGAGTAGCTGAGAGGAAGAACAGAACATTGACAGAGATGATAAACTCAATATTGTTGACTGCGGGTCTTCCAAACTGCTTCTGGGGAGAAACTGTGTTGACGGCTATGTTCATTCTGAACAGAGTGTCGTACACAAGTTCTAATGTCACTAATCATAAACTCTGGTTCAAAGTCAGCCCCAACTTGAATGTCATTCGAGTGTGGGGGTGTCTGGCATATGTGAAGCTCCCGGACTTAAAGATACAGAATCTGGGTACAAGGACTTCTGGGTTATGCTGGGAAGAGTGATGCTCGAAGGTTTCTTGATATAGAATCAAATCATATCATTGAATCTTGCAACGCAGAATTCTTTGAAGATAAATTTATAAGGCACAAGAACGTTGTTATCACGGATATTACGAAGAATAACGTGGGTGCATAGGACGCTAACATTTTCAAAGAAGATGTAGTCCAAGAAGAAATTGCCATACAAGAGACAACGTTCGAAACAGAACTCATAGAACCGGTGTCTAAGCGAGTGAGGAGAATGAAGGACTTCGGAGAATATTTTGTCACCTATGGAGGAAGATCTGCTTACCTATGATAAGGCAATAAAGACCATATATGATGTCTTCTAGAGGGAGGCTATCAATGATAAGTATGAATCAATAACCTCCAACAATACTTGGGTGTTGGTCGATCTTCCTGAAGGAGCTAAACCAATCGGATGCAAATGGATCTTCAAAAGAAGGTCGAGAGATGGGATGTGATCTTCTTATCTCCACCATCCTCCGCCCCACTTTCAAGCTATCTCGAATAGTCCTCTTCATATCTTATATATTATATTCCATTTTTTTGTCCCAGGACAAAAAATATTCTAGATATCCAATCTCAAGCCGATGGAAGTATTGACAAGTTCAAGGCAAGGTTGGTGGCCAAAGGGTTTTCTCAGAAGCAGGGGATCGACTACTTTGACACATATGTTCCAGTAGCGCGGATGACGACCATCAGGATATTGATTGCCCTGATTACAATTCATAAGCTAGTTATTCATCAGATGAATATTAAAACAACATTTCTAAATGGAGAGTTAACCAAAAATATTTACATGCAACAGCCAGAAGGATTTGTCGTCAAAGGGCTTAAAGACAAAGTCTGCAAGTTGGTAAAATCACTAAACAGTCTGAAGCAAGCTCCAAAGATGTAGCGTGAGAATTTTGACAAAGTCATAAGGTCAAACGGCTACAAGGTCAGTGAAACGGACAAGTGTATTTACATAAAGTTCGCTAACGGAAGAGGAGTTATCGTTTATCTGTACGTGGATGACATGCTAATCCTAGGTATGGATCTAGCACATGTCACTGAGACAAAGAAGTTTCTCTCATTTAAGTTCAATATGAAGGACTTAGGGGAAGCTAGTGTTATCCACGGGATAAATATTATTCAGACGGACATTGGAGTGGCACTGTCACAGTCCTATTATATTGAGAAGATGCTCACACGCTATGGATTCAGGATCTTCCAGGGATCAATATCCCGTACAGGTGTGACAAGAAGCTGAAGCCAAATCCTAGAAAAAAAGTCAGGCAGCTGGAGTATTCAAGCGTCATCGGAAGTTTGATATATGCAACAACTGCCACAAGGCCTGACATTGCTTTTGTCGTGGGGATGCTGAGTCGATTCATGAGCAACCCAGGTGTGAAATAATGGAAGGATGTGAAGAGAGTGATGATATATCTCAAGCAGACTCGAAAGTATGTGCTACACTACAGCTGGTATCCGACGGTAGTGGAAGGCTTTAGTGATGCAAGCTGGTGTTCAGAAGTAGAAAGAGAAAGTTCCACAGGAGGGTCGTCTTTTTCTTGGGTGGAGCTGCTATATCATGAAAGTCGAAGAAGCGGACTATGCTCTCTCATTCCTCGATGGAATCTGAGTTTTATGCACTGGCTGCTACAGTAGAAGAAGTAGAATGGTTTCGAGAGCTCATGTACGATTTTTATTAGTTGGTGCACATATTCTAGCGATACCGATATACTGCGACAACCAGACGACTGTAGCAATGGCATTAAATAACCTCTTCAATGGTAAGAAGAGGACTTTGTATTTGAGGCACAAGGTAGTGAATGATCTGATAAAGAGTGGAGTTATTACGGTGATTGATGTTCGAAACTAGGAAAACCTGGCAGATTCGTTCACCAAGGGTCTCAAGCGCCTGCTAGTCGAGGACACAGCAAAAAAAATAGGCTTGAAGATAATATAATATTGATTCTTTATAATTCTACCATAAAGTTTTATGTTATTAGTTCAAAGAAAAATCTACTAGGCATCTACCTTTTGGTTCAAAGAAGGACCATTAACTGAGAGAATATCAGTTACAGTGGGTAGCCCTCAAGGACATTATGGAATACATACCCGGAACCACTGTGGTCTACTATTTGTTCTTGAACAGAATATTTCCTGTGGAAGAATGGCTTTGACGCCTTAATGAGTTCTCTGACAGAGTGAATGTTCGGTGTACATTACAGGAAGTACGTAGTTTCAGTACTACAAGGGACTTGTATCCCATGATATAGTGGAATAACACCACAGAGGTAAAAGATATAAATTCTCGGCATTAAGTCATGTTATAGCGGCATAGCACCGCACATAGGCAGGTAGTCAAATGTTGTAGAACTAAGAGTGGTAGGCAGCACTACAAAGAGGTCGATGATCTCATGTTACAGTGGTGTGACACCACAGCGGTAAAAGATATAAGTCCTAGGCAGAAAGCCATGTCACAGCGGCATAAAATCGCAAGAAAGCGCAAGACTTTATTTTGGGTAGTTTGGCACTACAAAGAGGCTGAGACCTCATACATTAGTGGATGATACCATATGAAGGAGTGAACCTCGACTTTAGGCCATGTCATAGTGGCATAGAACCGCAAGGAAGCACAATTTTTCATGTCAAGGACACTTTAAAAGAACTCACCTATAGAGTATGGAAAGAGATACAGGCCATCTCATGAGGAAAAACTTGTAGCCGTCTAAAATACATACATCGAAACTAGGCGTGCACAGGGCCGTTAATATGCAACCAGAAACACAGCTGATGTCATTGTGTGAATGGAAAAAATTACAACTATGGTGCAGAATTCAAGGCTAGTCCATTCTTGTATCATACTGTTATTTGACCCATGCGGGAAGATTCACGTCAAAGCGACATCTATCCTAATGCATGATGGGAAGTCACTGTGGGGAACGATCAACCCATATATTAAGATATGTGGGAGATTGTTGGTGTTTTTGCCTTTGGACAAAGAAATATAGTCCCACATTAGCTACACCACTAAGTGGGTATCTCAATATAATAATTTGTATGAGTTGAGATGTGCTCATGGGGTTTGGTGGGGCACATGGGTGCCATGTGGGGGTATTTTCCTAAGGAAAATAAAGGATTCAATCCTCATGAAAACATTTATGTTTTTTGTCATGCTCTTGGAATTATTTCCGTAGGAGCTAAGCCCCAAAGGGCTTAGCGACTCGGACTCGGGCTCAAGGGCACAAAGTGGCACTTTGTTGGCGCACTTTGCACTTAGCACGTCAGCATCGTCGTATGGTACTTATGCGTATTTGATACGCTCATGCGCTCAGATATGCACGAGCCTCATGTGTGGCCGCATGCATGGCCACATGGGATGGCCGCATGTGCGGACGCATGGGCTGGTCGCATGTGCTACGGCATGAGTGGTTGCTTGAGATGCAGCATGAGTGGTTGCATACGAGTCCGCTATTATCGGATAGATTTAATCAGTTATGGAAAGATTGAGCCATTAATTTAAATTTGATATTTGTGGGATTTTAATTTAATTTATTCCAATCATGTAGGATTTGAATTTAATTCAAATCAATCATATAGAATTTAAATTTATTTTATTCCAATCTTGTGGGATATAAATTAAATTTATTCCAATCTTTTTGTAATTGATTGACGGCAAGGATTAGGATTAGGGATTCCTCCCTATGCCTATAAATACTCTCTACAAACCCCATTTGAGGACTTACTTCAAAAATTGGGAGAGGAAGAAATTTGTTGCTGGAACCGTCATTAAAGTCCAGGAAGTTAATATGGGTCCCAGCAAGGAGGTGACTTCAAGCGTTCCAGAAGTTCCACGTGAACTTGCTGGTTCCTGGGAGCAGATCGTGTGGGGCGAATATTGCTTTGAGCAACGGTAATTTTTATCACCCCAACAAGCAGATTTTCTTCTTCTTCTTTCTCTTCTCTTCTGCTAGTTGTAATTTCGTTCTGTCCGTCTACAACTGTGAGTGCAAGGAAGAACGTGAAGTTTATTTTTTTGATTCCTTTGTAATCTTGAGAACAAGTTGTAATCAGAATAATTATATAGTTTTTCATGGAAATCGAGAATAGTCAGAGTGGAGACTTTTGTGTGAACCTATGATCTCGACCACGCATTCTTCCATATTTGGTTGAGCCTCGGGACTAACAAAGATTGTTACAATATAATAAATTAAGTAATATACTGTATAGATTATTTTCGAGTGTTATAAAGTCACACTAAGATACAATTATGCTTTTCATGCTTCTTATCCTTACACAATGGACTAGATTCTCATTATCATTAAGATGCAAAAAAAGAACTCAAATAAGAATCACTTAGGGGCGAACATGAATTTAAAAGAGTGGCGTAAAAAAATCAAAAATCAAAAATAAAATCACATATTAAAAACCAACATATATGTTGTTTTTTAAATCACTTATTAAAACCAATATTAAAAACCAACATAATAAAAGAGGGAGGGTTTGCCTCAATTGAAAAAATAGCTACTTACAAGTGTATAAATTATTTGGATTTCTTTTACATTTGAGACTGATCCTCCTCTTTTAAATTTTTGCATCCGTCCATCCTGCTTATGCAGTATGAAGAGTACATGCATGGTATGGTATGGTATGGTATGGTATGGTATGGTATGGTATGGTATACATGCTGAAATAATATAAGACAGGATCTTTCCAATATTTGTATACGATCTTTCCAATATTGGTATACGTATAGAACTTCTATGTCCTTGCAATATGACTAATATCAATATATAATAGAAAATTTTGGGCGGCTCCCAATAACATTTTAAAATCTTTGGTGACTCTATACATCTTTAAAAAATTGACACAACTTTTTAATATTTGGCACACAAAAAAATTATGCAATTCTCTAGACACAAAAGTATATTACAAATTTATACTTTTATGAGTTCTCAAACTGATCCTAAGGAAAGATTAGAATTCCTGTTCTACGGACGGTCTCCGGGGCACCGGGGCCGATCCGATCCGGAATGGAAATGATTGTAGGGTCTTTTGTACTTGACGGGATGGTTTGTAGCACTTCTTGTACTTTCGTTGCATTGCATCCTCGTCAAAGACCCGTCCTTTATGGCTATGACAGCGACCACTTGTTCATATAGATAAGTCATTCTCGCTTAGCGGCTATCCACGTGCGAGTTATTGCATCGCATCGAGAATATCTAAAACACCTGAACGATCTTGAGTATAACACACTTGTACATATTGAGCACTTGAACATCATATGCAACACACCTGATAATCCGAGTAAATCGTGTACCCAAAATATAACCTCGCTCACGACACTTGTGTTTGCATATGCTATTGACCATGGATTTCATTATATATGCTCGTGTATGCTCCCGCTAGATAATAGTCCTAATCCGGACGTGACGTATGTACGAGCATAGAGTTACGCTCGCACAAGATAAGAACGTTTGAATGTTTATGGTTATCTTTGAAACGATCGAGACACCTTATCCTTACTCCTTGCTCCATCCAAGTTATATATAAAATCCATCAAGTCATGTCCGTTCATGCGGTGATTATAATTCATCTAGCAAAATCATCCAACTTCAATATTACCGTTCAGTAGATCCATTGTCTTACTTCTAGCATTCCTCAAGAAACTAAGTTTCAAATCATCCAAGCCAAAGTCTATCCGCTTTGATATATTCCATTCATCAAGTTTGTTTGGAATAATCATCGAATATGTTCCCGTGAGTTCGATCATCCCTGCCGTACATAAAATTACCACGCCGGCGCTCCCACAGGATAATCGTTCCTGTTTGGGACTAATTTCGAAAGTTATCTTTTCGAACTAGATTTCAAGATCATTCTTCCAAACTCCAAGTCAAATCCGTTATCGCTTATCTTTTTCCTCGAACCACAATATTCATTCTCGGGCTAATTTTTATTCGCGCGATATTGTATTCGAGTTCAATCCGTTTGTTTCAATCCAAAATTGCTCGCTCGATCCTCCAAGTTTACAAAAAGTTTCCTTAACCAAGATATCAATTCTCATTTTTATGAATTCCTATTCGATATAAGCCTTATCATTTATTTAAGACATTCACCAAATTGTTCAATCCAACTATCGCACGAGACCTATGAATCCATTTAGAAAATTATAAATGATCCATATACCACTCAGAATTGAGTTACCCAATCAAATCCTCAATCGATGTTCGCATAAATCGCTAGCGTTTTATCGAGTTTTTCTTAGAATTTCTACAAGATACTTAGGTATTGCCTGTTTAATCTTAGTCTCGTATTTATCCCTGTTTATAGTCATCCAAGTAACCATATTCGATTTGTATCTTCCGACATAAAATATCGTTCAAGCTATTTCCCAAAATCCTAGCATGATTCTCACTACCAGAAAAAGTAAAATTAGCGACGTCTAAAACGTCGCTAAATAACCAAAAATCGTCGCTAATTAGGTTTAGCGACGTAATTAGCGACGTTTTGAAGCAGTCGGAAAACACCAAGTCGCTAAAACAAAAAACGTCGCTATGCCGACGTTTTTTAGCGACTTTAATGTGTCGCTAAATTTAGCGACGTTTTGCGACGCCAAGTCACTAAAAAGCGACATTTAGAAAAGTCGCTAAACGTCGCTGATTAGCGACATCTATCGCGATGTTACACCGACGTCTTTAATGACCTGGCTATACTGCCATGTCAGCAATTGGCGACGTTTAGCGACGACTTTAGCGACGTCATTAGCGACGAACTTAGCGACGTTTTTCAGCGTCGCTGAGTAGCGACGTAATTAGCGACGTAAATTAACGTCGCTAAGCGTCACTACACGTCGCTAATAACGTCGCTAATTTTAAAAAAAAAATTAAATTTTTTTTTCCAGAATCAAACATTGGTGATTCCCTGCAGTTTTACATCATCTTCATCATACACACCAACATGATTCAATCTAGTTAACTATATAATCCAATTAAATTAAAGACCACAAGAAGTATCAATCCAATTAAATGTGGATAACTATATAATCCAATTAAATTAACTAAAAAATTAAAGACCACAAGAAGCATCATACATCATGTCTATTGTTGAAGTACCAATAATTCATAAATAATAATAAAAATAACTAGACTACTACGGATCTGCAGGAGGCTGACCAGCGGCGCGCTTCAAGGATAACAACTCCTCATACTCGTCCCGTGGAATCGACATCGATGTCGATGGAGAAGGCAGTGACGTCGGTGGCGGCCGTGCCCGCTCCAAGTCTGCGAGTCGCTGGTTGTAAGAATCCAGGGTAGATAACAGCCTCGTACTGCTATCACCCATTGAATCCTGCATCCTCGTCAGGTTCTCGCCCATCGATAGCTGTGACGCATGCATCCTCGTCAGCTTCTCGCCCATCGATAGCTGTGACGCCTGCAGCTCCATGATGTTGCGATCATTGGAGGCTCTAATTGTAACGCCCCGTTCGTCCCGTTCCCCCTATTCGGGGAGCGCGGCTAAGAAATACCTACGACCGTCCGAACGGGACAGATTGAATTAAGATCCTTTCCTCGTTATGGATTGGTTTCTTCGGAATCAGGTCCCATAATCAATGGATCGTGCCTCAAGGAAGGACTCGGCGGCAGAGTAGAGAGAGGCCTTTCCGTTGTGTTGGTTTTCCTTGCCCGTTTTCGATTGTCGTTTGGTTGCGTACTTGTTGGTTTTAAGACTTGCGTTTTCTTGAACGGTTTCGATGGATTTCATTGCTTTCGTTCTTAGGATTTCGCATTTCGTATCGAGCCTTGGAGACCGAAGCAGGAGGTATTGATCATCCGTTGGTACGTGCAGGTGATCGTGTAGACGACGCGCGAGCGGAGTCTTAGGGATCTCTACTTCTTCTTCCTATTCAACCAAACTTGTGAGTGGCTCCATTTCGATAAGCACCTTCTTTCCAAGGGCTCCGTTCATAATAAAATTGACTCAGTTGTGCATTCAATCAAACGACACCACTTAAGTAATAAGTTGGATAACAAGATAAGATAAGAAGTAGGCTTGGAACACCCATTGCTTGTCATACAAAACCTTGCATAAATTCATTGATGCATGCATGTTCGTTGGATGTTTAATGGGTTGGTATTTATTGATAGTTCAAAGTGCTCTTTTATAAGTTCAAGGTATTCTTTTATAAACTGCTGCATGTTATTTCATATAACTGTCGGTTGATTGTGATAGTACAGTAAAGCAGTTTCGTACATGATGTTCTTTAAATCGCTAGTAAGTAAATCTATGAAGTTCAGTTCATAGAAATGGTCATGGGAATTCTTGTGCACAAGGGATCCAGGTTCCTGCGAACGGTTACCGGGACACCGGGCCGTTTCGACCCGGGCGGAATCTACTTTCTTAGTCGTGGGAGCGGAGAATTGTAGCGGGGCTAGCTACCCGCGCTGCAAGCGTCGCCGCCAGCCCAGACTAAACCCATGATGGCTCCTAAACAACAAAGAAAGATGTTGTGTATATTTAAACTGTGCAGACTAACTATGTCTTCGTGACAGGGAAGGCTATGGTAAGTTGTACAGGTGGTTCAGACGGTACAGGTAAAGTCACCGAACGGTGGCATGTGGAGTTATGTTATTTTGTTCTTGCATATCTGCTAAATGAAATCTGAACTAGGCAAGAATAGAAACCCACCTAAGTACATAATTGTAGCATACTCATTAGATCTCATCTCATGAGCTTGGTAAAGTTGAGCAGCTAGCCTTCACCAGTACTTTTCGAAGTACTGACCCTCGTTGTAGCAGGTTCCCCGGCGCAAGGCAACGCAGCGAGGAGCTGAAGTTCTCTCCGGACTTTTGGGATCCTTGGCGGTTCGTGGCCAAGACTTTTGGAGGCTCAAGCTAGAAGCCTTTTACTCTCTCCGTTGCTGAATATCGCTAAGGCGATGGTGCTTACTCGCACCCAAGGAGTTTTGTGTTTTGAAACTATGTAAAGGGACATAATGTATGGATCGGCTATCTTATTTTGCGTCCAAGTTTGTAAGCCCGTGGGGCATTTTATACTTTTGAGTCAAGCAATGTAACCAGATGTTCATTATAAATAAAAGAGAAACTTTTCTATGCCTCAACCTTGTGTTATCTTATATGTCCACTCTGTTGCATGGTTCTAAAGAATATCCTTATGCCTAAGGCCTTGTGCACGCGCGCCCTACGCGTGCACGGCATCACGCCCGGGGGACGATTATCGATTAGCCGAAATCGGGGCGTGACATATTGGTATCAGAGCATGCTTCAGATCCTTTGATCTTACAAAGAAAGTTTCTAAAGAGGACCTTGTTCCTTCCGAGTAGACCCTTGAATTCGCTTGGCCAAAATGAGATGCGTTCCATACAATAAGTCTAAATATTGTTGAAAAGTGTGTGGGAATTATACGATTGCTTGGACGGGATTATGATGTGAGGGCTTTTGTCCCAACTCATAGAGGATGTTGTGAGAGGAGACTCGTGTTATAATCGGCAAGTTTTATGTCTATATGAAAACACTAAACGAGTAGAGTGCGAGATAAGAATATCGTTCAGACAGTGGTCTATGCACATGGCCTTTTGGCCAATTTGTGTTAAGTATCGTGCACCAAGACCCTTGGTGATAGTGAGTTGCAGCGAGATTTGGGTATTGTTGGGATGAGAATAAAGTTGACTTAGAGGGAAATCGATAGAGACGTTATCGGATTGCCGCTGAGGCGAGTAACGGGAATCGTGTAGGAAATTTTCGAAAATAGTTGGACGGTTATTCATAGCGATAAGTTATGATTTGATGCATAGTCTGTATAGAGGACTATGAATACAGGTGTGTACGAGTCTAAGATCGCTAAGGCGATAAATAGGGACTGTGTTGGAGTTCTAAGGAACGAATTGGGCATACGAGTGAAGGATGCGAGCGCGAATCAGGAGTTATTAGGACGACTCAATTCCTGAGTAGTGTATGCGATAAGTCCCCTGTTCGATTATGCAATTTGTGGATATAATTAGTTATAAAGATTCAGGGAGCATAACTCGAACCCTGAGGGGTGTATTTGTTGGCTTAGAAATGCTTGAACGAAGTCGTGGATTCGGAGAGTTAAGCGAGTCTAGCGACAAGCGACGAGATTGGGTAAAGCCTTAGTACAAATAAACAGTGCCTAGCAAGTAAACGAACTCGGAGAAAGCATGAAATGTTTGGTTCGAGCGAGTTACAATGAGTTGAATAAGGGATAAGGCTTACATCGAATAGAAATTCAGGGCAATTGGAATCGATATCATGATCGGAAAAGACTTAGAGGATTGTACGAGCGAGTTGAGTTGAAACAAGCAAATTAAAAACTTGAGTCGAGATTGAATAATCTGAGATGCGATCGAAGTAAGTGCAATTAGAAATAATGGAGTGAACGAATGATAGCGTGCATGGAAAAATTTGGATTTGAGTAGGATATCGCTCGATAGAATTCGGTTTGAGTATGAATGCGATGATTTCAAATTTTGGGAGATTTAGACCATAACAATGGTTGGAAAATATTATGGATTGATGCAAGTTAGTAAAAATTATGATTTTGATGGATTGAGTTAAGCGGTAATAGATTTGGCTTGGAGTTTGGAAGAACGATCTTGAAATCAAGTTCAGAAAGATAACATTCGAAATCTGTCCCAGCGAGAACGATTATCCTGCGGAAGCGTCGGCGTGGTGATTTCACGTACGGTAGGGATGAGCAAACTCAAGAGAACAGGTTCGGTGATTATTCCAAAACAAACTCGATGAATGAAACGTATCAATGAGATAGACTTGGGTTTGGGAATTGATCTTAGTTGTTTGAGGAATGCTAAGAGTAGACTAAGAAAATGAGTCTAAGGATTTTTCTTGAGGAGTTAGTCTAGAAACGTAAAGTAAGAGATGTTGGACGTTTTCATGAACGGATACGTAGATTGTGCTGGACGACTTAGAGTTCATGATATACATCGATGGTTTATAATGGAATTGTGGCTTAGTGATACAAGCGTAGAAAATGATGGATTGGTGAATCCTATTAAACGAGATGAAAGAGATAGTGTGTGCGAATCGATAGGTTAGCCCTGAAACGTGGGCGTATCGTGGGTTCGGTTGAACGAACGTGTTGGTGTGATAGGATGATCTGTGCTCGATGTTTAGAAATCTGAGTGAAACGAGCTTGGGTAGAATACCCGTGTAAAGGAACAATGGTTTGACCTTAGGGTGTTTGGGGCGAGCGTTGTGCAACACGGTTGCGCGATGAGTCGCAAACTTGAGTTGTACCTATGACTGTGTGTGCTGGCCTAGGGACTAGGCAGACGACCCTATGCCTTGAGTTAAACTGGAGTGGCTGACTTCAGAGTATCGTTCGGGAAGAATGATAGAACTGGGGCAACAAGACTTAGAGTTAGAATTGGAATTTGGAATATACGCTAGCAACGTTCGCGTTGAAACAAACGTAATGCAAGATAGGACTCGGGTAATAAATTGATTTGGCGGATCGGTTACGCGACGGTAAAGGATAAGACGATAGCTGGATCGAACAAGAGTTCGGTCATTCATATAGCAGGACGATCCGCGTTTCGAAAGATTTTTACGAGTAGCTTGTCAGACTTAGCTGTCACTGAGCTTGGTTGAAATACACATATTTGGGGGACGCCTTGAATATGGGTACGATCCAGACTTAGCGATATGCATAACTCGGATGCAGCTGCAAAGGAAAATGTTCGGATTCGCATGGATGAGTATGGCAACTGAAATGATTTAGCCTCAACCTAAATTTTTATAGAGGAAAGATTGTATCGTTCCTCGTACTACCGGGATAGTCCTGCGCTAAGGCGCAGTACGAGACTGAGTTTGGGAATGCAATAGTTGAACGAATGGATCATTCGGATAAAATGATTAAGCACTCGGGCGAACGGAACGAGTAAAAATGAATAGGAAGTTAAGTTCGATTGAGCCAAGGGTGCGAAGGACTTGAGCGTACCCCAGGTAGGCAATTTAGCTCTGCGCTAAGGCGCAATATAGACTGAGTCAGAAAACGTTGGTGATTGGGTGCGAATTTATTTAGTGAGATTGGACGGTGACTCAGAGAGATTTGATGCAAAAACAAGATTGGAAGATTGTCGAGATTCGAGCTTTTGGGTTAGGCGTAACGACGGGTTTCGATAGGCGACGTCAAGTAATAGGCTCAAATGTGTTGGGTTCCTATGGTGATAACAGAACTAGTTAGGCAAGTCCACCCAATTATGAGTCGTAAGTGCCCGTTGAGTTATAGAATATCATGTGCTTGGGTAATACAGCCCTGCGCTAGGTGCAGTAGATTTTTGAGACGGACGTGCAACGATCGAGTTGAGTATAACTCGATAGCATTGAACGATAGAGTCGTTCGATGAAAATTGGCCAACATTGGCGTAACGCATGGTGAGGAAATAGATAATTATAGTATTGAGACAGTCCTTGAAGGATAAGATGAGATGTATAGAGTGGTTTGGAAGTTATGCGATAGCACGAGTTGCGCTCAGGAAGTCTCGAGGATGGAACTTGTTCTGAGTGGTATATGGTGTAACAACCCGCTCCGCTCAACCCGGAGGGCCGATTCAAACGGCACAAGTGTAGCTATTCAACCGCCTTGCTTAGCGAGATGACTCGTTCGATACAAAGGCTTTCATGATAGGATCCTCAATGGAGTCAGACTTAGGCTATCAGAAGCGCGTCCGGAGTCTAGCTCGACCGATGCGATACATCGCTAAGGTGAGTGACCCTGGTGAACCTGTCTCTACTCAGCTGCACACTAAGAAAATGAATGTTACGTGCTAGTTTACAAGCGATAACCTTTGTATGCTAATAAAAAGAGACGAACGCACATAGCGAAGGGGATAACCCCGCCTTATTATCGTATAGAACATGGAAATCTTACTTGCTAGTTGCGTAATCGACTTGGGTAAGTTGAATCTGCAAGCGGACTTGTCGTACGCGGCGGAGCCTGTCAAAATTTTGGATCGTAAAAAGAAGCAGTTGCGGAACCGAACGTCTCGCTAGTGCGCGTATGTGGCGGAACCACTCGGTCGAGGAGTCGACCTGGGAACTTGAATCTGATATGAGGGAAAAATTTCCCTCATTATTCCTTAGTGGTAGGTTCTATTCTTAAGTTTCGGGACGAAACTTCCTATTAGATGGTTATGATGTAACGTCCCGTTCGTCCCGTTTCCCCTATTCGGGGAGCGCGGCTAAGAAATACTTACGACCGTCCGAACGGGACAGATTGAATTAAGATCCTTTCCTCGTTATGGATTGGTTTCTTCGGAATCAGGTCCCATAATCAATGGATCGTGCCTCAAGGAAGGACTCGGCGGCAGAGTAGAGAGAGGCCTTTCCGTTGTGTTGGTTTTCCTTGCCCGTTTTCGATTGCCGTTTGGTTGCGTACTTGTTGGTTTTAGGACTTGCGTTTTCTTGAACGGTTTCGATGGATTTCATTGCTTTCGTTCTTAGGATTTCGCATTTCGTATCGAGCCTTGGAGACCGAAGCAGGAGGTATTGATCATCCGTTGGTACGTGCAGGTAATCGTGTAGACGACGCGCGAGCGGAGTCTTAGGGATCTCTACTTCTTCTTCCTATTCAACCAAACTTGTGAGTGGCTCTATTTCGATAAGCACCTTCTTTCCAAGGGCTCCGTTCATAATAAAATTGACTCAGTTGTGCATTCAATCAAACGACACCACTTAAGTAATAAGTTGGATAACAAGATAAGATAAGAAGTAGGCTTGGAACACCCATTGCTTGTCATACAAAACCTTGCATAAATTTATTGATGCATGCATGTTCGTTGGATGTTTAATGGGTTGGTATTTATTGATAGTTCAAAGTGCTCTTTTATAAGTTCAAGGTGTTCTTCTATAAACTGCTGCATGTTATTTCATATAACTATCGGTTGATTGTGATAGTACAGTAAAGCAGTTTCGTACATGATGTTCTTTAAATCGCTAGTAAGTAAATCTATAAAGTTCAGTTCATAGAAATGGTCATGGGAATTCTTGTGCACAAGGGATCCAGGTTCCTGCGAACGGTTACCGGGGCACCGGGCCGTTTCGACCCGGGCGGAATCTACTTTCTTAGTCGTGGGAGCGGGGAATTGTAGCGGGGCTAGCTACCCGCGCTGCAAGCGTCGCCGCCAGCCCAGACTAAACCCATGATGGCTCCTAAACAACAAAGAAAGATGTTGTGTATATTTAAACTGTGCAGACTAACTATGTCTTCGTGACAGGGAAGGCTATGGTAAGTTGTACAGGTGGTTCAGACGGTACAGGTAAAGTCACCGAACGGTGGCATGTGGAGTTATGTTATTTTGTTCTTGCATATCTGCTAAATGAAATCTGAACTAGGCAAGAATAGAAACCCACCTAAGTACATAATTGTAGCATACTCATTAGATCTCATCTCATGAGCTTGGTAAAGTTGAGCAGCTAGCCCTCACCAGTACTTTTCGAAGTACTGACCCTCGTTGTAGCAGGTTCCCCGGCGCAAGGCAACGCGACGAGGAGCTGAAGTTCTCTCCGGACTTTTGGGATCCTTGGCGGTTCGTGGCGAAGACTTTTGGAGGCTCAAGCTAGAAGCCTTTCACTCTCTCCGTTGCTGAATATCGCTAAGGCGATGGTGCTTACTCGCACCCAAGGAGTTTTGTGTTTTGAAACTATGTAAAGGGACATAATGTATGGATCGGCTATCTTATTTTGCGTCCAAGTTTGTAAGCCCGTGGGGCATTTTATACTTTTGAGTCAAGCAATGTAACCAGATGTTCATTATAAATAAAAGAGAAACTTTTCTATGCCTCAACCTTGTGTTATCTTATATGTCCACTCTGTTGCATGGTTCTAAAGAATATCCTTATGCCTAAGGCCTTGTGCACGCGCGCCCTACGCGTGCACGGCATCACGCCCGGGGGACGATTATCGATTAGCCGAAATCGGGGCGTGACACTAATATCATTTGTCAATTCTCGTAGCTCCGTCATGCTGCGGTCGAGCATATCCAATCGTGCGATAAGCATCGGATCGTCCGCCTGCGGCTGGGACCGGGACTGGTCCTCCATACTTCGCAGCAAGTCGTCACGGAGAGACGCAATCTGACGGTCAACGGCCTCCTGGACAGCCTCCTGGACTCTGGCCGACGACTGCGAGGGCTGCGACTGCGAGGGGTGTGTGGAATGCACAGCTGTCGGGGAGGCCCTAGATGACTGCGTCGCAACCAGGGTGCCATAGGAGCCCGTACCGTAGTACGTACCCCTCTGGAGACCACCAGCTGCGGTCACCCACAGGTCGTCCACCGACGGAGATGGACCGGGCTGCGACGAAGCACCAGCCTCTCCAGGTGTAGGTGCACTAGCAGTCGCCCGCTCACGAAGCCTAAGATACTCGGCCTAGAAAAGGTTTGGAAACTCAATAATTGCCTAAGTTATATTAAAATAAACACAAAGTAAAGTAATACTTACATAGGTCTGTGAGGCCCTCTCATCAATGAGATTTTCGTCCTTGCGATGGGTGGCCAAGAAGACGGTCACCATGTTTGCATCCTCACCCCTCTGTACCTGTTAAAAATATATTTTTTATTACTAAACTTAAATATTTTTTCCAAGTACCATTTTATGGTACTTATATTAAAATAATATATTTTAAAAGAAAAAACATACCAAATGACGGAAATGTTCCGTCATCGGAATCGAGCCACCACACCACTTGGCAGCATTCTGCCTAGCCGCCTTGGCCTTCTTAGACCTTTCCTTGTAGCTCGGATCGTCGAATCTAGCCCTCATCGCAGTCCACTGCTCAGGCGTGATCCAACCTTGGATCGGTTTTCCAGCACGATCACGAGCCTTCTGGTCATCCAGAGCATCTCGGATAAGCTTGGCGGCAACGGTAGGAAAGAGCCGCTCGATCAACTCGGTCCGGTACGGAGGATAAAAATACGTTTGCTACAATAAATAATTCATTAAGTTAGCATCACGAATATGCATAAATTAGAGGATTTATTTAATATACTTTTACCTGGAAGTGCGCAAACCAGAACGCCTTCCTCTCCTCCGGAGCCTCAGAGTAGTTGATCCAAGGGCCACCGTAGTTGTTCCTCAGAAATTGGCCCAGGCGTCTCTGAACCGACGATGGACGATATCTATACAGAAATAATAATTTAGATTACTGAAAAAGTCAATATACGATGAATAAAGAGAAACACAAATATATACTAAACCATCTAATTGACTTACTTTGTACCGTCGGCCCAAATCTCTGTCCTCGTCTCCTCCGGTGGTGCGCATGGAGGATCTTGCTGATGCTGGGACGTCGGCACGACCTCCTCTACATGCTCATCAGTCTCCATGGTTCCGTCAGCAGGAGGAACGCTGGACGAGGGAGTACTATCACGCCTGGAACTACTCGTCCCAGGAGTGATGCCACGCAACGTCGTCGCAGTCGGAGATGTGACTGCTCGATATACTGGAGTACTGGACGACGATGATCCAGAACCAACAGTAGGCAGTACCGGAGTGGCACTCTGTCTACCTCGGGACCTGCCGAATCCTCCGCGTCGTCCTGTCATATCTGATAACAACATATGATGAATATAGAGAAACACAAATATATACTACATTCTACAGTCAAAATGTGATACATATCTCAAAGCATTATACAGTCAAAATATAATACATATATTCGTTAAAGTCAAAATGTGATAAATATCTCAAAGCATTTTACAGTCCAAATATAGTTACATTCTACATGGAATATTTTATATTTTCAATCATCTTCAGAAAATTCATCTTGTTCGCCTTCCTCGTCCTACTCTTCCTCTTCCTCGTCTTCACTTTCATCTACTTCATCGTCCTCTTCGGATAATTCTACATCTTCTACATTATTACTCGTGTAATGAGTAACTTCCGTTGAGTCCACATCTACAATATTTGTTACAAGAGGTAGATCGTCCTCCTGATAAGCTATTTCGTCAATGTCAAAGGTATTTCTAGCTTTAGTCTTGCATACTGCCCACCAATCTGACCTCGCTGTCCCCCGTCTAGGATAAGTTGTGAAGTACACGAGCTGAGCCTGACTTGATAGGACAAATGGTTCGTAGCCTTGATATCTACGCTTGTAGTTTATATCCACAAGGCCATGCTTGTCAATTTTCCAACCTTGATCTTGAATCGGATCGAACCATTCACACCTGAATAGCACAATATTAGCAGGTTCTGGGCCATAATTATATGTCAACTCCACAATCTCTCGTAAGATGCCAAAAAAATTATTGCCCGGATTGACGTCTTTGTAGTTTGTAGATTTGATACACAAACCACTATTTTTTGTGGAATCAAGATCCAGAAAGCTGTCTCTGATAGGAGCATTTGTTGACTTGAATCTGAACCCATTCATACAGAAACTTGGCCATATTTTTACGGCAGTAATTGGTCCCTTGGCTAGAGTCCTAATAGGTTCAGTCTCGGATGATATTAGACGATCGACCTAAATACCAAAGTAGCGATGGTAAGTTATTTGTTTTACAAGTGCAGAAATAAAAAGTAATTACCAAGTATCTTACATATGCGCTCAACCAAGAAGGAAAATGGCATCTCATTTCTTGTTCTACTTCTTCGTCTGTTATGTAGGGTCTAACCGACCTCAACTCATCATTATATGTGCTGAAAAACAATGATGCAACTGCTAATTAGTAGCATAATAGTATCTTATACTATTACATTGAGATGATGTAAACGTGGACGTATTAATTACTTACCCCTCTAGCTTCTCCACTTCATCCTCGTCGCAATTGAGTAATATATACAATTGAGCAGCCCTTAGCTCATCGTCATTCAAATATCTCTTCTTCATTTTTCCCGAAGGCTTTCCGGATGCATTGAATACTTTGAGTATTGCATCATTAGATTCCTTATATGCGTCGTCGTTTCTGGGAGCTTTCGTCCTATTAGTAGCAACATGCGGTTTGAAATACGTCGAGCAAAAGTTTGTAATCTCCTCGAGAATATAAGCTTCACAAATAGATCCTTCAACCCGTGCCTTATTTTTCACCTTTCCCTTTAGGTGATTCAGATGACGCTCGAAGGGGTACATCCACCGATAACCGACAGGACCACCAACACGTGCCTCATAGGAAAGATGAATTGGCAAATGCTCCATAGAGTCGAAGAATCCTGGAGGAAACACCTTCTCGAGCTTACATAGTGTTACCGCAATGTCCCTCTCTTGCTTTTCTAGACGATCGACGAGCAACTTAGTACAACAAAGATCTCTGAAGAATATGCTCAGCTCTGTCAATGGGTCCCAAACGACCTGCGGTAAGAATTCCCAAAATGCAATCGGAATTAACCTCTCCATGAATACATGACAATCGTGGCTCTTCATACCTACTAGTTTGTTCTCCTTGAGGTCGACGCATCTTCTCAAGTTCGACACGTACCCGTCTGGAAACTTTAGACCCTGAATCCACCTACAAAGTCTACCTTTATCCTCTTTATCCAGTGAGAAAACTGACTTAGGTTGCTTTAACTTTCCATTCTCCTCCTCTATCAGATGCAATGCAGGACGTCTACATATGTCTTCTAAGTCCAACCTGGCCTTCGGATTATCTTTCGTCTTCCCCTTTACATCTATTACAGTATTAATTATGTTATCAAACACATTCTTCTCGATATGCATGACATCAAGGTTATGTCTGATCAGATTGGTGCTCCAATATGGCAGATCCCAGAATATACTCCTCTTCGTCCAGTTATGGGTGCGACCAAATCCGTCACACTTGTACCCCTTAGCAGGCTCTTCGATAGCACTTGGTAAATCTTTTACCTCTTCCCATATCGTGCATCCGGGCCACCTTGGAGGTGGATTGGCCTTCTCCACAACTCCCGCACGAAAAGTATTCTGATTCCTCCGGTACGGATGATCCTTCGGCAAAAATTGTCGATGACAATCGAAGAAGCACGGTTTGCCTCCGTGTTTCAAACGGAAAGCCTGAGAACGGTCCATGCAATACGGACATGAGAGACGACCATGGGTGCTCCATCTCGATAACATTCCATAGGCCGGAAAGTCGTTGATGGTCCACATAAGTGCTGCCCTCATCTGAAAATTCTGCTTTCTAGAAACATCGTACGTGTTGGCACCTACTTCCCACAGCTGATTCAACTCATCTATCAAAGGCTGTAAGTACACATCGATGTTCCTCTTCGGATTGTTCGGACCCGGGATAATAACGGCTAGGAACATATACGGAGTCTTCATGCACATCCAAGGCGGTAGATTGTACGGAGTGACGATCACAGGCCAACACGAATACTGGGAGCCCGAAAGTCCGAATGGGGTAAAACCGTCAGAGCAGAGCCCCAATCTGACATTACGCGCTTCCTCGGCAAAATGTGGATACTCTCGATCAAAGTGCTTCCATGCTTCTCCATCGGATGGATGATCCAATACTCCTTCGATCTGTTTTCGCCTGTGCCAACTCATGTTTTCTGCAGTCTCCTTAACCATAAACAACCGCTGCAACCGCGGCGTCAAAGGCAAGTAGTGCATCGAATCGGTAGGCTTCCTTGCACCGACAGACTTTTCTCTAACAGTGGCCTTGTAGCGATCAGCACCACAGAATCTACACGCATCTTCATCCTTGTCGTCTTTGTAGTACAACATGCACCCGTTGCGACATGCATCGATTTTCTCGTATCCCATCCAAAGCGATCTCACCATCCTCTTAGATCGATAGAAGTCTTTAGGCAACTTTGCACCCTCAGGCAAGATCTCTATAATCAAATCGAGCAGTCGATTATAGCATTCTTGCGACATGTTAAAATCGGACTTGATGCTCAATAATCTTGTAACCACCTCCAACGGTGAATGGTCCTCACAACCAGGATATAGTGGAGTCCTTGCATTCTCAAGCAACTCCATAAACTTTGCAGCATCGGCATTCGGTGCCTCCTCAGCTGCATCATAATTGTCTGGATTGAAACTAGGTCCTGCCGCATCATAATTGTCAGGATTGAAACTAGGCCCCGCCGTATCATAAACCATGTTCACCAACCCGTCGTCGTAAGCATCGTGGTCTTGGACATCCATATACGGCTCCACATAGGGCTCCGACTCCGATGCTAGAGATACAAGTTCTTCGTGCGCGGTCCACTGATAGTAATTCGGCGTAAAGCCCTTCGAGTATAAATGATATGTAACTTCCACTTCTGGATGATATTTCCTGTTGCGACATCTCACACATGGACACTTAATTTTGGTACCGTCCATGTACTGAGGGAACGCCTTGACGAACTGCAGGAACTGCTGTACACCCTCAATGAATTCATCCCGCACACCGCACATGTCATCAGGATGACGGTTGTACATCCACGAACGATGACGCAGATAGTAATTCATATCCATTTCTAGATACTTCTGCAAAATTGACAGTATGTATCATATAAATCATTACATGCAAAATTAACTTCTGTGTCTGTGTCAGTGTCCGTTATGGGAAAAGCAGTATATATATATATATATATATATATATATATATATATATATATATATATATAACATTACCCAAATAATATCTTAATACCACTTTACTACTATACCTTAACCCACTTCTGTGTCAGTGTCCGGATTTTAGTGTAGTAGGCTCCAGCCGAAGCCAATAAGTTTCTTGAGATGCATGTCCTTAATGATGCATGCTGCGATGATATCTTTGCTCCATTAGAGGCTCTTCATACTGCTAGCTAGTGATTTTAGTAAGTATTGAAATTAATCCTTTATTTATTTAAGCTGATTTGTAAGTTTCGTTTAGCTAATTCAACTGTTATAGTCATATTATTTAGACCATTAGGCACTTCTTGAAACTGGCAGTAGGGTGAGGAACTGAGATACATAACTCCGCAGTACTTTGCTTTCGGCAATTAACCCCTATATATATTGGGAGTGGAACGAGGAAGTAGCTAGAGCTCAAAATTCTTGGGGCACAATTAAGGACGATTGCTTAGATCATACACTTCCTGGTCGAATAATTGGCGTTCTAATTAATTTGATCACATGATCAGTTGTTGTACGAATATTCAGGAATTAGTTCTAATTTGTTCACCCAATGTACGTAGTCATGACATATGAACATGGATTCAATAATAGCCATCATTTCTTCCCCTCCTCCATTGGACCAATGAATAGTAACCACAAAATCAAACAATTAGTATGTATGTATGTATGTATGTATGTATGTATGTATATATATATATATATATATATATATATATATATATATATATATTGCAAAAGTGCAAATAAATACACTTATGTTCTTTCTTTCTTATTCATCGATCCATATTATTTATTTATTTTATACTTGAAAGAAGAAATTAAAATCTGATCTCTACATGATCGCACATGCATGAAAATTGTCAAAAAACCTAACCCTAACCCTAAACCTAACCCTAACCACCCTAACCCTAACCCTAACCCTAACCCCATGTCAAAAAACCTAACCCTAACCCTAACCCTAACCCTAGGTCCAGATCAGTGTCTGTGTCAGTGTGTGTGTGTGCCGTGTCTGTGTCTGTGTCAGTGTCAGTGTGTGTGTCGTGTTTGTGTCAATGTCACATGTGTCCTGAGAGAGAGAGAGAGAGAGAGAGAGAGAGATAGTATACCTTGCCGGAGTAGTCGCGGTCGACGGAGCTGGGGGGGGGGAAATTTGTTTTCGAATCAAAATTTCAACTGACGGGGAAAAATGAAACCGACCCCTAATTAACCAAATTTTAGCGACGTTTAGCGACGTCCAATATAAAATGTCGCTAAATTAAATATTTGCGACGTAAAGGACGTCGCTAAAAACGTTGCTAAATATTTTGAGTTTAAATGTCGCTATATACGTCGCTAAACGTCGCTAAATTAGACATATTAGCGACGTTTAGCGACCTTAATTGAACTTATAGCGACTTATCTTTTAAAATCGTATTAAAAGTCGCTAAACGTCGCTAAATGTCGCCATTTAGCGACGTCTAGCGACGTGTTTATAATGAGTCGCTAATTTATATATTATTAGCGACGTTTTTTTTGACGTCGCTAAAATACGTCGCTAATCCCGCTTTTTCTAGTAGTGTCTCTATGTTCGCCTAAGCGATAAATCTGATAATGTTTCTATCGGTTGTCATTATAAGTCAAACTTGTCTTATTCCTGAACGATATCCCAATCTCGTTTGCAACTAGCTTGCACCAAAGGGTATTGGCGCGCGATACTCAACATAACTTAGCCGAAAGGTTGTGTGCATAGCTGACCGTTTGGGCAATATTTGATCCGTACACTAACCAGTTGGGTAATCACGTATAGGGATTCGGGTTTGCACATAAGTCACAATTCTAGCACAAGTCTATTCCCAAAGGGTCTAGCACAGGTTGGCACAAAGTCCTTCGCATCACAATTTCGTACAAGCAATCGTATTATTTACATGCACTTTTTGAAAGTATTTAGACTCATTGTTTGGAATATCCCATTGGGTCAACGAAAGAAAGCGTATGGACATAACCCGCGAACGAGCTTTCAAAACTGAGAAAATCGAAACAAAGTCCAAAGATGTAAAGCCATGCTCTGATACAAATATATATATAGTATGAGTTCTCAAACGTAGACCTTCGTAGCATACTTGGATTTATAGTAAAAGATGAAAGAGCCCTTCCTCTTTAAAAAGAGATGAATTTTCTTTATAGAGAGAAGTTATTTTGTGTAACTTTCTACACTTAGGAGTAGTTTGGATACAAGGAACTTGACTGCAAGTGAACATTTTTGTTGCAAGTGACCACTGAAATTACTACTTTCATCGTTTGGCCCGAGACTGCATCTGCACTGCAAGTGTAATTTTTTTGACACAATCTAGTTGTTGCCCCTCTTTTTCTTTACTCCCCACCTACATCAAAAAATTAAGGGAACTCAGTTAAAAGTGGTGGTGGGAGATCAGTGAAGCTCCAGCAGTGAAGCCTCGTCGGCGGCCGCGCGCAAAGCCTCGTCTACGGCGACAGCGTGGTAGTCTCTCAGATTCGCTGAGCTTTACAACGGCGTCAAACACTACCTTCCCGTGAGACTCGACGTTTATGTTGCAGCCACCATCGCCGAAGTCCTCGGGCTTGTGCGGGACAAAGCCGGATTCCTGTGTTGCAACCACCGCAAAACTGATGGGGGTGACCGTCATCCAAGATATGAAGCTCGTCGTCAGTGAGGGGATGACCCTCGGTCAATCTTGCCGTCTCTATTGGATTCGAACATATCGAAGACACATTCAAGCTCGCCGGAGGTGAAAGTGGAGGAGGCGGCGGCGGAGGAGGGTCGAACGCTAGGGATCCGGAGCTCCTCGTCGAGGAAAATTTTGATCCGCCGATTTTGGAAAGGGGAAGAATATATATATATATATATATATATATATATATATATATATATATATTAGATATTTAGTTTAATTTTTTAATTTTTTTAATTTGTTTATTTATTTTTGTTTTTTACAAAAGATGAACAAAAGAGAGAATGGTCGTACATGGTATCCAAACACTGAAAATCATCCTTCTCACTTGCAGGAGACTAAATGTATTGTGTCCTAACATATTTTTTTTGAAAAATGTCACTTACTACAAGTGCACTACAATTCAACATGCTACAAGTGCCACTTTTACACTTTCAAATAGTTACTTCTATCCAAACAGCTGATAATGATTGGCACAATTTTATAATTAATGCAAAACTAAATCAAGTAAGAAAGATCAAATTAAAAGACCTTTTATTATTATTATACAAATTTTATTTTTTTATACTATTTATCATCCTTATCCATGACGAGAATTTTGTTCTCATTATAACAATTGTCCGTTGTTATTCCATCCATTAATCTTCTCTTCTATACTATTAACTATTGACGAATATATATTCTTTATTCATAGTGTTCAACCATTAGATTTTGAAGATTTACAATTAAGTAAAAAACATTAATTTATCGGATGTTCATGTTCTTTTTGTATACAGCTTCTACTTGTAATTAAATAGGAAAAGTGTTACATTGTATGAAGGGTAAACAGGATATAAATCATAGTTGATTAACTTATATTCTTAAATGAATCATGTATATATGGACCAATATGATTGGACTCTTACATTATATGTGCACTAGTACCCTCCATTCATATTGGTCCACATGTGCATATGTAGTAACCCACACCCAGAATAAGAGTACGAGTACGTGAGCAACGACCAGCCTACGTTGTAATAATGACGTAGAACGTTGTCTAGGTCAACAATACTATCAAATATCTCACACAATATATAAGGTACCTGTCATGCTATCTTAACTCCAAATTGAGGTACAATATGATATATAATAATGGTGATCAATACTCAATCACAATAAAAACTAAAGGAAGATAATAGGCATGATATGAAATACAAAGTCACTATACATCACAAGTCCAAGTCCAACTTCTATTCTCAATACCATAATCTTCAAATAATAATACATGCCATAAAGTCTACTAGAATCAATAAAACTCATAATAAAATATCTAAATCTCTCCAACTGGTGGTATTACTCAACATGTTCTACGGTCTCGCCATCAGGTTGTCTGTAATAGGTGGGACACATCATCACTAACCAATCATCTGAAAAATATATCCAGTCAGGATGGAGCGAGCACACCTCTAACAGCGGTTCTAGTTAATTGATAATGACTATAAACAACAATAGTGAATGTAATACAAGAAGAGAAAAAAATGAACATATATCATAGTATGGTAGAAAAGAAAGATAGGTAATCCAAAATAATAGGGCAATATCAATATTCTAGGAAATAAAATAAGAGAAGAACTGATACTACACCAAGTATTTTGAAATAACTTTTCAATATGTTTTTAACCAATAGTCAATAATCAATAAGCAATGTCCACAATAACACGATCATGATAGTACGGTTTAATCTCTTAGGACTGGATATCCACAATAATGCAAGCACGATAGTACGTCTCAATCCCTTAGGATTGGCTATCCACAATAATGTAATAGTATGGCTCAATCCAATAGGATTGGCTATCCACAATAAAATAATAGTATGGCTCAATCCTAGAGGATTGTCTATCCACAATAATGCAAGAACAACAGTAAGGCACAATCTCTTAGGATTGGTTATCCACAATAATGCAATATCGTAATCAAGTCATATCACGATACAAGAAATATAAGGTTGAATCAATATATGAGCAGGGTGATAGGGGGTACAATGAATGCGAGAAACAATATATGGTGTCTGAAAATCCATAACAACTAATATGTATAACCATCGTGTTAGGAATCATGTAAAATATTATTAAATACTTGTATTATAGTAATTATCAAATAGTAGAATCTATCAGAGAAGGTACTCGCCTCTGGTCCTGAGCGAATGGTATGACTCGATGCCCGAGCTGGTGTCACACAACCCTATATATATATATATATATATATATATATATATATATATATATATATATATATATATATATATATATGAATATCATTTCAATGGGTGTAAAGAATGATAAATGAGTTAAAATGCACTAAAGTATGATTTTTTAGGTCAAGGCTAGGTCAAACAAGTTGAACTAGGTCAACTCTAGGTTAAACTAGTTAAACTTGGTCAAATTGGCCATTTCTAGGTTTTACTACTTTATCTCTAGGTAATACTAGGTCATACCTAGGTTTCTAAGTCAATAACATGGGTATAGCTATACTAGCTAATAAACTCTAAGTACTATATACATATACTCATATAACTAATACCCTAATATACAACCAATACCTTAATATAATTTATTTCCTAGACATTACTCTAATACCTTGATGTCCTAGCTTACCTACTTACTCAATACCTAGCTTTTAACCATATACTCGTATTAATACCCATACATATATGTATCTATATAAATATCTCAACACTAATGTCTAACTATATTTTACCTTCACACAATGATACTCTTACACATATTGTCAATCACAATATCAGACCAACTGGCCTGATACCTCACTCTACTCCTTGACACTAGTCATTGCACTCTTGCCACACAATACCTTAGCTAGACCATTCCCTTACTCCTAGCACTGAGATATCCTCCTAGATTAACTAACATCAATACACTCTCACACAAACCACTCACTTCATAAACTTATATACACCATACTCACTCACACCTACATGCATCTGCCCCTACTCAAGCACAAGCCCACAGCCACATGCACATCTTGGATAAGATGCACTGAAACTGTGCAGTCCCTCTTCCTCAAGCGTTATCCCCACACCCACATATACAGTTAACTCTTGATATAACACTACTTACAGTTCATACCTCCTTACCTAATCTTTCTAATATATAGACACAACACTTCACAATGCATTTATAGCTCACTTGCCAACTCCTTAAGTACTTATACACACTACCCTATATATCCTACATATACTCTCACTGATCCATCCACCCTCAATAACTGAGACACTAATCTATTACTGCAACTGATATCAAACAGTTCTCAACATAAGCTCAGATCTGAGCTTATCTCCCCCCCTCCCCCCTCTAACAGTTACCAATACTTTAGGATACTTGCCTCCAAGTATCACTCCACAACCAAACACACACATCCATCTAAACCAAGTGACACCTTCCACAGCTCCTCACTCGACCTCCCCCCTCGCTGTTTATTGCTACTGTTGATGTTGTATTCATGTATGTTACTGATACCAAGTTACTGATATCCAGTGTCCCAAATTGACACCAACAGCAAGTCCAATACAATCACGTATTCTTCGACAACCAATACATCATAGGTGCACAGGGAGTTGCTTCCCCCTTCTCCAGTACCTGTATCATATTGAACCTCTGAACTACTACTGACATGTAACCAATCCGGGTCTGAAACAGACCTGTGCCCAACTCCACTTTATTTCCCCCACTTCCTAGTTCACCCTCTAACCTAACTCACCATCTGGTAATACTGCACTGTCATTTACAGTGCACCATATACTTTGTCAGTGCAGTGATGATGCACAATTACTCACTTCCCATTGCAACATCACAGCACCACTAATCTCCCCAAACTCTGAACACATATACAGTTATGTATGTACAACCAGAATACTCAGGTTATCAATTATAACTAACCTACAACTAATACACATATGTAGGTACAAATGCTAATACAAGTGCTTGTATGCACATATATCTGATACTATAAATGAATACACTCTCACCAATACCAATGTTATTTTATCATACACTAAATGAGCACTTCAAGGTACACTAGCACATTATGTGATACTCATGCTACCATCACCCACATGCACTTCCATGGTCATGATACTACTCTAATACATTATAAAATCATCTTGAATAGCCAATATAGTATATTTAACACAAATAATGGTTATTAGAAAGTGATATGGAGAAATTTACATGTAGATCATAAATATACAAAATAAAGCACCCAAATTTACACTATATCATGGCGTATCATGATACGACCTACTTGTATCCAAATATGGACACATAGCTAGTTTTTCAAACCTAATCTAAGTCTAATTAAACTAAATTAGTCTCATGACACACACTTGATGTATCAATCTCATAATTTCTCCAAAATAGACACAAATTACCATATAAAAGTCACAATACACAATAATAGAGCCTAAAAATTCTTTCTATAGATAATCCTATATCATGAGAGGGTTCCTAATGGTCAAATACATGAATTGGAGTCTAGATTTGAGGTAAATTCAGAATTATACCTATTGGGAGATGGATTATAAATGAATTTCTCAAATGGACACGATCCGGACACAACCTCTTTGTCAATTTCTCCTTCTTCAAGTGCTCCTTACAAATCTAAGCTCCAATCCTTTTTAATTGATGAAAATGGAAGGGAATGGGAGTGAATTAGGTTAAAATTGGTGGAGGGATAAAGAAAATTGGGGAAGAACCAAATCGGGGATCTAGATGGAGTAAAATGAAATGAAGAGAGAGAATAAATTCTCCTATATATGGCTGGCCCCTGGTAAGCCCTTCTCCAAATAATTTATATGACCAACATGCCCCCACTAGCTAGTTATGATGTCAATTAGGGAGGGATATATTAGGAAGCTTCTAAACTATTATAAATTAATTTATTCTCCTTAATTAACTAAGAGAATGAGTCTAATGGGCCTGGCCTAATGTTGGGCTCAATGTGTCATGACTAATCTAATTGGGTCTACTAATGTCAAGTCCAAATAAATAGGCTAGCCCACTAACTATTAAATAAATAGCATAATATATAATAATAATTAGTAGCAAAATATATATATATATATATATATATATATATATATATATATATATATATATAATATATATATATATATATATATATATATATATATATATATATATATATATATATATATATATATATATATATATAATATAATCACTAAATATAAAAAATATCCTCATTTAGAAATGTGGTGGTGACAGCATGGCTCATGTATAGTGGCGGATCCATGATTACAATCCACAGGGGAGTTCGGGGAAAACGTCTCCAATTTTGTTTTGGGATATAATAATGGTTATTTAATAATATGGTCTCATATAATAGTTAATATTAGTGTTTGGGTCTACATAATGTCCAACATTATGATTTGGGTCTCCAAAGGTCTCAAAATTGGTAACATGAACAGTGAATTTAAGACCCAAGTCCTAACATTGGACATTATAGAGACCCAAATTCTAATATTAACTATTATATGAGACCATATTACCAAATAACACATATAATAATATTATATTATATTAAATAGTATTATTTTTATACAGTAAAGTATTACATCTCACAATTGTTCTCTACGAGTTTTCATACTTTAAAAATGTTTAACTACAATATCATTTGTAATACTATACTAAGCAACTCTTTTTCTATGAACTATACTTTCTAAAAAAATACTAAGTCTTTAAATTTTTTTAGTATTTATTATATTCAAATGTATGCTTCTAATTTGTAAGTTAATTAGAAGTAATTCATGTGTTTGTTATATGTCCAGATAATTATTTTAATTTAGCATACTTTAGAAGCATAAATTTAAAGTATGCAATTGTATGATTTTATGAATTTCTTCTAATTTAAAATTTCGGCTAAAAAATTTGGAGTGAACATTATTACAAATACTATTTTTTGGAGAAAAATAAAATTTCATTGGGGGGCCTGGGACCCCAGTCCTATGCATGTGGATCTATCTCTACTCATGTAGGAATATAAGCCTATGGATCATATCTCGTTTACCCATCTATGAAAGTTTATATTGAATTTTCCTGTCAAAGTAAAAGTATGTTTGTAATGGTTGAAAATATTTTTCAGTATAATTGTAAATGTTTCTTAGTGTTTGTAAATGTTTATCCTTGTGTGTAAATTTTATTATTTTTTAAATATTTGTCATCGTATAAATTAGAAACAAAAAAATTTATACAGAGCATTATACTTAACGTTAATTCCATTGAAAGCATCGAACTTTCAAAATTCTCATCAAAGCATCAAAACGGCTATTGGAAGGACGTTTTGTATATTTAATTAGTAAAAAAATTAATATAATATTATTTTTGTTAATGGACGTTTATTGTAAAAAATATTAAAATTGTCGATCGGATGGACGTTTCTCAAGGAGAAAACGCCCATCCAATGGGCATTTTATATATTTTATTAATTTTTTTCTCTCATCTCTTTGCCCCCCTCTTTCTCTCTCTCTCTCTCTCTCTCTCTCTCTCTCTCTCTTCCATCTCAACTCTATCTCTCTCTCTCTGTCACTCTCTCTCTCGTCTCTTGTCTCTCTCACTCTTTATCCTCTCCTCTCTCTCTCTCTCTCTCTCTCTCTCTCTCATTCTCTTTCCTCTCTCTCTCTCTCTGTCCCTCTCTCTCTCTCTCTCTTTCCTCCTCTCTCACTCGCCCCCCTCTCTCTCTCTCTCAACCTGTCACTCTCACCCTCTTTTTACTCTCTCTTTGTCACTCTCATCCCTCCCTTTACTCTCTATCTCTCTCTCTCTCTCTCTCTCTCTCTCTCTCTCTCTCTCTCTCTCTCTCTCTCTATCTCCCTGTCACTCTTTCCTCTGTCACCCTCTTTTTTTTCCTGTATGCTATTATACTAGATAATACTAGTAAACTTTTCTGTACAATAGGTAATGTTCAATAGGTAACATTCAATTTGTAACGTTCAATGTAACGTTTAAATTTTAACGGTTAAATTTAGCTTATATATATGACTCATTAGTTTGTATATCTCATTCACTCTTATTCTCTTCACTATATTTTTTGCATACTCTTATAAAACAATCGATGAATTCATAAGCCAAATTTAAGTCAGAAGATACTTTCATCAATTGTCTCCTACCATTTTCTCCTAAGCTATTTTCTGACATACCTCTGTAAGCCTCAATTCAGACGAAAGTTTATGACTATGGATCAAAATTTTAATAATAATTTGCTACCATGGAGATATACTAGATAGATTATATTACCAAGGAGGTAATACTCATCTTATTACCACTTATCAAAATATCACATTAGTTGGTTTGCGTAGTATTATTTGTGATCATTTTTTCATAAGTTATGAATTTACAATAATGTGGTTTTATGAAGATGCGTTGATAATAGTAGATTGTGAAAAAATATGGAATTTTTTTGTTCAAAGTAATTTAGTTTCATCTTGTATTAAAATTTACAGCATTCCATCACTAGCAAATATCGATACAACTATCATTTCAAGTAGTCAACATTTTTGTAATAACCAAGATTTCAATATTGGTCCTAGTTGTATAAATCATACTGAACTGAACTCTGATACTGAAAATAATGATGTTTGACGATAAAAACAGTGACGATTTTGTTGAAAATTTAGATTATTGTTTAGATGATAATGATGCTAATGTAGATGGTTGCATTCTCGGGTTAATTATTGGCAGAAATTTTGATTCTCCTCAGGATTTTTAAAATTTTATTAGTGACCTAGCAATTACATATAAATTTAGTTATTCATCTAAACATAATAATCATCAAAGTATAGTATATACTTGTGATTCTCCAAACTATTGTTGGAGAGTATACGCTAAAGCTAATGGTGATGGTAGTACATTTAAAATTCATATATTTGAAGGTAGACATTCATGTTTAGATGGATTTACAGGAGGACATCATCTACTAGCCACTACTACATGGGTAAGAAATAAAATAATTGATAAAATTAGAGATAACAACTCGTATAGTCCGGCACACAATGTACACGATATACTTAGAGAACATCGGATACATATTACATATTTTAAAGCTTGGAGAGCTAGGGAACTTTCATTATCAGATATTAACGATAATTACATTGATGCATATGATAGTCTTAAGAAATATTATTTTATAATTATGGAAACAAATTCTGGTAGCAAATATTTTTTAAAAATAGTAGAAAATAATGTCTTTCAAATAATATTTATTTGTTTCAAGGCTTGTATGGATAGTTTCTTAAGTTGTTATTTATATGTTATTAGTATTGATGATACTTTTCTTACATCTAGATTCCAAGGTAATTTATTTGTTGCTTGTGCTCACGATCCAAACTACCAACTATATCCAATTGCTTATTGTATTGCTGAGAATAAAAAAACTGAGCCGTGGACATGATTTTTAAACTGTTTCAAAATATCTTTGGAAAGTTATTTTGAACGGTGGGATAGTATTTTATTTATATATGATAAGCAGAAAGGATTAATTCATGGAAAGCGAACAGTTTTTCCAAACTCATCCCACTTTTTTTATTTAATATTTTAAGCAAAATTTAAAAAATCAATGCCCTCGTACACCCACATATCTATAATGGTTAGACAAACTTGCCCAGTCTTATAATGAGGTTGATGTGAATGGTTGGTTCAAAACAATAAAATTTGCTGATGTAAATATTTTTAATTGGATTATAGGGTCAAACGATAAAAATCATGATTTTTTCTCACTGGATAACAGCTTATGCACCATGCCCACAATTAGATATTAACACTTCGAATATTGCTGAATATTTTAATAATTGGATCAAAAGTTTGCGTGACAAACTAATATCAACATTGCTTTATGGTATAAGAGCAAAACTAATAACACTTCGCGAAAAGCATCGAACAAATACTGAAAAGATAAAAACAGACTTTTGTCTAAGGATAATGAACACTATGGCACATATTAGGATAGAGTCACACCATTTTCAGTTTTTGCATTTTAATAACAATAAATTTGAAATATGGGATCATGAAATAAGAAGATGTTATGTGGTTGAACTATACCGTAAATATTGTACATGTGGTCGGTGGCAACATACTCTACTATCATGTGAACATGCTTGCTTTACATATCATTCTTCTAACGTACCCGTTAAAAGTTATTATCCTGTTAAATTTTTTGTTGCAACACTTAGAGCTGTATACATGCCATATATAGAACCGATTACAGTCCCCTATACTCCTCAAAGTGAACCGGTAAGAGGTTAAATTGGATTACCACTTCTTGGACGTAGAGCTGGCAAACCGAAGAAGAATCGTATAATGATAAGAGAACCGTCAACAAGCGATCTTCGTTGCAGTAATTGTGGCAGGCTGGGACACAACAAAAGGAGTTGTAGAAACCAATCGAGGCAGAGGATATTATGATTGTATCTTTTTAGAGTAATTATGATTCTGATTTTACGTTGTTATAATGTTGTAATTGAAGTTGCTGAACTTTCGAAGAAAATAAACATCATATTACTTAAATTTAAAGACCAAGAAAATATTGGCATACATTTATTTATGGGAAAATTACTATCCCCCTCTGTCATCCCTTCTATAATCTCTACGATCTACTCGCCTAAGACCTAGCCTATCTCTCCTTTCCTCTGTACCCTCCGGTGGTGGCAAATATAAATGGGAGTCTGGATCAAAGCTGGCTGAGTCAAACAACGAAGTGCCAGTCTCCAGCAGGTAATAATTCCAATCCCAGTCATAAGAAGCAGCATGTGGTATGGCATCGTAACTCTTGTGTGTGCCCTCGTTGCTCTAGGATGTGCTTTCGTAACTCTGGAATGTGTCATTGTCATATTGTGGCCTGCCCTCATAAGGTTGTGACATGCTAGTGTAAGTCTAGAAATATCCCTCGTAATATTATGGCATGCTAAAGTAAGGCTGTGACATACCAGCGTAAGGCTGGGAATATCCCTCGTAATGTTGTGGCATGACAACCTAAGGCTGTGACATGCCAGCGTAACATTGTGAAGTGCCCATATAAAGTTGGGGCATGCCCTCATAAGCCTGGGATGTTCCCTCACCAACCTGTCAGGGACGTGCCTCTACATTGCTCGAACTAGCTCCTCGATCATGTGTCCTACGAGGACGTGCCTGCCTCTGCCTGACGATGCCTACAGGATGATTGTCGGGTATATTGAGTGGAGTAAAATGGGGACTCACTGGTGCGCGTAGATATTGTACAGTTATCCCTAAAATTCCTTCTGGATCTCTTTAGGGGTCCTCAGCTATATCTGTAGCGTCCCGCTCCGCGTCGACGCTATGTACAAGTGATATTGCCTTGCTTGCTCGAACGGAAGTCTTCTCGGAGAGTTCCCTACCGATTAATCAATGTGAGTGGGCAGAACTGTATTCTCTGATTCTTGCACGACTTAATAATGAATCTGAGTTTTTGATTGCTTGTTGCTAAGAAGATTGTTTCATAAAAAGAATGATAGATCCTGCCTCTGTCTAAAAGAGTTAGAGCCATTGCCATGCTAAGAATAAGAAATGTCGCATACTAGAAACACTGGCACCGCTATCGAATCTTGCCTATTTAAAAGAATAATAGAACTGCATGTTTAACTTGATGTGATAAATAGACCCGTGCCATGCTAGTCTCAACTGAAAAATCGTTCATGTGTTTGCTTGTCTTCGTGTTTATATGGCTTATCTTGAATGCTTAAGCTTAAAGAAATGAATTCTTGTTTCAATGTGAGAGTAAATGCTTGTCTTGTGTGTGCAGAGACTAGTAGCCCGCCCTGATATTCCGGTCCTACGGGATCCAGGGGGGTGCGACTATTAGAAATGTGATAAGATGGTTTGAATGTTGCTTTGTCATGTTGTGTTGCTATTGTGATAAGAGATGTGCTAGTGAAATATGGGTGCTTGCGGTGGATGGAGGACAAACGAAATATGGGAGACTAATATCGTACCCTGAGCTCGGGGTGAGGGTATTAGAATGGAGGATGGAGATTCGATAGGGTAAGACTAATAGTGCGCCCTTATGTTCCGGTCCTACGGGATCTTGGGGGGCGTGGCTATTAGATGGGAGGCGGTGCTTCTATTGAGAAGAGTTGAGTCTGCACTAGAGAAGTTCATGGAGATAGCTGCATTCAGGTAGTTAGGGAGCATGCTAGGCTAGCCTTCTTGCATACCTAACTGTTTGATGCAGAGACGGACAGGAAACTAAAGAACGGTATACATATATGTTTATGCAAATTGTTGCTAACTTGTATGTCTGCTGCAGGGATAACCGTTCGGCCGTGGGTAAGAAATAAATATGAGTTTATACATAAGCCTGCTTGTTTATTTTGTCTACATCGTAGAGATTACCTGTTAGTGCTTCATGCATTGCATCGGTCGGACAATGACTATTAGTGCAGAGCTGAACCTCGGTCACAGCTGCTAATAGGATCAGAATATGAGTCATTGGTTAGCTGGATTATCGCTACCAATCCTGAGTTTCTCGGGGACCGACCTCTGATTGATAGATTAACTTGTGTGCTTGATTGAATGATGGTTCCTAAATGCTGCCTGTCCCTAGAATCTTTGGGTATAGTTCACCAAACACGCTGCGCACACCCGGAAAGGATCGTCGTGTTTGAATTGGTTGCCTCGATTGATTGGTTGTTTGAATTCTGTTTTCTAAAAGGATATTTCCAAATACACAGAAATATGACTCTGCTAGCACTGCATGAAATGAACCTAAGTAAAACTAGCAAGATCACTAGTAATGCAATATTTTGCCACATGATTATTTAGTGTGGGTTTCAGGGGGTGTAGCTTCTGTTCAGTTGTTTTATCTCACCAGTACTTGTATAAAGTGATGACCCACCAACAGTTTGCTTGTTCTCAAGTGCCTGTTCATCTGAGGAAGCGATAGCCGTGCCTCATCCCAAGGAGCCAGAAATCTGTGGAGTCGATGCCTTGAGCCGCATCGAGTTTGTGCCTGCTTTGAGCTGCTTTTGTATAGAGGGACATAATGCATGGAACAGTGTCATTGTAATCGAGTGATAGAGTGCTTGAGCGAATTGTAACCTCGGCCTTGAGCCGCTTGTAACACTTTTGATTATCAAATAAAAGAGCCTATTTTCATGTCCCATTGTGTTCTTTACTTTTTTGCGAAATGTGTGCCGCTGCTTCAGTATTGAATAGCTTACTTACCCTTGTATCAAAGCTTTGGCCATGTGCAAGCGCACTTTAGGCTTGCACGGCATCACATCCCGATGAGAACAATTGTCCTGCGGGAGAGCTGCAACATGGTGATTTACGTTCAACGGGGACTATCGAGCTTGCGGGAGATTGGGGCGTGACAATATCAACCAGTGTCTCCGCCTGAATATTTATATCCACACTCAATGAATATAAAAGTAACATATATAAAGATGATAGTTTATGTAAAAAGAACACACACTACTAGAGCATCACATTTTCTCCTATCACGCAAGCTCAGATCTTCTAAAGCTCATGCCTAGAATCTAGGTTCTTCAAATTTATACATCCTACTTTGTACTAGTGGGCATCCATACCAACGTAGAAATTTGGCACTACCCACCACTGCAAAATTCTAACACAAAATGATATGTAAGATCTAATACCGTATAATTTATTTGAAATATCCCTTAACTTACAATCTGCCACCGATGTCATCAATTCGGTCATGTGTTTCACGCCATGCATGATAAATCTGGAATGCCAACCAAGCATATATATACGAACCCGCTCTTCCATATTATATGTGGTACTACTAGACGCCAAAGACTTCTGGGGGATCACCTGTTTCAGTCTAAACTTTCGCAAAACACAATCAGCTAGATGAAATATGATAGATTCATTGTAAATGATATAATACCTATGGAGACTGCGGACACGTTCTCCATCTCTCACTTCTTGTGGCACACTAAGTGGTTGCCAAACAACCTATTTGACATTCAGCAATTACTAAATGATAGGCACAAAAATAATATCTAAAATTTTAATTTAATAATTACATACTTACATCATAGGCAGTTAATGTGTCAAATTAATGCCGGTAAAAAGATACCACTTTTTTCATACAATGCACATAATCGATATTTTTAGTATTCCAGCGAATGTCTGCTGGACATACTGTTTGTTCAGCTCTATATATACTAACTGGTCTACCAATCTCAAAGTGCTCGTAGCACCAGAACTACAAAGAATAACACAAATAAGATCCAAATAAATAGCGCAGATATTATTCATTTTTATTTATACATGTATAAGTGTTAGACATCTACTTATATTTTTTGTTGTTCTATCCTTTGATACCTTACTTACAAAAGATGTCATAGAGCGTTATAAATATGCCAAAACTGTTTTACTCTATGCATGTTTTGTGTTGAAATGGATGTCCGTAAGAAATGGTAGCAGTCGCACGTTGATCATATTTCTCGTGGCGTCAAAAAATAAAAATGAACTGCATAGACACAGTAAATAAGCTCTAGTACAATATATCACCTGAAAACAAAATTGAATACTGATACCATCTACATTAAATAAACATTAATAATAATTAATACAGGAAAATAAATACCCGCAAAGAATCGATATGAACTGTTGTAAAGTCGATATGATCAACATGCATGAAAGTAGGCCGAAGCCAGTTGAGTTTGACAGTATTGGTTTCTCCCATGTGAGATGGGGGTTCTACACCGAGATATTTTCTAACAAGTTCTTTTGCTTTCAACTTCTCGTCAAAATATATAGGATTACTCTCGATAGGTAACCCCAGAATCTGTGCCACATTCGCTAATGTGATTATCATCTCCATGATGGGTAGCTAAAATATGTTGCGTGTTGGCAACCATCGCTCAATGATAATTAATATCAGGTCTCTATCGTGACGCTTAATTTGTATAGCGTCAATAAAGTAAAAACCAAAAGCCTCGACCAAGGCCTTTTGGCCTTTAGTCAACTCTCATGTTGACCGTCACACACCATGCTCTCGTAATTTTATATCTGGATAATCATAGCGCTATATAATATATGTATAGATATCGTTAGTACAATATAATATGCTTAACAACAAAAATATTAATTATCTAAAATTTAGATTACTGGTCCTACAAAAACCAGACTATAAATATGAGACTCTCGCTCACTTTCAATGGCCGGAGTTATAGGTCCACCGGGTATGCGTCCGTCATTTTGAAAAGCCATCTGTAATGACCGATGTTAGGATTATGATCAGGGTGACATCACAAGTGTCATAAGTTGTATATAACTATGTTTAGGGTAGTTAGGATCATTATTAGGGTGAGGTCACAAGTGTCCCAAGTTGTATATAATTATGATTATGGTGATATCACAAGAGTCAAACTTATGAAAATAAACTTATGATTATAGTTATGGTGTATAAATATAAAAAAAATATGTAATTAAATCAGTTTAAATAATAAACTAATTTTACCTATTTTTTTGGATCCTCCTCTTCTTCCTCCTCTTGAGCTATATTTCTTATCCCGTAAAACTCTCACTACTTCGACCTCCTCCTCGATCTGTAAATTCACCAAAGGAAATATCCTCTTCTTATACAGACTACCTCGCTTCTTCTCTGCCTCGGTCAAAAGCTGGCAACACTTAGATGAGACAGATGATATAAAGAGAGGGAGAATAGGACAGAGACATGTGAGAGAGGGGGGGTAAAAAGAGAGAGGAGGGTGAAAGATGATAGAGAGATGTGAGAGAGAAGGGGTAAAAAAGAAATGAGGGTGGCAGATGATGGAGACATGAGTGGGGTAAAAAAAATACAAAATACAGACACATGTGATAGAGAGAAAGAGGAGGGAGGGTTTTGACAGAAATAATTAAGAGAGAGGGGGGGACAGTGAGAGAGAGAGAGAGTTCACGTGAGAGTGAGAGAGGGACGAGAGAGTGAAAGAGACGAAAGAGAGAGGGGGTGACATTGAGAGAGAGAGAGAGAGAGAGAGAGAGAGAGAGAGAATTCGAGTGAGAGAGACGAGAGAGAGGGTGACAATGAGAGAGAGATCGAGTGAGAGAAATGGGAGAGAGAGGGAAGGGACAGGAGAGTGGGAGAGACAAGGGAGTGCAGGAAAAGAGAGAGAGAGAGATAGGGACGAGAGAGGTGAGAGAAGAGAGAGGGTAGAGAGGTGAGAGATGAGAGAGAGTAGGAAAAAATATAATATTGTTTGCCATTTTATTTCAAAACGAGAACTGGGAGAACTAGATTTTATTTAACAAACTAAGAAAGTACAAAAAAGTGTCCTAAGAGATAATCTAAGTACAAATTTATTTTCTGGGGGGTGACGATGAAGGGTTATGAGTATAGCAACTCTCCTTACTCCATGGATGATCCGGTGCAGAAGCTCTTCTCTCTCCCTTGAGTATTGATTCCCCGATAGCCAACTAGCCAGCCTTTTGTCTGGGTCTGGTATCCTACTATTTATAGTCATATTTATGGCCGCATAGATTTTGGACCGCATGGATGGCGGGGTTGGCCATGTGTCCCTTCTCAACGGAAGGGTACTATAGCTATGCACAGGAATCCGGACTCCGCTGCCACGTGAATATTTGTTGGGATTTTATTGTTTACTGAGTATCTGGGTGGTTCTCAACTGTATAGGCGTGACTTGGTCAAATGGACACGCGATAAAGGTGTAGAGATAATGTTGTGTTTGGCAATAAAACTAGATGATATGAATGAGTGGGTGGCTCCCGTATCAAACAATTTCATAGCCGAAAAAGTAAAAGCAAGAGTGATACCTGCTACGACATCAATTTCCTGATCCATGTCATCCACTTCCATTGCAAAAGCTTGTCCGTTCTTCTGGGGTTGTCCCTGTCTGACCCTCACGAATTGATCCTCCTGTGTAGGTAGTGGTGGTCCTCGCTAAAATCCTTCTATTGCTGGAGGTCGAGGTGCTCCTGGTCTAATTATTTGTTGTGTTGGCTTTGGTGCTGGAAGCGCTAGTCTCTGTACTGGTGGTGGAAGTGTCAATGCTTGTTGTATAGGACAGTCTTTCCTCATATGCTGTCCGAAACCATATCTCATACATTATCCTAGACGAATTCGACAGTCCCTCATAATATGTCCGCGTTTCCCACAATAATGACAGTGGGGCTTCTCTGGGATCTGGTATGGTCCTGCTCTGTGCTGGTACTATTGTTGCTGAACTAAAGGACGTCTAATAGGTCCTCCTTGTTGTGTCCTTGCCGGTCCTTGTTGTGTCCTCAGTTAACCTCATTTTCCTCTGCTGATGGTTTCTTACAATCTGGCTTCCGTCAGTAACTCGGCATAAGAGATCCGGGACTGTGAGCTAGTGTAGTGTTGTAGCTCCTGAGTTAGTCCAAGATGAAATCTCTTAGCCTTAGCCAAGTCATCTGGTATCAAGGCAGTGCCATACTTACTGAGGCGACTAAACTCAGCGTCATACTCATTCACTGTTCTGTTCCCCTGCTCCAGGTGGAGAAACTGATCGTACAACGCATCTCTGACGTTGTCCGGAAAGTACTTTCTTTCAAAGCACTCCAGAAACTGCTCCCAAGTCTGGTATGTACCCAACTGGCGCTCCATGGATTCCCACCAGTGATGAGCATTACCATCTAGAAGCGTCCTTACACCTATCATCCATAGTTCTGTAGGTAGTTGTGATGCCTCTAATAACTTCTGGGTATGAGTGATCCAGTTGGTAGTCTCCTCTGGACTCTCAATGCCTTAGTACGGCTTCGGACCCAACTGTATAAAGTCTTTTATTGAACCAACTTTAGCTCGAGGTACTTGAGCTATTGCTTGAGCTGGTACAGTATTCTTTGCAGCCATCCTTTCGAGTGCTGCTAGAAACTCTTGTCTCTGTTCTGCTGCTTGCTGCCTCTACTTTGCAGCTAGGGTGGCAGCCTGTTGTCGTTGTTCCTGCATTATCATCTGGAAGAATTAGAACAGTTGTGCCTGGCCATCCTGTGGTGTCGATGATACTGGAAGGTTCCCATTAGGTGGAATGAAAAGATCAGATGGAACTAGATTATTAATCTGTCCATCTGATCCCAGAAGTCTAGGAATTGTTGAGGTCTCTCCTTGAGTCTGACCATTGACTCCAGGAGTTGTGTCACCATCTGTGACAGTACATCCCTTCTGTATATCAATTTTTCTGCAGGTGATGTACACAACGTTTAGAAGAAGTATAGGAATCAAACACGATGCAAGTATTAAATAGAATGTAGAAGCATGAAATATGCTGGGAATTTTTTGCGTATTTTATAGTCAAAAATCCCCTATCATACATGAAGTATCTCCCTGCGTAAAATAGGGCTTCAAGGTAGTCGGCGTAAAATAGGTTGTTTTAAGCTTCCTGCGTAAAGCAGAGCTTTAAGATAGTCTGGCGTAAAGTAGAGATTCAGAACTGTCTGCGTAAAGCAGAGAAGCGTAAAGAAGAGATTTAAGGTCGTCGGCGTAAAACAGAGATTCAAAGAAGTTGGCGTAAAGTAAGACTTCAGAGCTATCTGGCGTAAAGGTCTGCGTAAAAGTTCGCGTAAAAATTTTTTGCGTGTAAAAGATTTCCTGCGTAAAGTCTGAGTAAAAAGTATGCGTAAAAAGTGGCTATACTTTCCTGCGTAAAGTTTTCGTAAAAAGGTCGCATAAAGTATACGTAAAAGTCTGTCTGCGTAAAGTTTGTAAAAAGTTCTGTGCGTAAAATCTGCTCGCGTAAAAGTCTGCGTAAAATTTCCTGCGTAAGGTCTGTCTGCGTAAAATCTGGCATACGTTGCAGCATAAAGTTGTACGATGAGCTCTTTGTCTTCCTCGGATGAATTTTTCAGACAAATCAGTGAACCTGACGTCTGACCAAAGTACTGCACGACGATCTAGAGGACGGCTGTGATGATGATTTTGCACAGAGACCCAGGTTGTCGTTTAGTGATATATTGGATACAAGTCATTTTTACGCATCCAAAAGAAAAAAGAATGGAGTGTTCTGAATACGTTGCCTATTCTATATTGACAGAAAATGAGCTTTTATGTTTCAGTCTGAAATGGGTTTTTACGCTCAAGACAGAAGTGAGTTTTTTACGCTCAAGATAAGATAAAATCAGACATCACGCCAAAAGCTGTTTCTTGCACAGGGCTCGAGGCATATCTCTACATTTAATGTACGAGATTTGGTCATGGCTGGGAAAGCTAAGATTGTGACAAATACGCTCACATCACCATCCTTATATTTTATGCCAAATCAGGCTACTCTACGCTGGTTATCTATTATCAAGTTTACGCTGGGGTAGTTACCTATGAGGCTTGCATGTCATGATCTTATAAAGGGATACGTGTCATACGCAGATTGAAAGCATGGATAGCAGTTGTCATAACCGCAGCGTAAAGTAGACAATCTTCTGTATAGTTTGGCTTTTACGCCAACAAGTTGGTCATTTGGCTTTTACGCCAACAAGTTGGTCATTTGGCTTTTACGCCAACAACCGTCATTTGGCCTTTACGCCAACAAGGGTAAAGGGTCTTTGGCGTAAAACTCTGTTTTATCCAAACATAGGATGGTTAAAAGAAAGAATGAGGTTTTAGTCAAGTGTGGATGAGATCCTTATACTCTATTCCTATACGTAGGCTTATTTGGTACAGTTACGTAACCAAGACAATATATTCTAGACCTGTATGGGCCACTACCAAAAACATGTCATGCCCCAGTCCCAATATACGTAGGACTAGGAATACGTAACATGCCCAGTCGTATGTATATGAACTCCAATATATGGAAACCATATACACACGTACGCTGTATATGAATATCCAATCCACCAGTGATAATATACTGTCACAACAAGTCACACACAATCTATATCTCATCCACAGCACAAATAATAAGTAGGAATAAAGAGCTGAATAACAACTGAATATCCAAGATGAGTATCTAGTCTGATAGTCAGGTGGAAACGAATCCACTACAAAATAACTATACTGAAGTAATAACAAAATTATGCCCCAGTTACGTAACCAAGACAATATATTCTAGACCTGTATGGGCCACTACCAAAAACATGTCATGCCCCAGTCCCAATATACGTAGGACTAGGAATACGTAACATGCCCAGCCGTATATATATGAACTCCAATATATAGAAACCATATACACACGTACGCTGTATATGAATATCCAATCCACCAGTGATAATATACTGTCACAACAAGTCACACACAATCTATATCCCATCCACAGCACAAATAATAAGTAGGAATAAAGAGCTGAATAACAACTGAATATCCAAGATGAGTATCTAGTCTGATAGTCAGGTGGAAACAAATCCACTACAAAATAACTATACTGAAGTAGCAACAAAATCTCTAAACAGTGAAAATAAATCACAGCTACTCTGAGGGTAAGACCTCCTCAGTCAGGTAAGTAGAGTCAGGTCCAGGTCCGTACTCCTGTGGGTACTCCTGCTAGTCCATATCTGGAAAGGGACCAGGTCCTCAGAGGGACGTAACAAGATACATAATAACATGACAATAAGTACTAAAAATAAATATCTAATGGGTCGCATAACCGTCTAAGTGAATGCAGTTTGAGAATAACTTTCCCAACACGTGGGCTATCTGGCCATAATAGGATTGGCATGATTCTCTCGGAGAATCAGGGGCCCATCAGCATACCGTCTTTTGAACGGCAGAGGCCACCTTCAATATATATATAGTGGTCATCAAACCGCGTATCTCTGGAGGAGCATACGGGTGACAGAAAAGTGCAAAGAAGTCCAAATATCTTACTTGTTATTCTCCCACCCCATGCTCTAAATATGTCATATCCATGACACAATAAAACCTCTAAATAACTGCCAGGTCTACTAGCATACAAAGTTTCTATCAGCAGTCATTCCTAATGCACGGCTCATACGTACAGGAGGCCAGACTATCACGCAGTCCATGATCTATATGAGACTCACAACTCGTGTAACAACTGTGTCACGGCCAATGAATCTAATGATGCTCCATAATACTGGGATGGTCTCATAAAATAGGTCCAAAATCTATATAAATAAATCATCTATATAAGCAGAATTAAACATGCATGTATCAACTGGAATATAAATAATAGTACAATGGCAAGGTATACTTGCCGAGCAAAAAGTTCTGTATAGTGCACGTTCAATAATGTGTTAAGTTAGTGAAAGAAGTGGGGTTAGGATTTGAGACAGTTGTAATATATAAATAGATGAGAGGCGGTGGAAATAATTTAGTAGTCTTAAAAGCCACTGCCACTACTGTTTCTTTCTTTCTTTCTTTGGTTTTTGGTTTTGGTTGAGGGGCGTTTAGTAATAATAGAGTTTAGAGGCGGTAGAATAGGATGGCTCACACGCGCGGAGAAGGAAGCAAAGTTAGCTTTTGCTACTGCTGCTGCTGATATTTCCTTCTTCTAATGGGTCCGGGTTCAAGCGGGTAGTGGGTTTGGTTTTCGGTTGTGATATCCAATAGGAATGTATTTATATGTATATATATATGCATATATAGACATAGAAAATTTTAAAAATTATATTGGTGCATTCCATTAAGCTAGCAACTGTCCAAAGGGTCTCCTACATGGAATAAATTAGGAAAAAATTATAATGGCTCCATAAGTCGTCTAAATGCACAAACACCTCAAAATAAAATTTAATAAAATCTATTCTCTCTATTTAGCTCATAACTACTATAAATAATAAATTAAATAATTAATAATAGAGAAATACAGTTTTCAGAATTAGGGGTTTTACAAGACCTCCTTCAAAGTTTTTAAACTAATTTTGAAATACTTTGAGTAAGAAGAATGGATGGCCTATGTTTGGACCGCATGGAAATTGAGCTGTATGGGTGAACGTTGCCAAGCTATCAAGTCATGAATGAGGAGATTTGGTTCGATCTTTATATTTTTTGTGGAAAGAGAAGGAAGCGCGCCAGATAGTTGGGACGTGGTTGTTTGCTTCCATTTAGGACATCCCACTGGAGGATTTTTGGTGGATTTATTATTTATTGTTCACGTTGAGTGCAAATAATAAATTCAGAAATAATCTCTATCAAAGGTAATATGGACGTGATAGGTTTTGTAGATAGTAAGGACATCCCGCTGGAGAATTTTGGTGGACCTATTACCCTTTTGCGCACTTATGGTGCGAGTAACAGATTCGAAATAAACCCTATTAGAGATAATATTGACATTATAGGTTTTGTGGATGGTAAGGACATCCTACTGGGGGATTTTGGTTGACCTATTGCCCTTTTATGCACTTTGGGTGCAAGTAATAGATTCGAAACAAACCTTATCAGAGGTAATATGGACATGATAGATTTTTTGGATCCGTTACTTTTTTGCGCACGATAGTGCAAGTAATAGGTTTAAGATAAGTCCTGCCAGAGGTAATATGGACGTGGCAGTTTTTGTAGACTTATCACCGCTGGCATATTCCAGATTGGGTACTGGTGATAAGTTTGAAGACAATCGATATCAGAGGTAATATGGACATAGAAAACTCTAGGATTATGGACTTATTACCCAGGGCATACCTTAAGTACGGATAATAAGATGAAACGACTTGCACTATCAGGGGTTATGCGAACGTGACAGTAGAAAGTTAAAATGTAGAACTTTACTCAGAGGTAATATGGACATGAAAAAAATTAAAAATATCTTACTCAGAGGTAATGTAGACATAAAAAATTTCTAGAAATATCTTACTCAAAGATAATATGGACATGGTAAGATATGATTCTGTGGAGATAGTGGAGAGACGTAGTTCAGAGGTAATATAAACATGAACTGACTTTTTCTCTGTTGGGGCAAAAGAAAAGTAGTTTAGAGGTAATGTGAACTTGAACTATTCATTTCCATTGCGGGCATCCCACTGGAGTTTTTTAGTGGACCTATTACTTCTTGTACACGATAGTGCAAGTAATAAGTTCGAGATAAAATCCTATCAGAGATAATATGGTCAAGATAGGTTTTATGGGCTTAACACCGCTGGCGTACCTAAATTTAAGCACAGGTGATAAGTTTAGACGATGCTCGATATCAGGGGTACTGTGGACGTGATGATCGATAGCCAACCCGAAAGGTTTGCTCAGAGGTGCGAAGGACATGGCAAACCCTACTAGAGAATTTTTGGGTGGACTTATTATTTGTTGCATACGTTGAGTGCAAATAATAAGTTCAAAAATAATCTCTATCAGAGATAATATGAACGTGGTAGGTTTTGTGGATCCATTACTATTATTGCGCATGTTAGTGCAAGTAATAGGTATGAGACAAACCCTGCCAGAGGTAATATAGATATGGCAGTATTTTTGGAATTAACACTGCTAGTGTACCTTGGTGAGTACGGATGATAATTGGGGATGACAACCGATATTAGGGGTAATATTGACGTGATGAGCGATAGCCAAAAACCCGGAAGGTTTGCTCAGAGGTTACTTGGACATGGCAAACTCAACCGGAGAGATATGTTAGGACAGTGGTTCAGAGATAATATGGACATGGACCAATATCCAAAAAACTCACTAATGAGTGATTTGCTAAGTGTGGTCTATCCAAAAATGAGGATAGACCTGAGGGTTGCTCCGCTGGAAAGATTGAAGGGACGATAGCTCAGAGGTGATGTGGATATGGCTAGCGTCTAAAGAGATTGGTTTTTGAGTGGTCATTGCAGGATTATGCGAGTGGACCTGAGGACTGCTCCGCTGGGGAGACTTTGGGGACTCATCATCTGTTGTGTATCCAAGGTTCCAGGATACAGATGATGAGTTTTACGAGAAGGGGAAAATATTGCACCTAGGCACTTGTTGTGGATGAAGAACACAGAGTTGATTCATACATCTGGGTTATCCCGTTGGGGATGAGGGGAGTACAAGTCTAGTTTAGACGTAGTACTTTCTTTTAGGAACTTGTCGTTATAATAGGCATCATGAGCAAGTCATCGTTGGGTTTTACTAGACGGTATGCCCATTGGGAAACACGGTTTTCACAATGAACGGGCCTCCCATTTATGTTGGAATTTGTCGACCGACTTGTGAGTCATGGCGCGTACAAGCGTCTCCATATCCTAGCCCTCTCCAAGTGCTGTTGTAATAACTGTCGAATTTTAAAGGAGTACTTCGTCCATTTCCAAAGTTCAGACCTTCAGCTTTTTGGAGGTCATATCCCATCTTTGACATGAGACGGAGTGATTATTGGCTGTAATGATGGAACTGGGAAAGCTCATCATTTATTGCGTTGAATATTGTTGATGACTTAGCTTGCGTCGAATAAGGAGCTCTGTGCACAGGAATACTGCCACATATAAATGACAGAGTTGGTTGAGTTGTGCGCATAGGATTACTGTCGCATGCGTACGATTGTCTACCACATCGAGGACTACCGCTTGCTGTACATTTTTGTATATCGCACAGGAGAATGATGCATATTGCCCATAAGGATTCTTTATGACGAGAAGTACTATCTTGTGCATATGAAGTATGATACATCCTTGCGTTGAAGACTTTTTAGGATGCGTACAATGGAATACTGCCTGTCATGCGCCATTGCTGATGAGTTATGCGAGACTTAGCTTTTGTGCATAGGAAGACTTATTGAACTGCGATGAGCACCTTAAGTCTATAATTTATATTTTCTGAGGAAAGGATCATGCGGCCTGACCTGCATTGCTTTCCTTTTGACCTGGTTGTCATACCCCGGTCCCGTAAGGGCCGATCGTCCTCGCTTGGTCCCTACGGAACCGATCATCCTCGCTTGGGTGCGATGCCGTGCAAGCCTAAGTTGTACAGGCATAGTACCTGCACAATACACAAGTTAGACAAAAATATACATATATACATAGAGGCACATGATTCAAAATGCAGAGAACCAAAGTTGAACACATTTGATAGGAACACAAAATATTTTTTTATTGAATACTTGAAGATTTGGATTACAAAGTACTTGCTTGGCTGAGTTACAAAATATGCCATAGATGGCTTACAACTCTTTTTATAAACCCAAAACTAGCCACAACGCCCATACATTATATCCTTTTAGTAGGACCAAAATTAAAACAACTAGCAGAAGAGGAGTTTGCACACCGAAGAGGAAAGATAAGGAAGCAGCACGAGCACGGTTCCGCTGGAATGATGCCCTAACACTGATTCAAAATTCTCGGCAAGCTCTCGCTACCAGAACCTGGAGATTTGCCCACAAACATGGGTCAATACTACAATATCTACTGGTGAGCGACCGTAGCCAAAATTATCTTGAAATCCACACTAAGTATACAAGTGAAGCTAGCATTATTAGGTGATCTTTTTAGTTGTCTAGTTTCTTTAACAATTCATACAAAAAAATATAAACAATAGATAGACTATACATATGATAAATCTTATCCATGGTCGAGCGGTTATCCCTGTAGCAGACACACAAGTTAGCAATAATTTGCATATATGCATAAAACTCATGCGTCTATCTGTATTGGCAACAAGTGTTAGGTATGAAAGAAGGTAAACCTAGCATCGACCTAACTATATGATGGTCCATGGGAAAACCCATGAATAGCAGCTGGGACTACAAGCCCAGGCTAACTATTAGAAAGGACACCCCCCTAATAGCGAGGACTATAAGCCTCAGGGTGTTTCGATTATCTCCCCCAGGAAGAACGATCCTCGGTGCCCCATGAACCATTCGAGAGACGGTACCTTGTGCACAAGTTGTCCAAGACCGATACGATGAATGCGTTCTATCAGAATAATAACATTTCTATAGGAATAGTTGAGCAAAACTGCATCAATAGGGACTATCGCTTTTTAATAGAGCCTTAGCTCTTCATTCTGTCTTATCGATCATTTCAAGCGATAAGGAGTCTTATATGAGTTATCTATGTACAACATTCGATAAGGGTCAAGCATCAGTTCTCTCAAACGAGTTCAAGGCAAATTTTATGTTTCAAACAGTATAGTTCTTTTAAAAAGAAACAAGAAAATAGCAGTTCTATAAATCCAGCATGCAAATTTCTATCTTTTAGCATATCTTGTTAATGAGTTAACATTTACCATAGGGACATATAATTCAAGTGAACTAGAGATCATTTTGGTAAGTCGTGCAGACAAAGGATTCATCGAAGGGCCGAAGCTACTCACCGATTGAATCGAACGAGAGGATGGGGAAGCCTTATGCAACAATCACTCCTTGGTTATGTCCTAAAATTGCAACAATACTTGGTTAGAATCCTTCGATCTATTTCCCTTATGATTCGAAATAAATACATAAGCAATAAAAGCGAATCATGAAAAGCAAGTCATCGAAAGCATGACAAAACACAAAGCAACACAAAACCAAGCAGCAAAACAACCAACGAAAACTCTTGTACTTATTTCAATAGAAGCAGTTCCATCAATTTGAAGGGTTCATTGCATTTCGTCCGTGTTGATTTTGCGGTAAGGTTAACCCGAGACTCGATTCTCAACCGAGTCGAAGTAACAAGTGTTCCAAAAGTAACCCGCTAGGAGAGGGGCATTACACTGGTCGTTGAAGGTGCTATTTATTGTGCCAATTTTTGAGGAATGACCTCTTAGGGTTGTAAGTGATACCAAGCTTGCTACTTGGCTGCGAGCCGATGGGAGGTTGATGACTTCCCTGGTTGCCTGCGCTTCCATCACTGGGAAGTTGCCTAATTAGAGGGATACTATGTTCGCAATGACTGTCTTATCCTCAAAGTCTAGGGTAAGCGCATTGGTATCGATCAATTACTGGATACATCTCTTCAACATAGAGCAGAATCTGGTTGGCACTATTTTGGCTCATCGATCTTGTCAGCCTCTTCAGGGCATCTGATGTTGGGTAGCAGAAGTTTGTTTCCCTTCATTAGTATGTTGAAAATTTTAATGATGTCATCTTCATTGAAGGATAAAGTCTCATTTTGCTTTGGGGCTTCCAATACCTGAGTCGTACCGCCCTCAGGGAAAACAGATAATTTTGCATCATTTTTGGACTCGGAGGAATTTCTATCCCCAGATTTGGATGCTGCTCTGTCTTGTCGAGGAAGACTACCCCCAGACGTATCATTTTCTGGTTCTTAAAAATTATTGTCCTCATGGCATGACAGGTTGGTGTGGATCACCAGGAGATTGCTACTCCCGGCTTGCAGAGTTACTGCGGGCCCTGAGGGTGGCAATACCATATTTGCCTTGATCTCCAGTATTGCCTGGGCCAGAGTCTGCATTATGGCACTCATGGTGTGCATCATGGCCTCGACAACCTCGAGTCATTGGCGATCGCGAAGACCTTCCTCCTTGGGTTCCTGGGTCACACTGTCCTCAGGGAAGACGGGCATCGTTGCATCATCTTCAGATTCAAAGGAGATGCTACCCTCAGCTTCAGATGAACCTCTGACTATTCGAGGGTGACTCCCCCCATCCTGTCATTGTTTGTTCCTTGGGAGTTGCAGTCTTCAGGGGAGGTAGGCATCATCGCACCGTCTTTCAATTTTAGAGGATTGCTAATCCCAGCCCTAGATGCTGCATTAATCCTAGGCACGTTGCTGTCAGCTTCCTTAGAATCATTGTCCTTAGGAAAAGCCGAAAGTGCTACATCTTCTTCAGAATCAGAGGAAATATTACCCCCAGCTTTGGAAGGTGCGTCTTCTTGATGAGGGTTATTACCCCCAGAGAACTCAGCATTTGTCCCTTGAGATTCACTATCTTTACGGAATGCTGGGTTCTTGCGTATGTCTAGGGAGACACTACCCCCAGCTTGGGCCACCCCCAGGGGTTCTGTGGAAGAACTCCCCAGGGGTTGACAGCTTCTTCCTTGAGCGGGTGCCCTGGAAGACTCCTTCTACAAGTGCCGTTGTCAGCCCTCCGGGTAGTCGCCTTCGCGATGCAGTGGTAGAGAGCGCCGGAATGAAGGTATTTGACTTATTTTTTCCCTTTGTGGCTGAAAGCTTTTCAGTTGAGTAGTATGAGGTGAAGGACAACTCCTCCTTCTTTGGTACTTGCACCTGATCTTTGGGTTCTTGTCGAGTAGGTGCTTTCTGGTACAATTGCTGGAAGGCCGACTGTCTGTATGTGGGTACTGTCGCTTTATTGCAGAAGTAGTTGATAATGATGTTGGCGCAGCTGTGCCCTGGGGTGGGCACGTCGCACATCGTAGTTATTTTTCTTACTTTGCGCTTGTGAGTAATCACATCACACAAATCATGCGAAGGGTATTTTACCTTGGCATCCACTTTGTGAGTCTGGGTATCCCGGGCACACGGATGTGCAGGTGTTGTATTTGATCCCTAACCTGGAGTTCGTACACGAATTTGCCCCGAGGTACTAGTGGAAGACTTTTGAGACTGGCCCTGTCTATTGGTCCCTATGGACTGGATGCAAGAGACTGTCTTGTATAACTGTCCGTCAGAGGCTAGCGTAATAATTAGTGATGCATTTTGGCGGTCGATCGTATGAGCAGTTGCTCGAGCTTGACCGGCTCGCACTGCCCTGTACCTCTTCAGCTTAGCTATCGCAGGCGCGTAGTATGAAGAGTCCAGCTTTTGGTTTTCCCTATTCTCAGTGGGTCGCATAGAATATGCGCCACATGAGATACGGTCGAAAATTGATGTTCTATTGTTATTGGGGGTGCATGAGGCCTGCTGTCTACGGTTGTGAGTTGATGTCGCATGGGCAGTCTTATGCGACCTCCTCCTTGGCCGCATAGAAGCTGCCTCAGTACTAGGACGTCTAGCACCGTAGTATTTTTCTCTGCCAGAGTCTCGGTGCTGAACAGTCTCTACGTCAGCCCGGGATGCCGCATAGATGTGGACGTTATGGGTGTTCGTTCGATGACCGTCATGGGCAACAGAGTGAGAGGCTGGAAGCGTATGCTCCGCAGCTGGGTGGGACGCAGCGGCCGTAGCCACCCACGTTCTGCGGGTCCTCGAGTGGGAAGCAACCTTTCGGTTGGAAGAGGCTGTCGCATAGACAGTGTTCGCATGATGTGCGATCCCTACGGCATGGAGAGAGACGGGGAGATCATGCTCCGTAGTTGGGAGAGGCTCAGAGGCCTTTGCCACCTACGTCCTGCGGGTCTTCTTGTCTAAACACCCTGATTTTTCAGAATAAATTTTAATATAATTTTCTTCCTTATTTACGGTATTTTTCTGGATGAAGAACCAAGGTAATTGTGATCAAAAGATTTTTTAAATACTGTTAATTGATGTTAAAATATTATGGAAATAATATTTTATGGTGTATAATGGAAAACCGGACATAGGGTAATTTTTGGTGAATTTATTGGACTCCGGAAACGTATTTAAAGCCCTAAAAACTATTGGAAATTTAAACCGAAACAAACCTGACTGAACCGAACCAAACCAAACCAAACCAAACCAGCATAATGGGTCAGGTCGGGTCGGATCCGAGTCACACCCGACCGGGACCCAAAACCCAAATTGAAACCCTAGCCCCCGTCGGATTTACTGTAGCCGTCTATAAATTCTTCTCGACATCCGTGCCTAGCCACCGCCTCTTTACTCTAGATCGATCTCCGCCGCACCCCAGCGAACCTCGCCGCCGTTCTCCTGATCACCGCCGACCCCGACAATATCCTCCGCCCTAGACCCAACTCCGTCATCCGCCCGACCTCGCCGCTGACCCGAACTCCAAGACCACCACCGGCTCCCCCATCTCCGCCAGGCCGCCCTCGACCAGACCCCCGTCGATATCCTTCGGCCGCCGCCGAGTCTGCCCAGCCCGACTTCCCTACTCCGCCATCCGCCACGAGCACAGCAGCTCAACGAACCCGACCACCGCCTCATCTGAAATCCACAGCCGAGCCTCCGCCTCCCGGCTGAACCCGCTCCTGCCAACTGTGCAGAGCCGCCCGCCGCCCTAGCCCGACCTTGCCAACCCTGAGCCCGACTCCCTCCGGCGAAGCCCCCGTCACTGTCTCGATCAGAACCCTAGAGCAGCAGACACACGGACACAAGAGGTCGACCAGGACACGAGCAGGATACGAGAATTCAAACTTCTCGGAGCCCAGTTCAGGTAACGTTTCCTCTCACCTCGTAACTCCATTTTCGATTTCGTCTGTTGCAACGCGTAGACTGTATAACCCTCTCGGTGCCCGTGCAACCCGCTCGGTGTATCGCGTCCTGTGGTGATCGCAAACCGCGATCCAAAAACAGGAAAAATAACGCCATATTTTACCCCGGAACTGAGTGCGCCCGGTCAAACGGGACGACTTGGTCGCACACGGTCTTTACCGAAACGTGCGCGACGTTGATACGGACGTGTAGGATTTTACAGAAGCTGATTTGAATGTGCGTGCACACCGGAATCAACGCGTATCCGCCGACAACGCCTCGTATCTGTCCATTCTGAAACACGCTGTAAATTTGTGTACACACGTCGGATCGAGACAAAACTTGCGTCATCGGACTCATAGCAATACGCTGGTCCTGTGACCCAAGTTTGGTTCGATTCTGAGAACGTTGACAAAATCGCGTATCGTGCGCCTCACAGGCTCCACTTGACAGGCGATTTTGAGATCGGCTCATCGAAATCCAATTCTGGAAGTTCCGTTGGGTTCGTATCATCGTTCCTGACTTATAGTCACTGAGTTTGAGGAATTTGGAGACCTTTGACCCTGACACGCTTTTTGGTGCAAAGTGGCCCACATGTGGACCCCGCTTTGACCCAGAAATATTATTTTTGCCCCTGTGTGCAAATTGGACTTAAGGACAGGCGTTTCTAACTATTTGATATCTTCTGAGACTGTTGGTGATGTTTATTACAGCTTTTGGAGGAGTACCTACAGGATCCACTGATACAGGGACAGCTGTTGGTATTCAAACACCAGGCAAGTGTACCTTGCCAAATCCTGCAGCTTTGCTACTTATTTTCTTGACTTATTTATACATCAGTGGGCAAGTGTACCTTGCAAAATCCTGCAGTATTGTTACATATTTTTTTTGCTTCATTTATATTGCTGTGCATGCTTAACCTAGGACCGTGTGACCTTCTTAGCGTCCGATTAATAGTCGGGTGCCAACACCGTACGCGGCGTTGTGTATTGTCATCTAGAGATGGACATTCGTGACACTTTATATTCTCGTACTTGTCTTACCGAGTACACTATGACCCAGGACACTTGACACTATTCTTAGATACATTATGACTTGTTGCATTAGCTATGATCCCGCTTGACATGGACATGAGACGTTATGGTCATGAGATGCGTGGTTACATTGGGTAGGGAGAGACACACAGGCTATAGGCTGTTTCATATATATATCTACTACTATTGTGAGGTCGTAGACTCTCGTAGCAGAGTTAGGCATATTACGTGTTATTACCGCTACCGGCTCCCCGACACAGAGCTTGTAGTGGCTCAGCCTGAGTACTCGTGATGCTCTCAACTTGCATTTCACATAGATGGTTACATACTTACCCTGCTTATTTCATTTACTATCTGCACTGCATTATTTTGGCTTGTATTATCTGTACCTTGCTATGTCCCCTGAGGACCTGGATCCGGATTATGTCCCCAGGATTTGCAGACGAGATCTATCCCGAGGTATACGGGACCGCAGCAGGAGCTGATACAGGAGCTGTACCGACACCCGAGGACGAGGTGTTAGCTGAAGACTTTTCCTGAGCATCCATGTTTCATGCTCAGTATTTACTTTATTTCAGTCATTTATATTTTGGTCTGTTGACCCATTGTATCAGATATTTATCGGGTTGTTCCCCGGAGCACTTTGTTGAGACTGGTTGATGATTTACATTCCTTATACTCTGTGGATCATATTTTATATCTTGTGTGGATGAGATTAGTTGTGCCCTGTTGTCGTAGACTTGTTTTTACAGCTTAAGTACGTCTGATGGATCCATTAAATTGGGTTTGTCCATCAGTGTGTGCTGCTGGCCATTGCCACGTGTCTGGTCCCTCGGTATTTTGGGACTGGGACGTGACATGGTTTTTGTGGTGGCCCATACAGGTCTACGACTAAGTTGTTCTGTTTCAACTTAGGGACTGAACAAGCCTGCCCTAAGGATAGGATAAGTTATAGGATCTCATCCATTGTTTGAACCATTTTGAACTCTATATCGAACTCAAATTTGGTACTTGATTTGCATCCTGTGTTGATTCCTCTGTGCGTTCTTATAGTTTATCTTTTGGTTACAGAGTAATGGATCCCAAGAACGGAGATGAGATTCCATTGGATACGCCACACGATGCTGTGGTTACTTATATAGACGGAGTGACACCAGGGAACGGAGAACAAACATCGCAGAGCAATCAAACCGGCCAGCCTAATCAAGGTTCCAGAGAGATGACATCCCACCTCCACCATAGTTCACTCCACATATGCCAGTTTTCCCGCCTGGACAAGCCATGGACGGGCAACAGATGTTCCAGATGATGTAAGCCATGATGCAAGCCCAGCAGCAGATTCAGCAAGAGGCACATCGTCAGGAGGCAGAGTATCTGAGAACCAGTCTGGTATCCGCATTGGAGCAGGCAAATCCACCAGCGAGGCGATCAGTGACGGGATCTATCATCGATTTTCGTCAGCTCAAGCCTCGTACATTCTCTGGTAAAGAGGGGCCAACAGAAGTTCATGAATGGCTCACGAACATACAGCACCAGTTAGAAGCAGCTGAACTTCCAAGGGAGAAATGGATGACTGCAGTGAGGATGCAGTTGACTGAAAATGCACATCATTGGTTGTTAGCAGAAGAAAGGAGGCTCGGACAGGACCGAGTCACTTGGGAAGAGTTCTCCAGACTCTTCTAAGAGATGTATATTCCAGCAGTAGCACGGTCGGAGCTCAAAGACAAGTTCAACTGCCTTATCCAAGGCAATATGATAGTGGAAGAATACAACGCAGAATTTATTCGTCTCAGTCGCTTTGCCCCAACCTTGATTTCAACAGAGGAAGAGAAAGCTGAGAAGTTCTTTGACGGACTGAAATTAGAGCTCCAGAGATTGATTGGATCGGTCACACCTACATCATATACCAACGTCCTCGCAGTAGCACGACGCATGGAGGGCGTCGCTAGAAGGGAGTCAAATCTGAAGAGGCCAATCACATCGGCACCATCCAGAACAGCACATGGGGATTTTGCAAAACGATCCCAGAGGAGTATGCCAGATAGAGCAGCACACAGGGCCATATCTCTTCCTACTTGTTACTACTGCGGCAAGGTAGGACACATTGAGAGAGAATGCAGGCGCAAATTGGGACTATGCCTGCTTTGTGGATCCGACCAGCATCTTTCCAGAGGCTGCACTAAACATAGAGTAGCTACCGCAGAGACCACCAGCTACAAGAGGATACCAGCAGAGACCACCACTGGCACCACAAGCAGCCCTATTTCAGCATGCTCAGCAGCAGAGAGGTCCAGCTCAGGGACGAGGACAGGCATTCACAATGGCTGTTGAGGAGGAAGCTACTGTAGGCGAAGTTATCACAGGTACTATTTTAGTAGCTTCATTACCAGCTGTAGCTTTATTTGATTCTGGAGCATCGCATTCATTTATAGCAGCTAGCTTTGTAGCCACCCATAGAGTAGCTACCGCACCCCTTCCGAAGATAAAGAGAATTCTTACGGGAGGTGGAATTATCCCAGTTAGTGACGTCTGTAGATCATGTTCTGTAGTAGTCTGTGGAAGAGAGATGCGAGCTCAATTTCTAATCTTTTCCATGCCGGATTATGATGTTGTACTTGGTATGGACTGGTTAAGTCAGTACCATGCAACTCTTGATTGCCGACTTGGACGGATTATATTTAGACCGCCTGGACATCCAGAATTTAAGTTTCTTCGAGGAGCAGTAGAGCAAGAAGCTCAGCCTACTCTTAGGGTACTATCTGTAGAAGGGGAGACAGGTTACCCAAGAGTCATATCAGAGTTTGTGGATGTATTTCCTGATGATCTTCCAGGTTTACCGTCTGATCGGAAAATAGAATTCACAATAGACTTAACTCCAGGAGCAGAGCCTATCACTTCATCAGTATATCGGCTAGCACCTAAGGAGTTAGTGGAGTTGAAGGAACAGGTTGATGATCTTCTGGAGAAGGGTTTTATCCGGCCCAGTGTTTCACCTTGGGGAGCACCCATATTATTTGTGCCAAAGAAGGTTGGAACAGTACGGTTGTGCATTGACTACAGGGCACTAAATGTTGTGACCATCAAGAACATGTATCCCTTACCACGCATTGATGATCTATTCGATCAATTGAGTGGTGCTAGGATATTCTCGAAGATTGACCTTAGATCCGGCTATCATCAGATCAAAGTAAGGAAGGAGGATATACCGAAGACAGCTTTCAAGACCAAGTATGGACATTATGAGTTCTTGGTAATGCCGTTTGGTTTAACCAACGTGCCAGCAGTGTTTATGAGTTTAATGAACAGAGTCTTTCATCAGTTCTTGGATAAATTTATGGTTGTGTTTATTGATGACATTCTAATATATTCTAAGAGCCACGAAGAGCACGAGGAGCATCTCAGAATCGTGTTAGAGACCTTGAGACAGGAGAAGTTATATGTCAAACTCAGTAAGTGTGAGTTTTGTATGAATAAAGTGCCTTTCTTGGGACATATCATCTCAGGAGAAGTACTTTCAGTTGATCCAGAGAAAGTTGCTATAATAGAGACTTGGCCTACACCCACATCAGTTGTAGAGGTGAGAAGTTTTCTCGGACTTGCGGGATATTACCGAAGGTTTGTAGAAAATTTCTCAAGAATTGTAGAGCCTATGACGAAGTTGACACGTAAAGACCAGGAGTTTATATGGACAGAAGACTGCCAGAAGGCTTTTGAAGAATTGAAGAGAAGATTGACAACAGTACTTGTCTTGACTCTTCCTTCAGGGTCAGGAGGTTTTGTTGTTTACAGTGATGCATCAGGTAGTGGACTAGGATGTGTTTTAATGCAACATGGCAAAGTCATTGCTTATGCATCGAGACAGTTGAAGTTCCACGAGAAAAACTACCCAACACACGATCTGGAGCTAGCAGCAGTTATATTTGTACTGAAGATTTGGAGGCACTATCTTTATGGGGAGAAGGTAGAAATCTTTACGGATCACAAGAGTCTGAAGTATGTATATACTCAGAAGGAGCTCAACATGAGGCAGAGACGTTGGCTTGAATTGATGGTAGATTTTGATATAGATCTGCAGTATCATCCGGGAAAGGCGAATGTCGTAGCAGACGCTCTCAGCAGGAAACCTACGGCTTATTTCATGATGATGCAGCCCGAGTTATTGAGAGATCTACATGAGCTTCAGATAGAGGTTGTTTTACCAGGTCAGAGTGGCGTGCTAGCTAATCTTGAAGTCAAGTCGTCACTCGTGGAAAGAATTAAAGAGGCATTGCCCACCGATGCTTGATTTCGAAGACTGAAAGAGAGGACAGAAGCAGGCATGCAGACAGGACTTCGCATATATGAAGACGGGACATTAAGGTTTGGGAATCGCTTGTATGTTCCAAATGGAGAATTGAGACAGGAGTTAATGACTGAAGCACATAGCTCTATGTACTCTGTTCACCCAGGAGGAACCAAGATGTACCGAGACTTGAGACAGTATTATTGGTGGAATGGAATAAAAAGGGAGATTGCAAGATTTGTGGCTAAATGTTTAGTCTGTCAGCAAGTAAAGGCTGAGCATCAGAGGACGGCAGGTATGTTACAGCCGCTTCCTATACCAGAATGGAAGTGGGAACATATCACGATGGATTTTGTCACAGGATTTCCAAGGAGCCCCAGCGGAAGAGATGCAGTATGGGTTATCGTGGATCGACTCACTAAATTGGCACACTTCTTGCCATTTAGAGTTGGACAGTCCACAGAGGTACTAGCCGACATGTATATGCGATAAATCGTAAGATTACATGGAGTGCCGGTTAGTATTGTATCGGATCGAGATTCGAGATTTACATCTCATTTCTGGCGAAGCATGCTAGAGAGTCTGGGCACCAGACTCAAATTTAGCACAGCTTACCATCCACAGAGAGATGGTCAATCGGAGCGCACGATTCAGATCTTGGAGGATATGTTGCGATCGTGTATGCTAGACTTTGGAGGATTTTGGGAAGATCATTTGCACTTAGTGGAGTTCTCCTACGATAACAATTATCAGGCCAGCATTCAGATGGCACCATTCGAGGCATTATACGGAAGGAAGTATAGATCGCCAATATGCTGGAGTGACGTTGGTGAACGTCAAATACAGGGTCCAGAATTGGTAACGCAGACAGTGGAGAAGGTAAAACAAATCCAGAATCATCTTCGAGCAGCTCAGGACAGACAGAAGTATTGGGCTGATACGCACAGGCGTCCCCTAGAATTCAAAGAATGAGAGCACGTATTCTTGAGGATTTCGCCCACTCGTGGTACTATCAGATTTGGAAGTAGAGGCAAGTTGAGCCCAAGGTACATCGGGCCATTTGATATTCTAGAGCGCATTGGTGAGGTGGCTTATCGTCTTGCATTACCTCCATCCTTAGAGGGAGTACATGACGTATTCCATGTCTCACAGCTGAGAAGGTACGTGACTGACCCAAGTTATATAGTCGATCATTCAGAGATCGCAGTGGGCCCTAGCTTGAGATATGAAGAACAACCAGTTGGCATCCTCGACATCAGTGAGAAGATATTGCGAGGACAGACAATCAGACTGGTTCGTGTAGCTTGGAAACATCATTCCCCTATCGAATCGACCTGGGAACGGGAGGATAGTATGCGCCAGCGTTATCCTCACTTATTCGCGAATGCAGTTATAACCTAAGCATTCTTGTAATTTCCATAGTTCTTCCTTTAGTAGTTTATTCTTTGATTGCGAGGACGCAATCCTCTTAAGGGGGGAAGATTGTAAACACCCTGATTTTTCAGAATAAATTTTAATATAATTTTCCTCCTTATTTACGGTATTTTTTTGGATGAAGAACCAAGGTAATTGTGATCAAAAGATTTTTTAAATGCTGTTAATTAATGTTAAAATATTATGAAAATAATATTTTATGGTGTATAATGGAAAACCGGACATAGGGTAATTTTCGGTGAATTTATTGGACTCCGAAAACACATTTAAAGCCTTAAAAACTATTAGAAATTTAAACCAAATCAAACCTGACTGAACCGAACCAAACCAAACCAAACCAGCATAATGGGTCGGGTCGGGTCGGATCCGAGTCAAACCCGACCCGGACCCAAAACCCAAATTGAAACCCTAGCCCCCGCCGGATTTACTGTAGCCGCCTATAAATTCTTCTCGACATCCGTGCCTAGCCACCGTCGCTATACTCCAGATCGATCTTCGCCGCACCCCAGCGAACCTCGCCGCCGTTCTCCTGATCACTGCCGACCCCGACAACATCCTCCGCCCTAGACCCAACTCCGTCATCCGCCCGACCTCGCCGCTGACCCGAACTCCACGACCACCACCGGCTCCCCCATCTCCGCCAGGCCGCCCACGACCAGACCCCCATCGATATCCTTCCGCCGCCGCCGAGTCTGCCCAGCCCGACTTCCCTACTCCGCCATCCGCCACGAGCATAGCAGCTCAACGAACCCGACCACCGCCTCATCTGAAATCCACAGCCGAGCCTTCGCCCCGCGGCTGAATCCGCTCCGGCCAACTGTGCAGAGTCGCCTGCCGCCCTAGCCCGACCTCGCCAACCCCGAGCCCGACTCCCTCTGACGAAGCCCCCGCTGCTGTCTCGATCAGAACCCTAGAGCAGCAGACACACGGACACAAGAGCTCGACTAGAACACGAGCAGGACAAGAGAATTTAGACTTCTCGGAGCCCAGTTCAGGTAACGTTTCCTCTCACCTTGTAACTCCATTTTTGATTCCGTCTGTTGCAATGCATAGACTGTGTAACCCTCTCGGTGCCCGTACAACCCGCTCGGTGCATCGCGTCTTGTGGTGATCGCAAACCGCGATCCAAAAACAGAAAAAATAACGCCCTGTTTCACCCCGGAACTGAGTGCGCCCCGCCAAACGGGACGACTTGGTCGCACGCGGTCTTTACCGAAACATGCGCGACGTTGATACGGACGTGTGGGATTTCACAGAAGCTGATTTGGATGTGCGTGCACACCGAAATCAATGCGTATCCGCCGACAACGTCCCGTATCCTTCTATTCTGGAATACGCTGTAACTTTGTGTACATACGTCGGATCGAGATGAAACTTGCGCCATCGGATTCGTAGCAATACGCTGGTCCTGTGATCCAAGTTTGGTTCGATTCTGAGAACGTTGACAAAATCGCGTATCGTGGGCCCTACAGGCTCCACTTGACGGGCGATTTTGTGATCGGCTCATCGGAATCTAATTCTGGAAGTTTCATTGGGTTCGTATCATCATTCCTGACTTGTAGACACTGAATTTGAGGAATTTGGAGACCTTTGACCCTGACACACTTTTTGGTGCAAAGTGGCCCACATGTGGACCCCGTTTTGACCCAAAAATATCATTTTTGCCCCTGTGTCCAAATTGGACTTAAGGACAGGCGTTTCTAGATATTTGATATCTTCTGAGACTGTTGGTGATGTTTATTACAGCTTTTGGAGGAGTACCTACAGGATCCACTAATACAGGGACATCTATTGGTATTCAAACACCAGGCAAGTGTACCTTGCCAAATCCTGCAGCTTTGCTACTTATTTTCTTGACTTATTTATACATCAGTGGACAAGTGTACCTTGCTAAACCCTGCAGTATTGTTATATATTTTCCTAGCTTCATTTATATTGTTGTGCATGCTTAACCTAGGACCGTGTGACTTACTTAGCGTCCGATTAATAGTCGGGTGCCAACACCGTACGCGGCGTTGTGTATTGTCATCTAGAGATGGACATTCATGACACTTTATATTCTCGTACTTGTCTTACTGAGTACACTATGACCCAGGACACTTGACACTATTCATGAGACAGGATCTTTCTGAGATATTCATGGTGATTCTGTATAGGATACGGGACTTGACAGAGATACTATATTCTTAGATACATTATGACTTGTTGCATTAGCTATGATCCCGCTTGACATTGATATCAGACGTTATGGTCATGAGATGCGTGGTTACATTGGGTGGAAAGAGACACACAGGCTACAGGCTACAGGCTACAGGCTATTTCATATATATATCTACTACTATTGTGAGGTCGTAGACTCTCGTAGTAGAGCTAGGCACATTACGTGTTATTACCGCTACCGCCTCCCCGACACAGAGCTTGTAGTGGCTCAGCCTGAGTACTCGTGATGCTCTCAACTTACATTTCACATAGATGGTTACGGTAAACTCCCTCGA